>CAMRHE010000015.1:7105000-7465000 GCA_947044405.1 Leptodactylus fallax
TACAACAGAACCAGTGCTAATGTCTGCACACCTGCGATCAACCTTCTTACCTCCCACTCACACGCCATGAGTGGACCAGGTTCATAGGATAATATGAAATGAGCTTTATAAGTTTTATATATGTATTAACCCGAGTGGGTCGGTACTAGCTACTAACATATACAGAAACACACGTCAATGAATGGTCAAGCAAATACAGATAGAAGCACACTGCAGTACAGAAAATAAAATGGGAATAAAAGACAGAAAAGTATTACCCAGACCAAGTTTGTAGTCTGATTCTCTGGGCCTCCATGTGTTGGGCCTCAGGGCACTTCCTTAAGCAAGTTACAGAGCAGCTGACCCCTAGCTGCCTCCTTCCTCAGTGACAAAGAATCTAGCCCTTCCTCGCAGTATAAGCTTAGTGTCCAGCCACTCCTCCCCTCCAGGTAGCCCCCCTCCTCTCAACCCACTGCAGGACCTGAGGAAAGTGGGATGTTTTCCTAGCTGGGGAAAGATGTGTGTCTGGGGTTGAGATGAAGGTCAATAGCCCTCTCTCCCCCCTTTGATATCTGTTGTCCAGGGGTCATAAACTAGCTGGCCAGAAAAGCCCTCTCCCATTGTATACACATAAAACCACTGAAGCAAATTGACCACCAATGTAAATACAGCTTAAACCCAACATTCCTAAAGGTATGTAAGACTAATATGAATAAGGAATAATACATTTCAGAGAAAGATAAATAACTGTCGCATCATCACAAGGGCTGGTCCCCACCTTTATTGTTGCAGGCCGGCTCCCACGCGGCACCTACTGTTCTTCTCCGAAGCTTGTCATTTGATTATAGCTATTGAGGCTGGTCTATGACTATGATAGTAGCTATGTAACAAATCTCCCATAGATTGCAGGTTGAAGCCCGGTCGGGGTGGGGGGGGGGGCTAGTAAAATAGTAAAAAATAAATAAATAAATAAAAAACTATGAAACACATACACATTAAGTATCCCTGTGTCCGAAAACACACCCTGTCTACAAACTTATAAAAATATTTTTCTTGTACAGTGAACACCATGGGAAAAAAAATCAAAAGTGCTGAGCTGCCATTTTTTCGCCTCTGATAAAAATTTGAATAAAAAGTGATCAAAGCAATAGACATTCCCCAAAATTGCATAAATAAAAAGTACACATGGCCCCGCAAAAAACAGACACCCTATGTATTCCCGTACACAGAAATATAAAAAAGTTACGGGTGTCAGAATATAACTTTTAGAAAAAAAAATTTTTTTGCAAAATTTTAATTTTTTGTTAAGGGGTTAAAATAAAACATAAATAAAACTATACAAATTTGGTATCCCCAGAATCATACCCAAACATAGAATACAGGTGACATGTCATTTTGGCTGCACAGCGAACACTGTAAAAACATTACTCATGTATCGTGTAAAACTAATAGAACTCAGATTAGTCAGATCAGATTAGTCTGACAGTACAGAGTCCTCATAAACCCATGCTGATAGGGTGTTATAATGTTATTTTTAATAAGATGCTCCAGGATCGCATCTCTTAGAAAACCTTTAAATATTTTAAGGTTAGAAATACCAGCCTATGGTTTTTGGAATCAGTTTTTGATCCTTTTTGTATATTAGTACATTTGCTCTGAGTCAGTCTTGTGGTACAGAGCTTGTTTACATAAATTTAGATATAGGTGTCTGTTTATTACCATGTATATTCCTTTAGAATATATGAATATCATCAGAACTCAAAGATTTGTCTGTTCTAGTGTTTTTAATATATCTCTGCAGTTCCTCCTGTATTACGTAGGTGACATTTAATGGAGAATTTACATTATCTCCAGTCATGTCACCCAGCATTGTATTTTCTTGATTAAACACAACAGAAAAGTTGGCACTTAGCCCATTAGTGACAAAGGATGTCATAGTACATCCTGGCCGCCAGTGCCTTAAGACAAATGGATATACTATTACTATTAATTACTATTATTATTATTACTGTATGAACAGATGGCTTCCGATCAGAATCTAGAAACATGACTGTGGCATCTAAAGGGTTTCTGATAACTTTATGTCCCCTGTCGGTCCCCCTGTGGTAAGTTTGGACAGTGTCAATACCTAATTTTGTCAGTCTGGGGTCTGACCAGCGACCATATACCCGTTTGAGCCTGCCAAGTTGAACGGAAGTCAGCCTATGTGTCTGCAACAAAAAATGTAAAAAAAAGTGTAAATAAAATAAAGTGTGTTAAAAAAATAATAAATCAATAAAATTAATTATTAAAGAACCCCAAAAATTAATAAAAATAATGCATATTTGGTATTTCCACATCCATATCAACCCATACAATAAAACAAACATTATTTAACCTGCACTGTGAATGTCGTTTAAAAAAAAAAAAAAAAAAAACAGAAAAAGAAAACGAAACCCCAGAAGTCATGATTTTTCACTGTATCGCTTCACAAAATATGCTCAAAAAGTCATATGTTCTGCAAAACAGTACCAATAAAAAGCCAGCTTGCCCCACAAATAATAAACCCTCAGCCAACTCTGTCAACTGAAAAATAAAAATGTTATTCCTCTCAGAAGATGGCAATGCAAAAACTATTGATTTATGTCCCCAAATTAGTTTTTGTTCTGCAAAATTAGTAACACATAAAAATATAATCTAAATTAGTTATCGCTATAATCATACTGACAAACAGAATAAAGGTTATGCTGTACGTTGCATGGCAAAAAATGTAAAAGGTAAAAAGCAAAATCAGAATTGGTGGGGTTTTTTTTGTTTTTTTTTATCCACCAATTGTTAATAAAATTTAGTCAATTAATTATAGGCACCCCAAAGTGGTGTCATTAAAAAATGCATCTGGCTACATCACCTGAAAAAAAAAATAGCTTGCACAATGAAAAGGCAAAAAAATCCCAAATCATTAGAACAAAACTGCCTGTGGTAGGAAGGAGGGGAATGTATTAGCTGTGTGAGTGTATATCAGAGTACACCCTAGATTTAGGAGGTTACGAGGGAAGACACCAGAAGTAACCTCCAGCTTACATATTTACATTTTACCATCCACAGTGTATTCACATCTGGGAAACTAGTGCTCACTACACCACTTGATAAATTTTTTGAGGGGTGCAGTTTTCAAAATGGGGTCACTTCCTAGCAGATTCCACATTACTGGTACCTTAGAGGCTCTTCAAACATGACTTGGTGCTCCAAAAGGCACATAGTGCTCCTTGCTGTGTGCCCAAACTGCAGTTTATGCCCACATGTATGACACTTTTGTACACAGGATAACTTACTTAATATCATATGTGGTTATAAAGTGGCTGTTTGGACACACAGTTAAGCACAGAAGGGTAGGAGCCCTATTTTGGAGCACAATTTAGTTTTTGGACGTCATGCCACTTTTTCAGAGGGTGCAGATGTGTAGGAGTGTTATGTGCTTTTGGAGCGCAGATTTAGATTGTTGGTTTTTGAACATCATGCCACATTTGCAGAGACACTAAAATTGCCCCTAAAAAATGGGGTCACTTCTTGGGGAATTCCAATTTACTGCCACCTCCACGGCCCTGCAAAAACAACATGGCGTCCAGAAAGTCCCTCTAAATCTATACTCCAAAAGCTATGAAGCACAGTGCTCCTTCCCTTTTGAGCCCTGCTGTGTGCCCAAACAGCAGTTTACACCCACATATATAACTTACACCCACATATATAACCCACTTAAAAGTTTTAGGAGTGTGTGTCTCAGATGACACAATCTGGGCAGAACGCATTGGCACTGAAATGGCATATTTCTTTAAAAATTTCAATTTTCACTTTGTCCATTAATTTTTGGGAAGCACTCTTGGGCTCAAAATGATAATAATCCATAATAACTTCCTTGAGTGGTGTAGTTTCTAAAATAGTCACTTTTTGGGGTTTCCATTGTACTGGTAGTTTAGGGGTTAAGGTGACATGGCACTCAAAAACTATTTCAGTAAAATTTACCCTCCAAAATCCAAATAGCAAACTTTCTATTCCCCTTACGTCCGACAGCAGCACAATATGGGGTATCTCTGCCCCTGTGTGTTGTTTAGGACAGGTGGAACCTTTAATTAGCACCAAAAAGGTGCCTCCTACTAGCCCTATAAGAGGGCACAAGAGACCTCCCTCCACTGTGTTTTTTTCTGTCCTGTGTGGAACAGGTGGACGGAGGTCTCTTGTGACCTCCCGTTGCTAGGGGTTTTATTTACTCCTGGCTTACCTTTTTGGGGTACCTCGGTCCCAAAGAAAAAACCTCCGGTCCTTCGGGCCTTCGCACCGCAGCGTTATCCGGCATCCATCTGCAGGCAGCGCGATCCCGGAAGTAAGCGGGGAACCTCCTCGGCCGGAACTTTTCTCCGGTCCCGTGTTTCCAGGGGAAGGAAGCCTTTGCGCACCACCGCGCCCTACTTCCGGTTTTCTCGGAAAAAGTGCGGTAAGTTTGGAAATTTAAAATTTAAAGGCAAAATATAGAATTGATTTTTGCTGCTTGTATTTTGAGCCTCTGGCTTAGGCTTATGCTCCTCTATGTTTCATTATGGCGTTTGACTTGTTTTGGTGCTGTATAAATGTTTCTTTGTTGGCTTCCTCCCCTCGCTGCTGGATTACATTTAAAAGGTCTGAATGCAGTCCTTTATTTGTTGAGTGAGTGGTTTCTAGCTCCTCTGCTGCGGGTTGCGGTGGCTGGTTTTTTTCTGACGGATATTTTCTTCAGGACGGTTTGGATAAGGGCCTTGCCCCTGCCACTTTGAAAGTGCAGATTGCGGCCCTCTCCGCTCATTTGAACAAACGTCTGTCTCAGGATCCTCTGGTTGCAAGGTTCCTTAAAGGGGCAATGAGGCTAAAGCCCTCAGTATCATCCCCAGTGGGACTTTGCGGTAGTCATTACAGGCCTGTGCGGTCCTCCATTTGGACCCTTGGAGACTACGGAGATAAAATATTTAGCCTACGAAACCACTTTTTTGTTGGCTATTATATCTGCCAAAGAGTAGGGGTGCTCCAGGCCCTCTCTTCTAGAGAACCGTACATTTTGTTTTTGCAGATAGGGTGCACCTTAGGTTTACCTGGGTTTATCCCTAAGGTCCCCTCATACTATAATAGCAATCAGCTAATTTCGTTACCTGTGTTTTTCCCCTCTCCAACCTCTGAGGAGGAAGAAAAGCTCAACACCTTAGATGTGGTAAGGTGTCTGTGGATTTACCTATTCCACACTCAACTGCTTAAGAAGGCCGAAAGCCTACTAATTGATATGCAGGGTAAAAACAGAGGCCTCAAGGCTTCCAAGCCTACTCTATCCACATGGATCAAGGAGACAATTAAGTCTTCCTTTCTTATTCAGGAGTTATTCCCTCCAGTTTTTCTACGGCCGCTCGACCTGGGTTGTCGACTTCTTTGGCTGAGTATCGGTCCTTACCATTGGACCAGATTTGTGCGGCTGCATCATAGTCATCTCAGTTGACCTTTTGTTAAACATTATCATTGGACATCCGCAGTTTCCAGACAACTGCCTTTGGTCAGTCAGTCCTTGACGTTGTAAGGCAAGGAAACCCTCCCTAGGGGAATTACTTGCTATCTCCCCATATTGTGCTGCTGTCGGACGTAAGGGGAATCATTGATTGTAATGATAATCTGTATTCCCTTAGTCCAGACAGCAGCACAAGGCTTCCCTCCCTAGAAGCTTGTTTCCTGTTACTTTATAATTTACACAGTGGAGGGAGGTCTCTTGTGCCCTCTTATAGGGCTAGTAGGAGGCACCTTTTTGGTGCTAATTAAAGGTTCCACCTGTCCTAAACAACACACAGGGGCAGAGATACCCCATATTGTGCTGCTGTCTGGACTAAGGGAATACAGATTGACATTACAATCAACGATTCTGAGCACCGCCTTGTACCCATACAACACTTTACGACCACATATGGGGTATTCCCGTGTTCAGGAGAAATCGTGTAACTAAGTGTGGTGTAATTTTTGTACTTTATTCTCTTGTGGGGCTAAATTGATGGCTTATTGGGAAAAAAAAGTCATTTTTTTCATTTTTATGTCCCAATGTTAATAAAATCTGTAAAACAGCTGTGGGGTCAAAATACGCACTATACCCATTGATAAATTCCTTGAGGAGTGTAGATATGGGGTCACTTTTGGAGGGTCTCCACTGTATTGGTACTCCAGGGACTCTGCAAATGCTACATGGCATCCGAAAAACATTCCAGCAAAATCTCCCCTCCAAAATCAAATAGTGCTCTTTCCATTCCGAGCCCCGAAATTTATCCATACAGCAGATTGCGACCACATATGGGGTATTGCCATGTTCAGGAGCAATTGTTTAACAAACTGCGGGGGGCTTTTTCTCATTTAACCCCTTGTGAAAATGGGAACTTTGGTTATAAAGTGACGTTTTATCAATGTTTCATTTACACATCCTGATGCTAATCTATGAAACGGCTGTCGGGTCAAAATACTCACTATAACTCTTGATGAATTCTGTGAGGGGTGTAGTTTCAAAAATGGGGTCACGTTTGGAGAATTTCCATTGTTTTGGTACTCTAGGGGATCTGCAAATGAGACATGGAACCTGAAAACTATTCCACAGCGGTTTTCTTTTGTTCCTAATTCATGTTTGTTTTAAATTACATTGCCCTGGTTTATGGCTCTAAGATCATCTCTTCGCCCATGAATGTTTGCCTTCCTGAAGTTTAGTGTTTTTGTACTGTACCTCCTCCACTATACATCTTTTTAAAGGAATAACCAAACAAGAAAAAAACATGGGCAAGGTACTCAAATCCAAACAATAAATTTAAAAAATAATAATGTTTGGTGGTGTCGGCTTGCAGAGGTAGGACTTGTAATTTGCACATCTATGGGTATGTTTGCTTTATTTTGTGATATGAATTATGTCTTAGATGCACCTTTTATGGCATTACTTTTATACCTATTAATTTGATGGCTAATGCACTTCATTTGTGGTATAGTGCATATGTGTCCTTAATACCAATTTGGTGCATGTGTTATAGAACTAGATACAGACAGCTCTTTGTCGATATAATCTTGGTGGGATTTTATTGTTGTTTCATTATGAACAAACTGTAATTTAATATTATTACTTTTATGGCTTTTTATTTTTATTGATATACCATGAAATTTGTTATAAGTTATAATTTGTATAGACTATACTTCTTTATAGTTATAGTTAGTTGGGGTTTCCCATCAAACTATTACCGCCATTCAAATTCTTGTACCTATGTGTTTATGTACTGTTTGTTTTTGTTTGATGAATTGCAATATACCGCATGTATATTTTTTAACTTTATTAATTTTTTAATTTATTGTTTGGACTTTGAGTTCCTTGCCTGTGTTTTTTTCTCAGTTGGTTATTCTGATAATGAATGATATGAATATTTAAGGATGCTGCGTCCAATTATACCATAATTAATTTTGGATGCCTCTATTTCCTTTGTGCTATGTTTTTGGTGTTTCTATCTTTTTTTTTGTTCAAAATGTTTTTTATTATTTTTCACAAAATATAAACATAAAAGTGTAAACAATACATAAAAAGGAGAAGGTGAATATGACATAAAATACATCAAGTGCCATTGAGGTAACAAGGAAATGAAAATAACACATTCATCCATTGAGTCTAACAGAAAGAGTTTGAGCATAGACTAAAGAGATCAGTTAGAATAGAGAAAAGCTGTAAAACAACTATACTCAATTGCGAGTCCATAAGAATAATAGAAATGAAGAGAATAACTAGATACAGTGCCTTGTGAAAGTATTCGCCCCCCCTTGAACTTTTCAACCTTTTGCCACATTTCAGGCTTCAAACATAAGGATATAAAATTTTAATTTTTTGGTGAAGAATCAACAACAAGTGGGACACAATTGTGAAGTGGAACGAAATTTATTGGTTATTTTAAACTTTTGTAAAAAAATAAAAAACCGTCCCCATTGAGGTACAGCCCATCCCTACTGAAGAGCATGTAGTTAACACAAAAGTCAGCCCAGTTATCCAAGAACCCAAATCCCACCGTTCTATTCCAGCCTTTGAGCCACTTGTTTATCTCCCTAATCTCCTGCTGACTCTCCTGTGTAGTCCGTTATACTCGTAGTATTTCATAAAATACAACCTTTGACATTCTATAAATTAAATTATTTTTCTAAGTGCTTCCATCTACCTCTAACTTGTCAATGTGCACCATGACCAATGGGTCTTCACCAATCCCCTTTCAGTAATTTCAGCCCGATCCACAATATTCTAAACCTGGCATATCTATGTTTATGACATATTGCCCTATCTAGCAGCACCTGTCAGCACCTTTCCTAAGCTTCCATTTTCCTTCGTACTTAAGTAGACATTCTTCTGGTTGCTAGAGCAAGTGTACTGTTGCTGCTGCCCTGAGCTGACATTCTCCCATCTTCCAACAAAGTATTGGAGTGTTCCAAGTCAAGACTTGCCTTCATGACCCTCTTCCCTGTGCCCATCTCCCTAACCATCCATACTTCCATCCCCATCAACATTCCCATCTGCAGTCAGTGTCTGCTCAATGAACAGTAAACACCTATCCGTGTTGCAATTGCACTTTGTTGAAAGTTGATCATTTAGATCCAGAATCTGGACTTTCAGATGAGCAATCCTCTTACACCCTGCACAACAATATGCTCTCTCAAACAGTTGTACCAAAGCTCCAATCAGAGGCAGCCAGTGTCAGAACTTAGAATCACACCCCTTGCCTGCTCCTGCCTGACAAACCACTTCTGACCAGTACACAATCTAAATAGCATATTAAGCACTAAAACTAACTGCACTGATTGCTCTGGAATTGTGGGGCTAGAGAAAAAAATTCTAACTGTGCCGGAATCAGTGGAGAAGAGCCTATTAATTGATGTAAAGAGTTGAATGTGTTGGAAGTGGTGAAAGGTGCTCTCTAAAAAGGCTTATGCCAAATAGGATTCTCCTGCACTGGAAGTTTGTGCTCTGGTTGCCATCCCAAATTAAATCAATATTTGGTGTAACCAGCATTTGCCTTCAAAACAACATCAATTCTTCTAGATATCCTTGCATCCTTTTTTTTGCACACAGTTTTGTAGGAACTAATAAGGTTGGTTTTTCCAAAAAGAGAACTAACCACAGATCTTCTGTGGATGTAAGCTTGTTTAAATCCTTCTATATCTTCATGTAATCCCAGACAGACTCAGTGATGTTCAGACCGAGGGTGGGGGTATATCCTCACTTCCAGAACTCTTTGTACTTCCTTACTCTGAATATTAATCTCTTAATGACATTAGTTGTATGATTGGGGTAATTGCTCTCCTGCAGAGTTAAATTAATAAATAAACTATTAATTAGAGATAGGCAAACCAATTTGTTCTGAGCCCGGTTCAATCCAAATATTCCAAATTATTTTAGTGAAACCTATTAATTGGGGATTAATTTCAGACTTACTTAAATGGCCACCGTGACATGCATTGTACAGTGAAAATAAGAGACACGTGTCTGTGATGTCCTGGTGTCAACTGGACAGCTTGTCAGCCAATATCCTGTGGTAGGTGGCGTTGTTACTGTGTTGATGTCACATACAGTAGTTCCTGTGGGCAAGAATACGAATCATCAGTGATGGTGAAACTAGGGAATGGATGTGTTATTAATCACTGCATGATCCGAAGCAATTACTCAATTTTCTTCTGCAATACACATCACTGACATCAGCAAAACTTGCAACAGAGCTCAAGAATCATAGGAGTAGGAGAAGTAGAATAAAGTTTAGACAGACTTAGTCAGTTACAGGCAGATAGTGATAGAAATCATAGATAACAGTGAGGGGAAATATCTTTGCTGTGAGCCAGACTTCTGCAGCAATACAGACAATCCAACAGTTAATGTTTCATTGGCAATAATCCAGTTTTGTCTAAGACTATTTTGCAATCGAGCAGTTTGATCTGCGACTGTCCAGAAAGTGTCTTTTTACATTGATTTTACTGAAAAAATTAGCCCTGTTAATGAAACAGGTTTTTTGGGGCTAAAGTTTAATTTTTGTCTTAAACTGCCATTTTATTTTATTTTTTTCGGTTACACAATATACATACAAACTGCCACTATTGTAAAAGCAAAAAAAACAAACAAACAAAAAAAAAAAAAACTAACCAGGTCATCTTTTTAGTAATTTTAGTCTTCCCATCTAAGGGATGTATGTACTGCATGCTCCCTTAGATTTATGAAATTATTAATTGAATATAATTCACAGCCCTGTAATTTGTTGGACAAAGAGATAGAAGAATTACAGATCTTACTTAAAGATAAATTGACTGAAGAGTCATTGTTGACCTTCAATCAAATTCTAGATACACAATTTTCCCACTGGGAAAAGAATATATGTGACATCAGTGTCGGACTGGGATGTCTAGGGCCCACCAGTGGAATTGTTTCTAGGGGCCCACCATCAGAACCCCTGCAGATCATCGGTACCGAGACAGGGCGGCTAAAGGTAATAACATGCCGGGAGCCATGCTGCTCACCCACTATACCATGTGCACTACTGCACTACCTAAACCTACTGCTATACCCTGTATGGCAAGTGAACAGCGTGGCTCCTAGAATTGTTACCTTTACCTGTAGCCGCACTGTCCTGGAAAAGCTGATCTGCAGAGGTCCTGGCTGTTGTATCATCGTAGATGTAATATTGATGGCCTATCCTAAGGACAGGCCATCAATATTAGAAAGATGGATAAATCCTTTAAAGAGGTTGTCGAAGGAATTGGAGCAACCCATGTAGCTGGCGGGAGGTGTAAAGTAAAAAATAAGTAAATTAAAAAGCATACTCACCTGTCCCTGGCGCTCCATTGTCCACTGCCAGTGTCCATTCAGTCTCGTGCCAGCGACTCCTTGCTGGGAGTCCTGCACCTCATGTGATCGCTAAGACCAATTAGGTACAGGATTTCCAGAAATGAGGCGCCGCCATGAGACCGAACAGACACAGGCAGGGGACAACAGGGTGCTGGGGACAGGTGAGTATGCTTTTTTAAAAATTTTCTTATTTTTACACCTCCCCTGGCGGCCGACACAGTGGTCGCTCCAGTTTATGGACAACCACTTTTAAGGGGTTGTCTGGGACATATTTTTCTATGGTCACTTCACTGGTTCCCCCACATAGTGGCCTCTTCACTGGTCCCCCATACTGTATGGGGAACAGTGATGGGGTCATTATATTGTGTGGGAGCAGTGATGGGGGCTAACATCCTGTGGGGGGAGGGACATTAAACTGTGTGATGCATATTAAAGGGGTTGTCCAGGGTTAATCTTTTTTATGACCTATGCTCTGGATAGGCCATAAATACCTGATCGGTAGGGGCTGACACATGGCCCCATCAGCTGTTCGGAGCCACTTCCAGCACCTGTTCTGTACACAACACAGGGCCGGAAGCAGAAAGCTCCATGCGCTGTATAGCAGCCCGGCGCCTTCACTGCAGCTCAGCTACTACTGACTTCAATAAGTTCTGAAATACAGTGAAGGTGCCCGGCTAATACACAGTGGACAGAGCTTTCTGCTTCTGGCCCTGTATTGTGTACAGTACGGGCATCAGAAGTGACTCCGTACAGCTGATCGGTCCAGGGTCAGCCCCCTACAAATCAGGTATCTGTGGCCTATCCTGAAGATAAACCATAACAAATTATGCCTGGACAACCCCTTTAATATACACCCCTAATGCACCACACTTTAAAGAGATTGTCCAGTATAATTTTTTTCTTTTTTATAATTAGTCTGGGGAAGGTGAATCCCCCCTACCCCCCCCCAAAAAAAAAAAAAAAAACATGCTAAACATACTCACCTGTCTCCGGTGCTCTGGTGTCCTCCCAGCACGGTCCGGTCCTGCAGCTCCGCTGTCTTCTTTTTGCCGGAATTCCTCACTGGCTGTGACGTCCCAGGTCCCTTCCCTTAGGCCTCTGATTGGCCTCAGGGGTCACGTGACGTCACAGGTAGTCACGTGCAGAGGGAACGTCAGCTGGAAGAAAACAACAGAACTGCAGGACTGAACTGCTCTGGGAGACACTGGGGAAAGGAAAGAAAGTTTGTGGGGGTTTTTTTTTTTTGTTTTTTTCACCTGCCCCTGCGTAATAAAAAAAAAATGAAGGAGCCACTGTATGGAGTATAAGCTCCACAGTGGCCCCCACCCTGTATTATAAGCTCCACAGTGGCCCCCACCCAGTATTATAAGCTCCATAGTGGCCCCCACCCAGTATTATAAGTTCCACGGTGGCCCCCACCCAGTATTATAAGTTCCACGGTGGCCCCCACCCAGTATTATAAGCTCCACGGTGGCCCCCACCCAGTATTATAAGCTCCATAGTGGCCCCCACCCAGTATTATAAGCTCCACAGTGGCCCCCACCCAGTATTATAAGCTCCACAGTGGCCCCCACCCAGTATTATAAGCTCCACAGTGGCCCCCACCCAGTATTATAAGCTCCACAGTGGCCCCCACCCAGTATTATAAGCTCCACAGTGGCCCCCACCCAGTATTATAAGCTCCACAGTGGCCCCCTCCTAGTATTATAAGCTCCACAGTGGCCCCCACCCAGTAGTATATACTATACAGTGGCCCCCACACAGTATTATATGCGCCCAATAGCCCCCCTCCGCTTCAGTGCTATTATTATACTCTGGGGTCTCCTTAGACCCCAGAGTATAAACATCGGAGGTACAGGGGAAGTGATTAAAAATAACAAACTCTCATACTCACCTTGTCTTACCTTTCCTTGGCATCTTCGCTCCATCCTGTCATCTTCAGCGTCTTCAGGCCCTTTTCCGACGACGCTGCTGAGGCCTGTGATTGGGCCTCAGCGGTCACGTGGGGGCGCACTGACGTCATTACGCGGTCGCGCCCCCATGTGACCACTGGGGCCTAATCACAGGCCTCAGTCACATGACGGAGGAGCGCCGGAGAGAACTCTGCACCCAGGAGAGGTGAGAATATGTATTTATTATTTTCAGTCACCTCCCCTGGGCTGCCATATATTGGAAAGGGGCCTGCAATATGCCAAGGTCCCTTTCCAATAACAGTATGTATAGCGGTCGGGGAACCAGGCTTTCCCCCGACCGCTATCATAGTGGTCCGGGGCCCCGGCCATCTCCAGCTGGCCGCGGTCCCCGCCCCCTGCGACCGTGATCATAATGCCACTGGTCAGGGGCCCGATCGGGATGGTCAGGATCCCGATCGGGCCCCCATGACATGAGGACTAATAGTCGGGGCTCGGGGCCCACCGGTGGATTCACCGGTTCCCCGGTGGGCCAGTCCGACCCTGTGTAACATTAAGACAAAGAAGTTTAACCGTGATTCTAAAGATTTTCAGACAAACAAAGTATATCGGTGGAGCCAAAGGCGATTGTCACAATTTAATCGGTCATCTTCAATTTCTTCAGTGTCATCACATGACGAATCAAGTACTTCTGCAAATTCTGAGGTATATACCCGCCTTGGCACCAACAGTAAATGTAAAAAGATGCAATCTCGCATGCCCTCCAAAAGACGCCCTGATACTAGGAGTGTTCACAGACAAAACCAATTACAGGTAATCAATTTATCACCCGGAGGTGACCACATTGTAACTACACTGCAGATAGGTATGTCTTCCATTACCTAACACTATTATGTGACTATTTTCTTGGCCTATGCTTTTAGATATACCAGTGGCTTAACATATATGGTTATTGCAGGGAGCACTGTTATCTCCCTATTGTGGACATATAAGAATATTTACTATATAAGAGCTTTGTGTTCTTTTTCCCTATTGTGGACACATAAGAATATATGTTTTCCCTGATTACAGGCACTACCTATATCTGATTTGGTCCATTTAATCTTGCATCATACTTACCTCATTTTCTTCATGTTGGTCTCCATGATATCCCCCTGACACTTTTTTGGTTATTATGTATTGTTAGTTTTCATCAATGTATTTCTATATATGTTTTTATATGTTTTCTAATAAATGTGTAATTTTTAAAGACCTTTTGAGTATTCATTGATGTTGAGTGCCTCATCTCTTTCTATATTTTTTTGTTTGTTAATCTGTGTACAGTAAAATGACTGGAAAAATACAGGGCAGGGGACATGCAAAATGAAGGGCAGAGGAAAAACTTGTTCAAGAAACGCTTGCCCTTTCAAGAACTGAAAAAGTATTAGGTTGTAGGGAGTAAAACTAAACAGAAAAACAGTCTTCCAGCTCAGCCATAGATGAATCAATAGTGGTTGAACCCAAATTTTGTGTTGCTCGGAAAAAATCCCTGGACTCAAGTGAAAGATGAACAGAATTCTCCAAATGGTATACAATTCAGCATCCAACGAAAATAGTATTCTTAAATAAAAATTAACTTTTATTCACATGTTAAAAAAGTAACAAAATGTAACACAATTCCCCTGTGGTCTTAGAATGGCTTACGCGTTTCAGAGCACATGGACCCTTACTCATAACATACAAAACACACTAAAGACATAGCTTAAAAAACACAATGATAACACCTCATTTACACATTAACCCCTAAGTAACTCATTCTCCTATGCTCAAACAAGTTATAACCACCTGAAGTGAAACCACTAAGGTAAGTATAGACATTATAATTACAGAAAAAACAAATTACCACCCAAGCAGGATCAAGCAACCAAAGTAACCCAAAGTATTTAATGTGGATGGGTTTACTGATCGGGATGATAATTTTGAATATAAGACTTTGTTAAATTAGAGAAATGAGAGAAATTAGCCATACAGGAGATGAAGGTTTTTTGGGACCAAAGTACACTTGAAAAATATATGCAGAAAAGGATGATTCCTTGAGGTTTGTGTTTAAAATAATATATAAACATAATTTATTTATAGTGACTCAAATCACAGAGGATATGTAGCCATTCAAGAAATAAGGTTAGACATCATAGAGGTGAATGGTCAAAAAAGCTCACTATAAAATTTAACATTTATTATGAATCAAAAATAAAACTATCACATATTATGTCATTGTCTCCTATTAAAGTCTTGACACATAGACTACTGTAGCAGTGTTAGGGTAAGTCTTGGAACTGTAACCTTTCTGACAACATTGTGCAGTACCCTACTCTGTAATTGTGTCATGCTATGTCAGATTTTCTTTTTAGGGTTTTGGGAAAGCTGGATAATATACTAGGTACTGTTGTAATAAAGACTCCTGAGCACTAGGTATACCTAAGTAAACCCTTCTCCTTGCTCTGTAAATGTTTCTTAACTAGGCAGATATATCTTTCAGGTTCTCAAGAAAGCTGGCTAACAAACCAGTCAGTGCTGTAAAACAGGGCAAAATCTACCTATATACAGTGGGGAAAAAAAGTATTTAGTCAGCCACCAATTGTGCAAGTTCTCCCACTTAAAAAGATGAGGCCGGCCTGTAATTGACATCATAGGTAGACCTCAACTATGAGAGACAAAATGAGAAAACAAATCCAGAAAATCACATTGTCTGATTTTTAAAAAAAATTATTTGCAAATTATGGTGGAAAATAAGTATTTAGTCAATAACAAAAGTTCATCTCAATACCTTGTTATATATCCTTTGTTGGCAATGACAGAGGTCAAACGTTTTGTGTAAGTCTTCACAAGGTTGGCACACACTGTTGCTGGTATGTTGGCCCATTCCTCCATGCAGATCTCCTCTAGAGCAGTGATGTTTTGGGGCTGTCGCTGGGCAACATGGACTTTCAACTCCCTCCAAAGGTTTTCTATGGGGTTGAGATCTGGAGACTGTCTAGGGCACTCCAGGACCTTGAAATGCTTCTTATGAAGCCACTCCTTCGTTGCCTTGGTGGTGTACTTGTGATCATTGCCATGCTGAAAGACCCAATCACGTTTCGTCTTCAATGTCCTTGCTGATGGAAGGAGGTTTGCACTCAAAATCTCACGATACATGGCCCCATTCATTCTTTCACGATCAGTTGTCCTGGTCCCTTTGTAGAGAAACAGCCCCAAAACATGATGTTGCCACCCCTATGCTTCACAGTAGGTATGTTGTACTTTGGATGCAACTCAGCATTTACTCTCCTCCAAACATGACGAGTTGTGTTTCTACCAAACAGTTCTACTTTGTTTCATCTGACCATATGACATTCTCCCAATACTCAGGGGGACACGTCTGGCACTGCAGGATCTGAGTCCCTGGCAGCGTACCGTGTTACTGGCAGTTGTTACGTTAGTCCCAGCTTTCTGCAGGTCATTCACTAGGTCCCCCCGTGTGGTTCTGGGATTTTTGCTCACCATTCTTGTGATCATTTTGACCCCATGGGGTGAGATCTTGGGTGGAGCACCTGATTGAGGGAGATTATCAGTGGTCTTATATGTCTTCCATTTTCTAATTATTGCTCCCACAGTTGATTTCTTCACACCAAGCTGCTTGCCTATTGCAGATTCAGTCTTCCCAGACTGGTGCAGGTCTACAATTTTGTTTCTCGTGTCCTTCCACAGCTCATTGGTCTTCACCATAGTGGAGTTTGGAGTGTGACTGTTTGATGTTGTGGACAGATGTCTTTTATACTGATAACAATTTCAAACAGGTGCCATTACTACAGGAAATGAGTGGAGGACAGAGGAGCCTCTTAAAGAAGAAGTTACAGGTCTGTGAGAGCCAGAAATCTTGCTTGTTTGTGGGTAACCAAATACTTATTTTCTGCCATAATTTGCAAATAAATTCTTTAAAAATCAGACAATGTGATTTTTTTAGATTTGTTTTCTCATTTTGTCTCTCATTGTTGAGGTCTAACTATGATGTCAATTACAGGCCTCTCTCATCTTTTTAAGTGGGAGTACTTGCACAATTGGTGGCTGACTAAATACTTTTTTTTCCCCACTGTAAACCTCTTTCTAAGTTATGGCACAGCTAGGTAGTTTTGCTTTTCCAAAATCTGGAAATTGGGTGATTTGCACATGTAGATCAAAACCACACATGTGATCCTCCCCTTTACCTGGTATAATTCATCCCATAAAGCTGCACTGTTTCCATTACACTCAATGGCACTCTATTCCATGATTAGACTGAATGGGAGCTAAGCCCCCTGCCCAAACTTCCTGTGATCTCATGTTTGTGCTTGTAGCTGGTCTCCAGCTGGTAATGGCACTGTCAGCTCTGCCCGGGCCGCCATTTTCCGTTGGTCTGTTACAGCGCTGCATCCGATGCCTGCGAAAGACAGAAGATACAGAGAACAGGAAGAGGGGAGTGAACACAACAGACCAAGGGGCAGTGGAAAGCTATGACGCAGGGGATGCTCGCAGCCCAGAAAGAACGCCCAAGGTGCTCCAAGGTGATGGTAATTAGCATAACTGAAGAAACAAATTTTATCAGAAATGGCTGGGAGAAGAAAAGAATGGAAGCTAGGAGTAGAATGGCCTTTTTAAAGGCCATCCCAAAGTGACATTAGTTTAAAAGGTGTTTTTTTAATGATAAACTCCTTTTAAAAAAGTGTGTTTGAAGGAATCATAATAGCAATACCATTTTTAGGCTGAAATCATAAATACCCTTTACAGTGCTGCAATGAAACATGATAGCTATACTGCAGAATAGGTAGATCCTCCTTGTATTTGTAGTCACCAGTCCCCATAACTACTTGGTCATTGTTTCTACAGAGAGAGATAAGGTATTGAAGGCTGTGTCCTGTGTATGCATATGAGGGCGTACTATTTCAATGGAAGTATATTGACATATTGTCAGTAAAAAAAAAAAAATAATAATAATCAGCATTGTATAAATTTAGAATTTACCAAAAGTCATGAATTTAGAGGTTATGATAAAAGGCCTCAATTTTCTATGGCATGCCTTTTGGGAGTGAACAATACCCCCTCTCCTATGATCTACAGTGTGCTTAAATAAATGTCATAGGTGCAAACTAATCAGTGATATATGCAGAGAATACAGGTTTTTAAGTATCCATCTTAAGTTCTCTAAAACCCATTCCCCTGCTTTAAAGGGGTTGTCCAGTATAAACTAAAACTTTAACACTAAGCTAAACCGCCTCTCCCTGCCTAACTTCTAATTTACTCCCTTTAAATGTAAATGTATTTTTTACCCATATGCCTGGGACGGTCGTGTGACTGCCCCAGGCACATGTTCTGATTTCCTTGTGACGTTCCATTTCGCTGTTTCCGGAGACGGGAGGTCACCAGTACGCCTCTCCCTCCCCTTCCCAACCCCATCATACTCACCAATGCTCACGTCCTCTTCTTCTGCTGGGCGTCGCTTCCTTCACAAGGGATCCCGAGCCGACGCCTGCGCAATAAAACTCCGGCAGAAGCGAAGAGAAGTAGCGTTCTAGTGCGCATGCGTGGTAGGCCCACTGCTTCTCTTCACTTCTGCTGGCGTTCTTTTGTGCAGGCACCAGCTCCCAGGTGCGGGCAGAAGAAGGGACAACGTCTCTGACGAAAGTCATCTCCAGGACAAGAAGACATGTAAGTATAATGGGGTGGGGAGGGGGTTGGGGGACTGAGTTAGTTAGCTAGGTAGGTAGGGCTAGTAGTCCGCGGGCTAGCTAGGGAAACTGGGGGGTGAGGGAGGGAGGTAGAGGGGGGATTTGAGTGAACTGCAATGCATCATGGTAGTTGTAGGCTAAGACAGCAGGAAGCTACCCATGTAAACAAATGCAGAGGATACCAGGAGCTCCTATAGAAAGCCAGAAATCACTCAAAACACTGCTAAAGGTATTTGGGTGCACTTATTAACCCATTGATAGCACTAACAGACCTTTTTTAAAAATAATTTTTTTGCCCGGAAAACCCCTTTAATCTTGACCAGTTTTTCCTGTTTACACAAATGAATGAATTGTCAATAAGCAGTGCCAAACGGTGAAAGAGGTAATGACTCTTTTAAAGGGAGTCTGTCACCAGAAACCAGCATATCAAGACAGCCCTGCAGATAAATTTAGGATCCCCTGAATCAAACAGTGGTTTCTCCTTATTTTCGCCTTATTGTGGCCAAGATATCCCCATTTTTGTCAATATGAAAACTAGATCTTAAGAGCAATGAGGGTGTTGTTGATTAACTCTTTGGAGTAACAGCAATGCCCTTGCGGCCTCAAAGAACTAATTTGCATGTTGACAAAAACAGTAATAGCTTGGGTATTGTTGATTATTTTAATGCTTTTCAGTTGCTTTTGTTCTGTTCAGTGATGAGATATCATGTAGCAGCAAGTTAAACTTTTCTCCTTTTGTACAAACTGTCTCTTTTATTGGTACAGCAGAGCCCCTCTCACGATAACAGAGTTCCAACTACACTTGAATACAGGGAACTTTAATGGACCAGAAGTGGCAAGTGCTCTGGAATACTATATTGTAAAAAGAATTTTCGTTCCTACAGAAATACCAGTTAAACAAGATGTCTCCACTAAATCTGTTGATTTCTGCAATTGTTAATGAGAGTGCAGGCTCCTAACATTTCCAATAATGGATCCAATCTTTATCTAGTCATTTGTTTTTGTCATCATGAGTTAGCTTATTTTTCAAATACAGCATTTTATGTATGATCAGAATGACTGTATTGGAAAATAAGAGTTATTTGGTAGCTAATTTGCTGAGATTAACATATAGGTGATAATCTGCAACTAAATGTCACGTGTGAACAAACACGAAAACAGAACCCTTTTAATGTATGGAAACAGATCTGTAATTAATATAGACAAAAGTGAAGATACTCTTGTATGGGTTGGTATTTTTCCATTAGATGTTTTTTTATTAAACTTTGAATATAAATATAAACAGTTTCTCCAGGATTATCCAGAATATTGTATAATATTGCAGAGCACATGTTATCAGTGTGAAAAAACTGCATGTGAATTGCTGCAAATTACTTTTTATTAATTGGGTTTTACAGGTGAAAGACAATAAAAATGCCTTTTAGAGGTAAAAATCACAAGACTAAAGATTGCATCAACAAATTGGCAATAATTTTCAGTAAAAAGTGTACATTTTTGATTACTCAGCATAGTACAGGCATGTAAAATCCCAACATTATTGACTTTTAGTTAATTGATTAATTACTCTGATATTGACTTTTCCTTACTTTCAGTACTTCTTTAAATGTTCTATATATTTATGTGCATTGTTCCCTCAAATCTGTGTGCTCTGGTGTTAGAATTTTTACAAATAAATACATGTGCTTTTGGGCTTGTTAACCTGGTTGGTCTATAGTCACATGAGCAAGTTTCACCCGTAAAAACCGATCCATGTGAGTGCTGGATTTCCTGGCCTGAACGTGCAGAGGGACTCCTACCATAATAGTTATCTGCCTCCCCGCGACATACTGTCCTGCACTATAATCACTACAAGGCAGCTAGGGACCCCTAGTATCATAGATAACTATTCACTATGCACACTATTCTGGCCAGATAATCCGGCACTCACATGGACCAAGTTTCATGTGTGACTCTAGGTTTAGTATGTTGTTTTAACTGCAATTCCTTTGCATCCATACAGAAAATATTAAATGTAATCCACACTGTATCACTCAAAGTTAATAGCCATTTTTGAAGCAAATAAACATGTGAAAATGACTAACTAACAATTAGCAACATTGTCATATTAGGTGGTGTAAAATGTATGTTTATAAATCAAAATCAGAACTTGCAACTAAACCTTTCATACAGTAGTGTACATTTGATGTTTATTACAGTTCCTCTTTCTCTGCCATGAAATGTTAGCCTCCAGTATGAGGGCATTCTACAGACAGCTGTTACAGTTTTATACTTCCAACACAGTTTGTGACAGCAATATGATCTGTGGGGTCCAGCTGTGGTGCAATTACACAGTTTCACAGCCCGTCAGCCCTGGATCAACTGTCTTAATAGATTGCAATAACTTCCAAATACTAATATTAATAATTCAAGAAGAATTGAGCCACCTTTGAATTGAAATAGTCCAAAACAGTTTGCTTATGGAGGAAATAATAAATGAAATACTAAAGCTTGCCATTGCTGTATTATATCTTATAGGGTAAATCTCTTAAATTGAGACCATGGAATATTTTTCAACTGAGTACTTAATTACTAAACAGATATTGGAAACGTTATTCTATATATTACCGCTCTCCAATCTCACAGAGGCTACTGCACTTACAGTTGGCCAGTTCTCTGCAGCATTGAATGTATATTGTAAAATAGATCAGTACAGATCTGGACAACATGAAAATAATTTGTTAACTTTCCTATTTGTATCAATGTGTGGACACTCAGGGGGAGGGGGGGCTTGAAGGTGTGAATTGCAGCCTTTTAGGGTTTGTTAGCATGCTGCGTTATTGTGTTCAATTAGTTTAATGAAAAATTGCATTAGATGTCTGAGTTTTAATGAAAAGTTGAAATATATGCAGGGTCTTGCTGGGCAGTCTGTTCTATCGCTAGGTTCACACCTGCCTTCGGGTTTCCGTTCTTCGGGTCTCCTTGGGGACCTGAAAAACGGAAACCCAATCTGCTTAAAAAGCGGTTACCCTCCAACCCCGTAGACTATAATGGGGTCTGCTAGGTTTCTTCCCAGTTTCCGCACCAAAAAATACGAAGAGAAAAGTCCTGCTTGCAGGACTTTTCTCTCCACATTTTTCAGGAGGAATGGAGAACGAAGTCCCCGAATGGAAACTGGACGCAGGTTTAAACCTAGCCTATGACAGTATAAGCCTTCATTCATTATGTCCTATCAGTTTTTCTTCTGATAATAATCACATTATGTCTGAAACACATTTTACATTTCTCTCTCAGACTTTGGGCATGTAGAATAAGAAGCATTCTGCCCCTTCCTCGATCCATTACTAATATTATTCTGCCATTCTGCCAGGATTAACTACTAGCAAACAAATAGCTGAGAAAAGCCCAAGAGACCATAATATAGAAGATCCAGGAACATTGGACTATAAATACAGGGCAAATACATGGCAAATACATGCAGCCAAACCAGCTAAAACACAAGAAAAAAAAAAAATCACATTCAGTAAAACTGCTTGCTGTCTGTGAATAATATCCCATCTATAATCACACAAGCAGCCAGAAGTAGATGCAAGTACATAGAAGACTTTGATTACATGGGAAGCTGTGAGATTTACGGAATCTTCAGTCTTTTGCACAAAGCATTCACTGTGTAAAGAGGGAAAAGCAGCCCCCCTCCACTAACTGTGATCCGTCTTGCTTCTGGCCTCATATGTAGGACATACTTCACTGTAAACAAAGGAGTGAAGTGCAAATTAGCTCGATAGGAGACACCTAGTGACAGGAACTATAGAGAGGTTTTTCAGACAGAAAGCTGACACATTTTTAATTAAACTGCATTACATTTTGGTCCAGAATCACATGTTCTGTGAAATGAGACTAAATTGTCTGAAAAGTTAATGACCACTTAACTAAACTGGAGATCAGTTAAGCCAAGTCACAGATGTATGTTATCAATTCAATGTGTGTCTATGATTTCTGTGGTATAAGATACTGCCTGGAAATGAATATAGACAAACTGTAGAGTATACTGTAGCCAAGCATTATACTTGTCCTCTCTTTGGCAGACCCATAGAGATGAATATTGCAACAGAATGCTATATTCATACAGAGGGACATGGAAACCCTCTCTCTTGTTTGTTTGGACCCTCGTGTTCAGACTCCTTATGATTATATACTCTAATGTTTCTACTTTACTTCAAATTTCCATCCAAAACTGTTTAAATTGTAATAGGTTTTTTATATTGATATATTTCTCAAGAAATCCCATCAATATACCTCTGGGACCACTGCTTATCAGCTGAATAAAGGGCTGTAGTGCACAGTATTGTACAGTTACTATTGTACAGCCTGTGTCTGGTACTGCAGTCCAATCCCGTTAATTAGAAATAGCGAATCTCAGTAAAATGGCACCATATATAGGCATTTCTAGACCATCTTATTTGCATGTTGACTGTTATGTCGAAAGAAGAAACCAGAGTGATAAAATTTACTACCTTGGCAGATCTTCTTTAAAATGTATCTATATTATAGTATTAGTCATAAAAGCATTTGAATTGAAAACCAATTTGGTAATATATGTATTTAAAATATAATGCAAACCCCATTAAACCTAACCACACATAACTGTAGTAAGGAAAACATAATCATAGCTATATAGCATACACAGAAAAGACTGCTGAGTTTTATGATAAAGTGATAATACAATGTTTGGACTTTGAAATTAATTTCAAGAAGCAAAATATTGGAACCTTGCTGTCTGATCATTTAGAATAGAACTTAAGCTCTTCTCACATTATCCTGTCTTTAAAAGCTTTTGCTAGGTTAATAACACCTTATTTTGCCAAAAATTCCACTCCACTGGAGCATGTTTCAGAAGTGCTTTGATTTGAATGAGGATTGATATAGTCCCTGAAAGGAAAGCATCAGCAAAATGAAACATTTATAACCAAGTAGCAGGCTGAATGTTAAATCCTAAAAGTCACCTGAAAGGAGGTTGAACTCAGCAGAACCCTAGAGAACAGATTTCTTACATAAACTCTGTCTAGAACAGAGTCTAATAACAGTCTTCCCTGGCTTATATACTGCACCTACAGTCTAAGGTTTTCAAATGTCATTATGGTAAATTATTATTTGGCATATATATTGCTTTATTTCACATGGTTTATCAGTCGGTTCTTGCTTCTTGCTTTATGTCATTTGGTAATTTTTCCTGCTGTTACTGCTAGACTAAAGTAAATGTCCACCCTAATCTTTGATGCTTGCTAAACCACCTTTCTCCCCGTTTTCACCTGCCTCTCCCATTTACTGGGCTACCTATCACCCAGCAAATAGAGTTTAAAATGTTAATGCTGACAGACAAAGGCATCCACAACCTGTCCCCTCCATACATCTCCACTACCTACCCACATGTAATCTCCTATCCTAAAACCTCCTAATCCGCTCTGTTCTTTTCTGCTCTTCACTCAACCGCCTGTGCATCTCCTATACAGGCTACCACAATACATATGAATGTTCCCATAATCGCAAGCTTCAAGCTGACAAGTCACCTCTTCGGGAAAGCCTACAACCTTCAGTAGCCCTAATGCCACCACACCACCATTTAAACAGCTTCCACCCTCACCTACTATCTCTGTTCTTCTTCCCTCATAGATTGTAAGGCCTTGCGAGCAGGGTCCTCTATCCCACTGTACCAGTTGGTCATTGTTAGTATTGTACTTATTTTGTGTATTTTGTGTATTGTATGTAAACCCTCAAATGTACAGCACCGTGGAATTAATGGTGTTTTAAAAATAAATAATAAATAATAGTCCAACTTAATTTATTTAGAATACAATAACTTTTTTATTAGTTTTTCAAAAATTTTCAAAATAAAGTATTAACATAAAAAGGAGATATATCAGCAAATTACTAAGTATATAGTTGCCATAAACCCTAGTGAACGAGTAGCATGTAACAAGCAAAATACCAAGGATTAAAATGAAAAGTCCACATTTGCGACATCCGTTGGAATCCGCTGAGCAAAGGAGGGAAGGTAACACTGATAGAAAATAACAGAAAATGACAATAATATTATGGCAATATAAGTATACAAGGGAGATAAACCTCGCCAAGAAATATAAGAAATACGACAAGGAACTAGTCATCGGAAAGGGAAGCTGAGAGGAGTATTCACGGAACTAATGGATGGTTGATGTGCGAGATCCATGGAAGCCAGTTTCTGTGAAACTTAGAGTCCCCAAAAACTCCATGGGATAGAATTCTCTCATACTAGTAGGTCTGTTCTACCATATCCAACAGGTCTTTCATGGATGGAATTGTTGAAGATTTCCAGTTGCGCAAAAGGGCCAGGGAGGCTGACAGCAGGGCGTGTCCAATCATTGATCTGAGGGATACTGGAAATGAGTCAATCTGTAGGAACAGTAGTGCCAGGGCTGGTGAGGGAGGTATGTTAATATCCACCAAGGAGGATATCCAGTGAAAGACATCCCGCCAATAAGAAAAGATTCGAGGGCACGTCCACAAGATATGGAACAAATATCCTGTCTCCCCACAACCCCTCCAGCAAGAATGTGAAGTCTGGGGGTACATTCGGTGCAGTCGCTCCAGTGTATAGTACCAGTGGAAAAGAATCTTTGCGGTAGTCTCACAGTGGGTCACGCATCACGCATCCTCAAGGTTTTCTTGGTGAAAGCCAAGGCTCTTTGCCACTGCGTCACAAAGAATGATTTGTGAAGTTGAGTCTCCCAGTTGAGAAATGGAGTGGATTTAGTCAGACAATCCTTTGAGCCCAATGTGTTGTAGACGGAACTGAGAGTTTTAGAGGAGGGGTTAGGAAGCTGAAAGAGATCTAGTAGTGATTTATTGTATACCACATGGGTTCTGTGGTGGGAGGAGAGGAAGTGTTTGATTCTCAGGTGAGTGAAAAGGGACTTGGAGGGTAACGAATAGGTAGATTGTAAGGATTGAAATGAGGCAATCGAGTCCTCATGCCACAACTGCGAAACAGAAGTAATGCCAGATGTTTTCCAGGTGGACAAGTCAAGATCAGGTATGGATTGTTCCAGGAACTCAATGGGGGCCTGCATGATGTTTAACAGTTGCCTCTTACCCATGGTATGATGAATATGGCGTCATATGTGAGCCAAGATTTAAGGCTGTGGTGGGAGACGAGATGGGATTCAATAGGCACCCAAGATTTGTGGGTGTTACAGTGCCACCAATCTTTCAGAGTGGAGAGATGAGAAGCTATATAATAGTCCTGGCACTCCTAGGCCTCCCACTCCCCGTTTCCTTTGGAAGATGGAGGTAGGGAGCCATGGCTTTTTTGAACTCCAAATAAATTTGTTAAACAGGGCATTAATCTTCTGAAGGAAAGTAGGAGGCGGTGCTATAGGAATTGTCCAGAATAGATAAAGTAGTTTCGGAAGAAGCAGCATTTGGAAGGCCGACACCTTGCCGAGCCAAGACAGAGTATGTCTAGTGTAGGCTTGAAACTCTTTCTCCAGCTACAGCAGGCGAGGCATATAGTTGGCCCTGGACACTTGCGAGATGGAAGGAGCAATTTTGATCCCCAGGTAATCCAGATCCGCTGATTTCCAATCATAAGGAAAGTTCTGTTTGAGACGGTCCAAGAGTGGAGGGGAGATGTTCAGAGGAAGGATTTGAGTTTTAATTTCATTGATTTCATGAAAGAAAAGAATTCCATAACGTTTAATGAGATCAATAGCAGCAGGAAGAGATGTTTCCGGGTGAGTCATGGAGAGAATGATGTTATCCGCATATAAGGAAATGAGATGAGAGGAGTTTGCCACTAGTACACCAAGAACCAGATCGTGTTGTCGTAGAGCTTGAGCTAACGGTTCAATAGTGAGTATGAAGATCAGTGGAGATAGAGGGCACCCCTGTCTTGTGCTGTTCCGGATTTTGAAGCTGTCAGACAACGTGCCATTAGTAAAAACTCTGGCCGAAGGAGAGGAGTACAAATTTGAGATGGCATTCAGAATAGGACCAGAGAATCCCAATTTCCGCAGGACAGAGAAGACAAATGACCAGTTGATATGGTCAAATGTCTTTTTGGCGTCTAGGGTGAACAGGAAAGATGGAACTGCTTGGCGCTCCAGTAAATCCACTAGGTGAAGAATATGCCTGGTATTATCTGGAGTCTGGCGACCCTTAACGAAGCCCACCTGATCCACTCCCACCAGACCTGGAAGGATTAGAGCCAGACGAGACACCAGTATCTTCGCATATAGTTTAAGATCCGTGTTCAATAATGAAATCAGCCTGAAATTCTGGGGCAGGAGCCTTACCGGGCTTAGGGAGGGTGACAATCAGCGTGGCCAGAGATTCTTGCGGAAGTGATGCACCCGACATGGCATGGTTGAAGAAGTTCAAGAGGTGTGGAGACATTATCTTTTGGAATTGAAATAGATATTCAATGGAGAAACCATCTGATCCCAGAGATTTACCCTTAGGGAGAGTCTTGAGTGCTGTTTCCAATTCTGGAAGAGAAATTGGGGCATTCATGGCCGAGAGGTGGTCTTCTGTAAGGCCCGGCAATATGATGTTGCTTAAGAAGTCAGAAACCAAACTGGAGTGGTCAGACGGGAGAGGAATATACTCGTGCAGTTTGTAAAGCCAAGCATAATAGTCCTTAAAGGAATTAGCAATATCTCTGGGATCCGTTAAGCGTACTGCGGTGGAAGAGTATTTAATGTGTGGAATCCTTGATTTGGTTGCTTTTGCTTTCAATTGTCGAGCCAAGACCTTTATTGCTTTGAGAATAAAACCCAGCTTTGGAGAAGGAGACGTAACTGATGTCTAGCTTGGGACAGTCACTCTGAAGTGGCAGGAGTAGGATTAGCTTTGTTAGTAGCCTCCAGGGCAGAGAGAGTCGACATAGCAGTCTTGACAAACTTCTGGTGTTCAAGTTGTATCTGTGTGCAAGTTTGATTAGAGTGCCACGGATAAAGGCCTTGTGTGTGTTCCACAGAATGTAGGTGCCACATGTAGAAGGGGAGTTGATCTGGAAGAAGTCCTGGAGATCTTTTCCAATCATAGGATGATATTTGGAATGGCTCAAAAGGTAAGTATTGTTTCTCCAAAGCCTAGTCGCAGAGGGTGGTATGTTCTCTTCCAAGATAAGGGTGATGGCTGCATGGTCAGACCACGTAATTGATTCAATTTTGGGTCGTTTTGTACGTAGGAGGGTGTGTAGGTTGACCAAGAACATGTCTATGCTGAAAAATATGTGTAGTCTCTTTCAGCTGCATGTTGCGATCGCCACACGTCGTATAGGTTTTCCATGGATGGGAATTGGCTCAAGCAGGAGGAGGTGTGTCTGGTGGTGGTAGTCGGTAGTCCGAGGAACTGTCCATAATGCCATTAAAATCTCAGAAGATTAACAAGGCCCACTGTAGGATGTCTCGGACTCGTCTGTAAACCTTATTCAGGAAGGCCACTGTCCTCCGCTGAGGCTCATACAAGTTGACAATAGTAAAAAGGGCATTATTGATAAGGCACACAATTATGAGGAATCTGCCTTGTGGGTCAGACTTCTGAGCCAGCAGAGAGAAGGCCATTGAGTTCCTGAAAGTAATGAGTACTCCTCGTGTCTTTTTGGAATGATGTGCATGGTATATGACATGGAAGGAAGGGTGTTTTATTCTGGAAGCATCTTTTTGTAAAAGGTGAGTTTTCTGTGCACAAAATATGTCCAGATGAAGAGAAAGAGCTTCTTTCCATATGCAGGAGCATTTCTGAGGGCTGTTTAAGCCTCGAACATTGAGAGATGCCAGTTTGAGCACCATGTTGATGCATCACGGCGTGTGTATGGAGGATGTATCTGACTCAGCAGGGTTGATAATAAGGAGAAGATGAATTAATAGCACAAGATAGTGGGGGGTAGTAAAAAACAAGTGAACAAACAGTTCAAGAGACATATACAGGAACACTGTATGTTGTTCGGGGTAGTAGTCAGAGACTAGACGGCTGAAGTATGAATATAGGAAGGGTTGGGCACCAAAAATGAAAGGTTAGTAGCTTGGGCAGGTTGTCACTCAAGGCCGGTCTGAGGTCTGCTCCAAACTCGGGAGCAAGGAGTGGGATCATCCGCATCTTGAGGGAGGGATAATTGCACATTCCAAGAAGATAGCAATGCCTTGCCTTGATTTAGGTTGTGAACAGTGAAGGTTGTCCCGTCCTTAGTGATGAGCAGCTTCACCGGAAAGCCCCATCTGTATAGAATTTTGCTTCTACAAAGGGAGGTTGTGATTGGGAGCAATTCCCTGCGGAGGTGGAGGGTAGTAGCACAGAAGTCTGTATAGAGTTGTACAGCCTGAAATTTTGGAGGCCAAGACTTCTGTTTATGGGCTGCACCTATTAATTTCTCTTTAACATGAATGAAATGAAATCTTGCCAGCACATCCCGTGGAACAAACTTAATTTATTTAACCTAAATATGTCCAAAATTCTGCCATCATTAATTTTTTAATATACAGATGACTCTTGGCTGCACATTTCCAGATGTAGATGTGTTTACACTTAAAGGGAGTCTATCATTGGTATGTTCGATTTTTAACTGACCCCATGTTGGAATAGCCTTTATAAAGGCTATTCTAATCCTACCTTTCTTTTCCTTTTTTTGCTCTGCCATTTTTGAATTATTCTCCGTTTTCTATTATGCAAATGATGCTCAGGGAGCACAGGGGGCATTCCCCCTGTGTCCCGAGCACAGGCTCATCATCCCCACAAGGCTGCCTCTGTTTCAATATAATCACAGCCCTTAGATCTTCAGACGTCCTCTTCACTGCATAAGCAGCCGATGCTCTGTTATTCGAGATTGAAATCCTGCACATGTGCTGTTGGCTCTGCCTCTTCAGGTTCGGGCAGAGTTGACAGCGCATGCTCCACCCGCCACCTTGCTTCGATGACTACACGAGCGTACTGCGGAGGCGCAGTATGCTCGTGTAGTTCTATGGAGTACTAATATGTCACCAGTGTAAAACACTCTCAGGGCTACTAGAACTCTATCCAATTTGTGGATTTCTAAGACAAACACAACCAAAGTTATGTTAGTGAAAGTGTCATTATTATACTATAGAGTCTCTCCAGACCACAGAGTATAATATGTGGAGGCTCAGGCGAGGTGACAAAAATAAAAATCATACTCTCTTTCCATTACCTCTTTTGGGCCTCCTTGCAGCGTCTGTCACTTTCTCTCTGCCTCTGTGCTAACATCATGTGCCTGGGGTCACCAGTGAGGTCTGTGATTGGGCCTCAGCAGTGACATGGGCAGTCCGAGCATTATGACGTCATGATATGCAGAGTACTGGACACCGATCTGAAGAGACCCCAGAGTATAATGGGGTGGCTATTTTAATTCACCCAAGACAAATCTCTATTTTTCTCTATTATTCAGCTTCATATATACAGTATATATAAAAAAAAAAAAACCCCCCAAAAATATTTGGAATGTTTGGGTTAAACCGGCTCGGTACTAGTCAGTTTGCACATCTATAATTCTAAATAAAAACTAATACCCTGCTGATAGCATGCTACTCTCCACTTCTGAGTGCCAAAATTTTTTTTTCAAATAAATTTTCATTGAAATTTAGATTCTCCTCCAGATGCTGCTAGTTTGCCACACTGCAACCAAATTACTTTTTTTCCTGCCTAACTGGTAGGTTTTTGTTCTAATAAACTTTAATCCTTCTGGTATCTGTCTCCTGCTAGTGTATTTTCCACAAGGAAACAGGGTAGACATGCGCAATGTCATCTGCCTAACATCCTTGCCCCTCCGGGCTTTAGCGCCATCCTCCGTGCGCATGCTGCGGCGCTGGAGGTGTGTCTGGTTGTGATTCCTTCCTTTGGGTTTTTCTTGTATTGTCTGAGCACTGTCCTATTCCCTCCTTAATTGATTTTCCGCCACACCCATCTCCTTCACCTTGCTTTCCCTCTGCTCCTCTAATAGTTAATTTAAAATTTTAGCCTTGCCTATGTGATTGACAGCCTATCCTCCTATGAAGACTGGGTAGGTTCTTCCTTCCTATTTATTGTTTGCTCACATTCACATTGGAGCTTGTTATTGCTTTGTGCATGCTGGCTATTTACTCTTGCTGTTTGGTTACCTGTATTCTTATTCCTGACCTCTGGCTTTAACTTTGACTATTCTCTTGGATTTTGATTCTGTACTGCGTTACTCGACTGTTACCGACACCTTGGCTAGCTGACCTCCCTTTTTTTGTTGTTTGTCCAGTCTGCGTTCTGTGTTATCATTTATATCAAGAAGGGATCGCTGCCCAGTTGCTGGCTGTCGCCTAGGATAGTTCAGGTAAGTAGCCAGGGGCAGTGGGGGGGGGTTCAGCTTAGGGCTCACTGTCTTGTCATGCCCCTCCCCCCAGGTTTCACCAGCAGCTACTGGGCAATCGCTTCTCTAGCAATTCCCTTACAGTAAGGCTGTAGACATCAACAAAAGATGAGGAAGCACTCTCTTTGTTCAAATAACAAGTTGTCAAATAAAGTTAATTTTGTCTGCCTGTGTTTATAGGGGTTGGGGACTGTATGTCCTTTTCAGTCGCTTTGACCAAGTTACATTTTTTTCAAATAAATTTAGTTGTATTTTAAATCCTCTTGATGTTTGGCTGCCAGGATTTATAGGGGTTGGGAGCTGTATATCTCCTTTAACAAGTGACAGTTTGTCAAATAAATTTAAATTTAATTTGAATCCTCCTTTTGGCCTCCTGTGTTTATAGGGATTGGGGGCTGTATATAACGTATTTTTAATTGCTTTGTCCCACAAATCACAAGTCATTATGGGAAAGGAGCTGGGAGCTCATGCGCCCTCTGTTGGATGTAACAGATCCTTTTGACTCACCGAGTCTTGAGACAGCAAAAGGGATTTTAGCCAAGCCAGTTTCACTTATCTGCATACAGCGCCGTTTCGGGATTTTTGTCCCTCATCAGTGCAGAGCAAAGTGTACTGGCTGGCTTTGTGGGAGTCTGTATGTAGATAAGTGAAACTGGCTTGGCTAAAATCCCTTTTGCGATCTCAAGACTCGGTGAGTCAAAAGCAAACTGAGGATCTGTTACATCCAACAGAGGGCGCATGAGCTCCCAGCTCCTTTCCCATAATGCCTTGTGATATGTAGATGCTTAGTAGAGGGTGAAAGGCAATTTAAAACTCTACACACCTTAACTGGTGCTCTCCTCAAGGAGAGATGTCCCTATCCTTGTCCCACAAAGTGTCAACTAAATTTAAATGTAATGTAAATACAGTTTGCTAATTTTTACATTATGAATCAGTATTTTCATAATGCAGAGCCAACCAATCAGGAAATGTGTATCCATCTAAGTGTACCACTGCTTCTTACTTACTTATAGCCTTATCTGTTGCTGTCTCTTTGACATTACTAAGTCTCTGATTGTGTTAAAGAGCTAGAAAGGTGTTAGATATAGTCTTAAAAGCCCTCAGAGTAGCATTCACAGCATTTTAAGGCAAATTGTAGCGAACCTAGTAGGACCTTAACCTAACTTTTGGTCTAAATTGGCCAAATCTGAAGCAATCGTTGATTGTAATGTCAACCTGTATTCCCTTAGTCCAGACAGCAGCACAATATGGGGTATCTCTGCCCCTGTGTGTTGTTTAGGACAGTGGAACCTTTAATTAGCACCAAATTTAAGGTGCCTCCTACTGGCCCTATAAGAGGGCACCTGAGACCTCCCTCCACTGTGTAAATTATAAAGTAAAAGGAAACAAGCTTCTAGGGAGGGAAGCCTTGTGCTGCTGTCTGGACTAAGGGAATACAGATTGACATTACAATCAACGATTCCCCTTACGTCCGACAGCAGCACAATATGGGGAGATAGCAAGTAATTCCCCTAGGGAGGGTTTCCTCGCCTTACAACGTCAAGGACTGTCTGACCAAAGGCAGTTGTCTGGGAACTGCGGACGTCTAAACGATAATGTTTAACAAAGGTCAACTGAGATGACCATGATGCAGCCGCACAAATCTGGCCCAAAGGTAAGGACCGGTACTCAGCCCAAGAAGTCGACACAGCCCTGGTTGAGTGGGCCGTAGAAAAAACTGGAGGGAGTAACTCCTGAATAAGGAAGGAAGACTTAATTGTCTCCTTGATCCATGTGGATAGAGTAGGCTTGGAAGCCTTGAGGCCTTTGTTTTTACCCTGCATGTTAATTAGTAGGTTTTCGGCCTTCCTAAACGGTTGAGTGCGGGATAGGTAAATCCGCAGATACCTTACCACATCTAAGGTGTGGAGCTTTTCTTCCTACTCAGAGGTTGGAGTGGGGAAAAACACTGGTAGTGAAATTAGCTGATTGCTATTATAGCATGAGGGGACCTTAGGGTTAAACCCAGGCAAAAATCTAAGGTGCACCCTATCTGCAAAAAACAAAATGTACGGTTCTCTAGAAGAGAGAGCCTGGAGTTCCCCTACTCTTTTGGCAGATGTAATAGCCAACAAAAAAGCGGTTTTGTAGGCTAAATATTTTAGCTCCATTATCTCCACGGGTTCAAATGGAGGACCGCACAGGCCTGTAAGGACTACCGCAAGGTCCCACTGGGGAACTGGAGATGATACTGAGGGCTTTAGCCTCATTGCCCCTTTAAGGAACCTTGCAACCAGAGGATCCTGAGACAGACGTCTGTTCAAATGAGCGGAGAGGGCCGCAATCTGCACTTTCAAAGTGGCAGGGGCAAGGCCCTTATCCAAACCGTCCTGAAGAAAATTTAAAATATCAGCCGTTGAAGGTTGTAGATTATTAATACCCTTCTTGGAGCACCACTCCATGAAAATCTTGGCTGTCCTCTGGTAGTTCTTATTGGTAGAGTCTGCTCTTGTAGAAGAAAGGATCTTCAGGACGGCCTCTGACAGTCCTCTATCCTGTTGTAGGAACTGCTCAACCTCCAGGCTGTCAGGTTGAATCTCCAGAGATCCTGGCACTTCAGAGATCCTTGGGCAACCAGGTTCTGGATGGGGGCAAGCCTCCAAAATATCCCTCGACTCATCTCCATGAGTTGGGAAAACCAAGCTCTTTTTGGCCAGAATGGAATGATGGCTATCACAGAGACTTGGTCCTGTCTGATTTTCATCAATACCTTCGGTATTATTGGACTTGGAGGGAAAATGTATGCCAGCCTGGACCTCCAAGGGATGGACAGGGCATCCACTGCCAAGGGATTGTCCTCCTGGTAAAGGGAACAGAACGTCTCCACCTTGACGTTGAGTCGGGTTGCCATGAGGTCTATTTCTGGAAGACCCCACTTGAGGGTAATCTGATGAAAGACTTCTGGATTGAGTGACCATTCTCCTGATACGGCATGACCCTGACTCAACCGATCCGCTACTATGTTCAGGGAGCCCTTGATGTGAACTGCGGATAAATGGGTTAGATTTTTCTCTGCCCGTGTAAATATCAGATCTGCGTCCCTCAGGAGGGTTGGTGATCTGGTGCCTCCCTGTCTGTTCACGTACAGTACTGTGGTCATGTTGTCTGACCGGATTTTGACTGCTCTTCCCTTGAGAAGAGGAGAGAAATGGAGTAAGGCACGATATACAGCTCTGAGCTCCTTCCAGTTGCATGAGGTCCTTCTTTCTGGAGCGCTCCAGACTCCCTTTATGGAGTTTTCGTACAAATGGGCTCCCCATCCTGAGAGGGATGCATCTGTAGTCAACAGGGTCCAAGAAGGTTGGACCGTGGACCTTCCGTCTTTCAGGTGCAAACACCACTTGAGGGAAAGACGGGTCCTGGGGGAGAGTCGAATCTTCTTGCTGAGTGTAAGAAGGGAGCGATCCCAAGCCTCTAGTAATTCCTTCTGGAGGGGACGTAAGTGCCACAAAGCCCATGGGACTGCCTCCACTGAGGAAGACATCAAGCCCAGGATCTTCATCAATGTTCTGATGGAGGCTATCGGCTTTTTGAAGAGGTGCTGAACTGCACCGACCAGTTTCTCCTTCCTTGCTGGTGTCAAGGAGACCTGCAGGCGGACTGAATCCAGGAAGTAGCCGAGAAACTTCCTTCGGGTTGAAGGGATCGTTACCGACTTCTCCCAGTTTATAATCCATCCCAGACTCTGAAACAGGGACACGGCTGTCTGTAGATGCTGGAGCAGAACAGACTCTGACTGGGCTTTTATCAACCAGTCGTCTAGATAAGGCACCACGAATATCCCCTGAAGTCTGAGGGCGGCCGCTATAGGAGCAGAGGAGATCCCGAAGGGTAGTGCTGTGAATAGAAAATGCTTCCTGTGGCCGGAAACTACTACGGCAATCCTTAGAAACCTTCTGTGTGGATGATAAATAGGAATATGCAAATAGGCGTCTTTTAGATCCAAAGTCACGAAAACATCACCTTGGAGGAGAAAGGTGGTGACAAACTTTATGGTTTCCATACGAAAGTGCTTCTTTTTGATGAAGCGATTGAGGTACCTTAAGTCTATGATCATTCTCCACTTGTCTGCCTTTTTTGGTACCAGGAAGACGGGAGAATAGACACCGGATCCTTCTTCTAGAGAAGGGACTTCCCCCAGGGCTCCCTTGTGAATGTACTCTCGGATGGAGCATTCCAATGTAGTCTGCTGCATTGTAGGGAGGCTGCCAGTTAACACAAACCGATCCTGAGGAGGATGGAGGAACTCGATTGCATATCCTTTTAGGATTACCTGCAGGACCCATGGGTCTCGAATTTTTTCCTGCCAGCAGTTGAAAAAATGGGAGAGACGACCCCCGACAGGAATCTCGGCCACAGGAAGACTGCTCCTGATGTCAAAAGCTAGGCTTCTCCTTTTTATCATCAGACTTCGGGAATCTCCGGACGGCGCCTCTAGAGGAATATCTAGAGCCTCTTTGGGACTGCCGTCCACAACGAGGCGGATAGCCTCTACTACGGCCAGAGTCAGATCTACCTCTAAAGGCCTGGGGTAAAGTTTTACCCTTCCTATCAGCCAAGCCCTCCAGGATCTCGTCTAGGGCACTGCCAAAGACTCTACCTGGCTCAAAGGGTAATGCGCACAAATTATATTTTGAGGGGAAATCAGCTCTCCAGGGTTTTAACCATAGAGGTCTTCTTGCTGCAGTGGTAAGTGCCAGGGATTTGGCCGCCAGCCTTAATTGATGGTGGGAGGCTTCCGCTAAATATTCAGCTGCCAGGGAAACCGAGCCTAGAAACCCGAGCAGCTCGTCTCTGGAGACTCCAGAGTCAATGTCCCTCTCGAGGTGGACCAGGTCAGTGCGTAATTTGGCTGACACTTCACAAGACGCAACCGCCACAGTGGTTTGGGCCGAGGCAACTGAATACGCCTTCTTGAGGGTATTGTCGATGCGCCTGTCCATGGCGTCGTGCAAATTTGATCCATCATCTGATGGTACCATAGTGCGGCGGGACAGTTTTTCAGGACATTTCCACTCTGAAGACATTAATCTTTGTAATGTCTCGTCCACTTGGAAGACCCTAGGCCTTCTATAGGTGGACGTGGAGGCTTCCCCGTCAACATCACGATCCTTAGACCGGATGGACTTCAGCGGCCGGCTTAGTTTTTCAAGTGGGAAGCACGGTCTGCTGGAATCTTCAGTGGAATCGTCAGATGAGAGTGTCTCGTCCACTATCTGATAATCTTCGTCAGCGATGCGTAGGGAAGACTGTGTCTCAACCCGCGGTCTCTTGGCAATCTGGGCGATGGAAGAACGGATCTCCTTAAGAGACTCCTCCATATAGTCCTTTACCCAAGTGACAACCTCTCTTATAGAAGGTTCTTCTGATGGAGGTCCGCGGCATTGGCAACAGCGGGTAAAATCATAGCCGTCAGGTAAAGGAGTATTGCAATCCAAACACATTAGGTGTTTACGTTTAGAGGACTTTTTCCTCCTCAGCCCATCGCCGTTACCTGATGCAGAAGATGACATCTGAAACATCAAAAGCCACATGACAATGTAGAATGGAAGATTGCCAAGCATCGCACAAGAAGAAAAAAAAAAAAAAACAAGGGGTACCTTACTTTAAATCGGTCACTTGAAGAGAAAAAAAAGATCCAGTCAGGAAAAACCAGACACCGCCAACCGCAGCAGAGGAGCTAGTAACCGCGAGCTCACCAAGTAAAGGACTGAAGCCCTTTTAAATGTAATCCAGCAGCGAGGCGAGGAGCCAAACAAAGACACATTCATACAGCGCCAAACGAGGTCAAATGCCATAATGGACCATAGAGGAGCATAAGCCTAAGCCAGAGGCTCTAAATACAAGCAGCAAAAAATAATTCTATATTTCGCCTTTAAAATTTCAATTTTCAAACTTACCGCACTTTTCCGAGAAAACCGGAAGTAGGCCGCGGTGGTGCGCAAAGGCTTCCTTCCCCGGGGAATACGGGACCGAAGAAAAGGTTCCGGCCGAAGAGGTTCCCTGCTTACTTCCGGGATCGCGCTGCCTGCAGAGCGATGAGCCGGGTAACGCTGCGCTGCGGAGTGGAAAAGGCCCGAGGGACCGGAGGATCTTAGGAACGTCAGAAAGGACCGAGGTACCCCCAAAAGGTAAGCCAGGAGCTTTAGGAAAAAACCCCTAGCAACGGAAGGTCACCAGAGACCTCCGTCCACCTGTCCCACAGAGGACAGAAAAAAACACAGTGGAGGGAGGTCTCAGGTGCCCTCTTATAGGGCCAGTAGGAGGCACCTTAAATTTGGTGCTAATTAAAGGTTCCACTGTCCTAAACAACACACAGGGGCAGAGATACCCCATATTGTGCTGCTGTCGGACTTAAGGGGAAAATGAATTTTGGTTCACTCATCTCTATTTAAAACTAAAAGAAAGGAAAGCATGGCCATTGTTGACACCCCTGAAATTTTTTCCAAAAAATTAAGTATTTCAGACAGAAAATTATTTCAATTACAATATGTTTATTTCCTTTGTGTGTATTGGAACAACACAAAAAAAACTAAGAAAAAAAGGCCAAAAATGATGTAATTTCACACAAAACTCCAAAAATGTACTGGACGAAATTACTGGCACCCTCAACTTAATATTTGGTTGCACACCCCTTAGAAAAAAATAACTGAAATCAATGGCTTCCTGTAACCATTTACAAGCTTCTTTCACCTCTCAGCTGGAATTTTGGACCACTCTTCTTTTGCATACTGCTCCAGGTCTCTCATATTTGAAGGGTGCCTTCTCCTAACAACAATTTTAAGATCTCTCCACAGGTGTTCAATGGGATTTAGATCTGGACTCATTGCTGGCTATTTCAGAACTTTGTTTCCATTTCAGCGGTTTGTTTCCATCCATTTCTGGGTGCTTTTTGAAGTATAGTTGTGCTAAAAAGTTTACATACCCCGGCAGATTTTTTGTTTTTTTGTCCTTTTTTTCAGAGAATATTAATGATAACATAAAAACTTTTTCTCCACTCATGGTTAGTGGTTGGTTGAATATCAACCAAACAAAACCTCTTTATACTCATGACCACAAATTGATACAAAACACTAAAGAAATGGTCAAAACACCATAAATAAATCTCAAATAATATATATACAGTTGTGCTAAAAGTTTACATACCCCGGCAGATTTTTTGGTTTTGTGTCCTTTCAGAGAATATGAATGATAACACAAAAACTTTTTTCTCCACTCATGGTTAATGGTTGGTTGAAGCCATTTATTGTCAAACTTCTGTGTTTTCTCTTTTTAAATCATAATGACAACCAAAAACATCAAAATGACCCTGTTCAAAAGTTCACATACCCCAGTTCTTAATACCGTGTATTGCCCACTCTAACATCAATGACAGCTTGTAGTCTTTTGTGGTAGTTGTGGATGAGGCTCTTTATTTTCTCAGATGATAAAACTGCCCATTCTTCTTGACAAAAAGTCTCCAGTTCCTGTAAATTCCTGGGCTGTCTTGCATGTACTGCACACTTGAGATCTCCCCAGCATGGCTCAATGATAATTGTTAAGCTTTTAAAAAACCCAACAAATGCTGATTGTTCTCAAATGAATTAAGATGGTCACCACTACATGAATGACACAGAAAAAATACTGAAGAGGCAGGTGTCTTTAGAGTCAGTGTGACTTTCTAGATAATAACTGCCTGATTAGACACAATAAAAACAAAGTTTTTAATAACAGAATCTATATTATATCCACTCTCATCAGTAACTGTCAAGCACAATACTGGCTAAAGATGTGAGAAACCAGGAGCAGTGAAGATGGTAATACGTCCACACACTCTCTTAGCTTAAATAACACTGATAGCGGCCACCCAAGTGCCACTTCTATGCTGGGTATATAAGGGATTAGTTCCACCCCAGGGGTGGGGCCAAGATGTAACTAATCATCTCATTACACTGCTATTGACGACCAAGATGATGCCCTCATCAGGGGGCAATACTGATTTAGCGTCCCCCGGGCCGGTTTTAGACAAAGTGTGGCCCTGGGCAAAATTAAAAGTGGGGCCCCAAAATCTGACCTATTGTACCAACAACACAATCGTATTCAGTCAGGGCCCTGTGCAGAGCACTACAGCATTAATTTCTATCACTATGGGAGTTATCAGGGACGGAGCTCTCTGATTCTGGCCCTGTATAACGTACAGGGCAGGCACTGGAAACGGGTTCGTACAGATAATTGGTCGGGGGGGGGGGGGGTTGTTGCACTGGTCAGATGGTTTATGGCCTATCCTGCGCATAGAGCATAAATAGCTTTAAGCATGGACATTTCCTTTAATAATACCATCATACTGCCAATGTACAAAGACCAATATTAATTACCACCATACAGTGATAGATATCTCTTATTCTTTATTGTCCCTGAAAACATATAGTGCCAGATAGTGCTCCATATCATGCCCAAAACATTAGTTGTCCTGCAGATGGTAATGCACCACACAGTATTAGTGCCACATTTTATACCCCACACCCTAAGTGACCACACACTTCTATCCTAATAAATTTGGATTGTTTATTTAACATAATGATTTAATAATGTGTCACATGGTAATGCCCACATCTGTGCTTCTGAACAGTAATGATGCCCACATCTATGCCCCCACAAAGTAATAATGCTTATCATTGTGTCACTACAAAGTAAAAATGCCCCCTCTGTGCCCACTACACAGGACACATGCCCACCTTTATGACCTTTACAAAATAATAAAGGTTTCTATTGTGTGGAGGCAAAAAGAGGGTTGTTATTACTATTTGGGGGATAAAATTATTATTATTAATACTACTCCATTTTTACCTCCAAAACAGTAACAACTCCATTTCTTCCTCTATACAGTAAAATACCCCCCTTGTGCCACCTAGTAAGTAATAATGCCACCTCATAGGTTAAAATGCCAACTTATAAATTATGCTCCTTATTATTATATTATTATTATAAATGTGCCCCTTATTATTTATAGAGCCCCCCTTATTATTTTATAGTGTCTCTTTAATAGTTACAGCCCCCCATATTACATATAGAGCCCCTTATTACTTATAGACCTCCTTATTACATATAGTTCCTCTTTATTAGTTATATCCCACTTATTAGATATAGTGCCCCTTATTACTTATAGTCCCCCCTTATTGCATATAGTGCCTATTTATCATTTATAGCCCCCTTATCACATATAGTGTCTCTTTATTACTTTTAGTCACCCCTAATTACATGTAGTACCTCCTTATCACTTATAGCCCCTCCATTGCATACAGTGCTTACTTATTACATATAGCCCCCCTATTACATACAGTGCTTACTTATTACATATAGCCCCCCTATTACATACAGTGCTTACTTATTACATATAGCCTCCCTATTACATGCAGTGCTTACTTATTACTTATAGTCCTCCCTATTATATACAGTGCCTATTTATTACTTATAGCGCCATTTTATAGTGCCTTTTTGTTAGTTAATGCCCCATATTACTTATAGTGTCCCCTTATTATGTATAGTGCCTCTATATTACAAGTTATAATGCCCCTTTATTATGTATAGTGCCTCTATATCACAAGTTATAGTGCCCCCTTATTACATATAGTGCCTTTTTATTAGTTAATGACCCATATTATGTATAGTGCCTCTAATGTATTTTAGTTATAACCCTGTTATTACATATAGTGCCCTCTGTTACTAATAGTGTTCCCTCCATTCTAGTTCTATAGAAAACAACAAATCTTATACTTACCTTACCTGGATTCCCTGACAAGTGGAGCTGCAAACCCTTCTCCTGAAGTCAGACATCTGGAACACGATGCGGTGACGTCATCACGTTGCCTGTGGCCGGACGGCAAATGTGGCCTACACTATGACAGAGGATGGAGACTATACCTCCCTTCTCTGTCATACAGGTTGGTTTCAGCTGTATCGGAGTCCCTGATCGGATGCACCAGATGAAAAGTGTGGTGCTCCGGATCCCTTGGGGGCCCCTTTGGGAATGGGGCCCTGGGCAATTGCCCAGTCTGCCCCCCCTTACGCCGGCCCTGCGGTCCCTAGTTACCATCGGAATGATAATCGTATGACAGGTAACGAATCACAGGACCGGTATCTAGGAACTTTGATTCCAAGATAACTAGGTCATGTACAGTCATGTGGGGATGGGCCTGATGGGAAAGAGAGGAAACTGTTGACTCCTCCACTGGCACGTGTAGCCTGAGTGTGTTTGGTGCAAACCAGTCAAGCGCCCTAGTGAGTTGAGCTGCATGGTAGCATGTTTCTATGTCTGGTAGGACTTTAGTAGTATAATATTGTACCGTGTTAGCCATTGAAAGTAGTGGTAGAGTGAAGTAATCAGGCGATACCATTTAGAGGCTAACTGAGTATATTTGATGGTGTGCTTTGAAGAGTACTAACTCCCTTCATCTGACATGGTGTTATACAAGAAACTGAAAATTCACAGATTTTTTTTATACCCTAAAGACATGGACCTTCAAAGGATCTTAAAATCCTTAAAAAACCAAAATGCAATCTAAGTAGAGAAGTTATTTACAACAGGTCAAAAAATAAACAATCTGGAAAGTTGTGGTGCGTGACGGAGGGATGCTAATTCTTGCTATCTGTTTGCTGTCACGTAGTGATTTGTGACCCTCACAGTTCATACATAGTGTGACATGATCTGGCATGAATATTAAGTCCAAATTGCAGAGTTTGAAATTTTTGCATTAACTTATATTCCCATTATTTCCTCTCCCTCTGCGTCTTAAAATGTCCCATTAAAACCACAACCTGCAAATCTTCAATAGAGTGGTCTTCTCCGGAGAAATCTATTGAAGTTTTGCAGGTTGTGGTTTTAATGGTCGAAACCCTTCTCAGGATCAGTCGAAAGTAAGACTAGGGGTATCTTCCTGGACCACGTGGACTGGATCAGATGAAGTATGCATAAAGTATTTTGTTTGCATTCTCTACCTGATACAAAGCCCGTCTGTTCTGGGTTAATGATGTCAGGAGGGTTTTCAGCAATTAACTTGTCATATAGTTTAATTTCGTCATTGAGCAGGGAGATTGGGCGATAGCTGCCACATTTGGTCAGGTCTTTGCCTACTTTAGGAATAATTGAAATATGAGCCTCTAGGGCCTGTTGCAGAAAACAATGGGTATCATCTATAGAGTTACAGACTTGTAGAAAATGGAGTAAAATGCATCCAAAGTGTCTAATAGGCTGTAGGTTGACCATCTGGGCCAGGAGATTTTCCTGATTGGGTATCCGAGAGTGGTGTCTGTAATTCAGTCAACATAAAAGGGGCAGTGATTGCTTACTGTTTCTGGGATTAGAGGCAGGGTAGTTTAAGGGATTAAAGGAAGGTCTGAATTTCTGTTAAACGGTTTTGTAAATCAGTAGGGGATTATGTGGGTCTCAGGTTATAGAGGGACTGATAAAAGGCACAAAATTTGGAGGCTATGTCTGGAGCAGGATCAGACTGGCCCACCGGGGAACCAATGAATTCCCATGGTGAGCCCCATGCCTTTAGTGGGCCGTACCGGACCCCCACTGCTTTTTTAATAGACAGTGGAGGTCTGGTAATGGGCGGCATAACAATTGCGGCTGCAGGGAGTTTGACTGCAACCAAAGTGGTAAAAGGCCTGCTGGAGATGGCTGGAGCCCCGCAGCACCGTGATAGCGATTGGGAAAAGGGGCCTGGCATTATGTCAGCCCTTTTCCAATAGTGCTATTATTATACATTGGGGTCACCTCAGACCCCAGAGCATAATAATTGGATGCTCGGGGAGAAGATTAAATATAACAAATACTTATACTCACCTCTCCTGGGACTCTTCCAGCCTTTGACTGAGGTCACACACTCCAGCCATCACTGCTGGGGCCCGTGATTGGGCCCCAGCAGTCACGTAGGGTGCGCCGGCATACTGAGGTCAGCACACCCCACGTGATTGCTGAGGTCCAATCACAGGCCCCAGCAGTGACATCTGGGACATGCGATCTCAGTCGCATGCAGAAGAAGACCGAAGTGGATGCAGAAGACAGCAGGATGGAGTAAGGATGCCCAGGAGAGGTGAGGTAAGGTGAGTATAAGTATTTATTGTTTTTCATCACCTCCCCTGGGCCTCCAATTATTATACTCTGGGGTTTGCGGCAACCCCAGTGTATAATAATAGAACTAAAACTAATCGGAGTGCCAAACTTCACAAATATTTGTCGAATTTTGTGGGGTTCACCTGAAGTGGTAAAAGGGACTCTTGGGAGCATTTTTTTTATTTTTGGGGCCACTATAGGGAGCATATTATACTATGCGGGACACTATGGAGCATATTATATTGTGTGGAGCCACTGTGGAGCATATTATACTGTATCAGAGCCACTGTGGAGCATATTCTGTGTGTGGGCATCTGTGGAGCACATTATACTGTGGGGGGCCACTGTGGATCATATGCTGTGTGGGGGCCACTTTGGAGCACATTATACTGTGTGGGGGTCACTATGGAGCACATTATACTGTGTGGGGGCCACTGTGGAGCATATTATACTATGTGTGGCCCACTGTAGAGCATATTATATGCTGTAGGGCCACTGTGGAACATATTATTCTGTGTAGGGGCCACTGTGCAGCATATTATACTGTGTGGGGGCCACTGTGGAGCATATTATACTGTGTGTGGCCACTGTAGAGCATATTATATGCTGTAGGGCCACTGTGGAACATATTATTCTGTGTAGGGGCCACTGTGCAGCATATTATACTGTGTGGGGGCCACTGTGGAGCATATTACACTGTGTGTGGACCTCTGGGGAGCATATTGCACTGTGTGGGGTCCACTGTGGAGCATTATACTGTGTGAGGGCCATCGTTGAGCATATTATACTGTGTGGGGGCTACGGTGAAGCATATTACACTGTGTTGGCCCCTTGATTATTTACATCAAATGCCATTTATTTTATAGCAGACATGTGATTATCACAGGGTGTAATAACATTGCATGGTCACTATAAAGTATATCTGTGTGATGTAAATAGCGAAGGGGTGAGGGCACTCGACAAAGCACCATGGTCTCTTCAAACCATTGATCAGCAAGGGCCCTGGGTGTTAGATCCCCACTGATCTCGTAGAGCTCTTAAATTATTAGGACCCTGTAGATTAGATGTTTACCAAGACACACAGCTCCCCATATTGTTTCCATGCTGGGCACTGTGTTGCTCACCCACTATATTCTTAATAACCACAGTTGTGGGTACTATAGTTACAGTGGGGAAAAAAAGTATTTAGTCAGCCACCAATTGCCCAAGTTCTCCCACTTAAAAAGGTGAGAGAGGCCTGTAATTGACATCATAGGTAGACCTCAACTATGAGAGACAAAATGAGAAAACAAATCCAGAAAATCACATTGTCTGATTTTTAAAGAATTTATTTGCAAATTATGGTGGAAAATAAGTATTTGGTCACCTACAAACATGCAAGATTTCTGGCTCTCACAGACCTGTAACTTCTTCTGTAAGAGGCTCCTCTTGTCCTCCACTCATTACCTGTAGTAATGGCTCCTGTTTGAAATTGTTATCAGTATAAAAAACACCTGTCCACAACCTCAAACAGTCACACTCCAAACTCCACTATGGTGAAGACCAAAGAGCTGTGGAAGGACACCAGAAACAAAATTGTAGACCTGCATCAGGTTGGGAAGACTGAATCTGCAATAGGCAAGCAGTTTGGTGTGAAGAAATCAACTGTGGGAGCAATAATTAGAAAATGGAAGACATACAAGACCACTGATAATTTCCCTCGATCAGGGGCTCCATGCAAGATCTCACCCCGTGGGGTCAAAATGATCACAAGAATAGTCAGCAAAAATCCCAGAACCACACAGGGGACCTAGTGAATGACCTGCAGAAAGCTGGGACTAATGTAACTAAGGCTACCGTCAGTAACACACTACGCCGCCAAGTACTCAGATCCTACAGTGCCAGACGTGTCCCCCTGCTTAAGCCACTACATATCTGGGCCTGTCTGAAGTTTGCTAGAGAGCATTTGGATGTTCCAGAAGAGTATTGGGAGAATGTCATATGGTCAGATGAAACGAAATTAGAACTGTTTGGTAGAAACACAACTCCTCGTGTTTGGAGGAGAGTGAATGCTGAGTTGCACCCAAAGAACACCATACCCACTGTGAAGCATGGGGGTGGCAACATCATACTTTGGGGCTGTTTCTCTGCAAAGGGACCAGGACAACTGATCCGTGTACATGAAAGAATGAATGGGGCCATGTATCATGAGATTTTGAGTGCAAACCTCCTTCCATCAGCAAGGGCATTGAAGATGAAATGTGGCTAGGTCTTTCAGCATGATAATGATCACAAGCACACTGCTAGGGCAACGAAGGAGTGGCTTCGTAAGAAGCATTTCAAGGTCCTAGAGTGGCCTAGCCAGTCTCCAGATCTCAACCCCATAGAAAAGCTTTGGAGGGAGTTGAAAGTCCGTGTTGCCCAGCGACAGCCTCAAAACATCACTGCTCTAGAGGAGATCTGCATGGAGGAATGGGCCAACATACCAGCAACAGTGTGTGCCAACCTTGTGAAGACTTACAGAAAATGTTTGACCTCTGTCGTTGCCAACAAAGGATATATAACAAAGTATTGAGATGAACTTTTGTTATTGACCAAATACTTATTTTCCACCATAATTTGCAAATAAATTCTTTAAAAATCAGACAATGTGATTTTCTGGATTTGTTTTCTCATTTTGTCTCTCATAGTTGAGGTCTACCTATGATGTCAATTACAGGCCTCTCTCATCTTTTTAAGTGGGAGAACTTGCACAATTGGTGGCTGACTAAATACTTTTTTTTCCCCACTGTATATGGGCTATGTTAATGTTAACAATTCCAGGAGTCACGCTGCTCGCTTGCCATACATAGTGTAGAGGTGGGTTTAGGTCAGGGGTCGGCAACCCCTGGCACGCGTGCCAAGAGTGGCACGCGAGGCTTATTTCACTGGCACGACAGTGGAGTCCTCGCCCAGCAGATTCGATCGGACCAAACACGGCCGAAACGAAACTGCTATTATTATACTGTGGGGTCTCTTCAGACCCCGAGTATAATAAGCAGAGACTCAGGAGAAGTGATGAAACATAAAAAACAATGATACTCACCTTGCTCCCTGCGCTCCGCGGCGGCTGTGCGATCTGACGGCATAGCTGACAGGGCCTCAGAGGTCACGTCTGCATCTGACGTCATTACGCATAATGACGCGATGTGACCCCTGAGACTCAATCAGCGGTCGCTGACTACAGGCAGAAGCGCCGAAGAGAACACAGAGCGGCTGCGGAGCGTGGAATGGTGAGTACATTGTTTTTTTATGTTTGTCACCTATGAAGAGAACCATGGGACCTAATACCATGTGCAGGGAACAGAATGTGACATAATAACGTGTGCAGGGAACACTTTGTGACATAATACGTTGTGCAGGGACTGCTATGGGACCTAATACCGTGTGCAGGGACTGCTATGGGACCTAATACCGTGTGCTGGGACTGCTATGGGACCTAATATTGTGTGCAGATGCTGCTATGGGACCTAATTGTTGGTATATACTATATACATATATATGCAACAGATAGACTTATTTGTGTGCAGAAGTTTACATCTATCTGACAGTAGATGGCGATGTTATTAGTGTTATATGCTGAATAGAGTGTAATGGTATGCTATGTGAGACTTGCTGTACCTTGCTTTTTATCTCTCTATTGTAAAAGGTCCTTTTTACTTTCAAGTTTTGCTGTGTTAACGTTTTGATGCTGTTTACCTCATGTTCTAAGAAGTAAATGCTGATTATCCCATATAATCTACTCTCAAGCTTCTTCTGTGACACAACTATGCAACAGGTTATGGGCCCAGGCATAGAAGACAAAAAGACCCAGTGAATGCAAAAGGATTCTTCAGAACAATTCTCTCCAAACAAGTAAGACAAGTTAAAATGACCAGCAATTCAGAACTCAGACTTACAGTAGCTAAGCTGGACAATGAGAACTATCAGTTATGGAAGTTCAAAGTGGAGATGTTATTGTCTAAAGATGATTTATGGGATGTAATCACTACAGATAGACCCAATGATAATAATGAGACATGGGATAAGAAAAACAGACAAGCAAGAGCTACTATCAGCTTATTAGTGGAAGATGATCAGTTAATCCACATAAGGAATGAGAATACAGCAAAGGGAATGTGGGAAGCATTGAGAAAGTTACATGAAAGATCCAGCTTAAATCACAAATTGTTTCTGCTAAGGAAACTTTACAAGATGAGATTAAGTGCACAGGAAGACATGCAGGAGCACATAAACTCCATGATGGAAGTGATAACACAGCTGAGATCAGTTGGTGAAGATATTAAAGAAAGTCATGTGGCAGCAATATTATTGTGTAGCTTGCCGGATTCATACACTGCTTTGATAAATGCACTAGAAACAAGACCTGAAGCAGACATTACACTAGAGTTTGTAAAAACACGACTCATAGATGAATACCAGAGAAGGAAAGAACAAACAAATGATTCCACAGAAAAGGACAGTGTAAATGCTCTTAAAATTACAGATAAGAGGACCTATAAAACAGAAACAAGAGAATGTTTCAGATGCAAGAAAAAGGGACATTTAAAGAAAAACTGTACTATATGGAAAGCAGAACAGAAGTTATACCATAAAGAAAGTAAACAGAAGGTGAAAAGCACAATATCTAACCCACATGCAGATGACTGGAATGGTACATTTAAAGTAACCGATAAAAGGTTATCAATGAGTTGGTATATTGACTCAGGAGCAACAAGTCACATGACAAGTAATAAGAGCTTCTTTACTGAACTTGATCTAAATAAGAAGGAAGCTATTTACCTTGCAGATGGGAGCAAAATAACCGCGGAAGGTACTGGACAAGGAATGCTAATCTATTCTGATAAATTTGGGCATAATTCAAAGATACTAGTAAAGGATGTGTTATATGTTCCAGGACTAGATGGAGGACTATTATCTGTAAAACGTCTAACAGCTAAAGGACTTACTGTAAAATTCAAAGATGATGAATGTACAATCCTAGCAGGAGACAAGATAATAATAAATGTAAAAGCAGGTGAACAATTATATCATCTAGACACATTAAAGGAACAGATGAAGTTATGTACACATGATCACAAGAATTGTATTCACATGTGGCATAGACGCTTAGGACACAGACATCCTGAGAGTATCATGGCATTACAGAACAAAAATTTGACAAAAGATCTGTTGATATCTGATTGCTCAATTATTGTAAGATGTGAATGTTGTATAAAATCTAAAGCTACAAGAGTGTCTATACCTAAAGAGAGTGAAACAAAAGGCACAAAACCACTTGACTTGGTGCATACTGATGTATGTGGACCCATGAAAGTAACCACATCAGGAGGTAATAGATATATGGTGACTTTTATAGATGACTACTCAAGATACACAGTCACGTACTTAATAAAGAACAAAAGTGAAGTTTTCAGTAAATTAGAAGAATACGTGTCAAACTCGTATAATAAGTTTCAGAGGAAGCCAATCATCATTAGAAGTGATAATGGAGGTGAATTCACAGGACACCAAATAGAGAACTATTTAAGACAGAATGGAATAGAGCATCACAAAACTGTTCCATACACACCTGAACAAAATGGCGTGGCAGAAAGGAAAAACAGAACTCTGACTGAAATGATAAGATGCATGCTAACAGATTCAAAACTACAAGAGAAATACTGGGGTGAAGCAGCAATGACAGCTACTTATCTGCAAAATAGACTTTTTTCAAGAAAACTGAAAAAAAAACCATATGAACTGTGGCATGGTAAGAAACCAAGTGTGAATCATTTAAGAGTTTTTGGTTGCAAAGCTTTTGTTTTTGTTCCAGAAGAGAAACGCTCCAAACTTCAAAACAGAGCCATAGAAGGAATATTTGTTGGATATAGTGACAACTGCAAAGGATACAGAATCCTAGATCCTAAAAAAGACAGAGTTACGGTGAGTAACAGTGTAACATTCATTGAAGATCTAAATGATAACATTATGACATCACTGGAAATGAGAAATGAGAGAGACAACAGTGATATAAGTCCAGGAACATCTGATGAAAAAGAAGTTGAAATTGATAAAGTTCAAAATACTGAAAGTGAAGAGATAGAACTACAGACAGACACAGAACCAAGACGTTCAATGAGAGAAAACAAAGGAAAACCACCTGTACGTCTTTCATACAAGGCAAGTACAAATAAAGTATATGAACCTACATCTTGGGAGGATATATCTCAACTTTCAGAAGAAGAGGCCAATAAGTGGATAAAGGCTACAGAAACAGAAATGAAATCCATGCATGATTCAAAGACATGGACACTGACAGAATTACCAAAAGGGAGAAAAGCTATAGGATGTAAATGGGTTTTTAAAGTTAAATACCAAACAGATGGCACCGCTGAACAATACCGAGCAAGACTCGTAGCTAAAGGTTATTCTCAAAAATACGGAGAAGACTATGATGAAACATTTGCTCCGGTTGTCAAGCATACTACAATCAGAACTTTGCTTGCGGTTGCAGCTACTAAAGGAATGGAATTGAAACATCTGGATGTAAAGACAGCATTTCTGAATGGAGATTTAACAGAAGAAATTTACATGGAACAACCTCCAGGATTCAAAGATAAAGAGAAACTAAACATGGTTTGTAAGCTACAGAAAAGTATATACGGTTTAAAACAAGCCGCTAAAGCGTGGAATGATAAAATCACTGAAGTGCTCATAAATGAACATTTTCTAAGAAACAAAGCGGATCCCTGTCTATACACAAAGAAACTAGATGACAGATGGATCTATGTACTGATATATGTTGATGATATTTTAGTTTGTTTTGAAAGAGAAAGGGATGAAGCCGAAATACGGAAAATTTTGGATCAACACTTTGAGATCAAAGATCTGGGAAATGTGAAGCATTACCTAGGGATACAGATGGAAAGAGTTAATCCCAGAACTAAACACATTGATGTGAAGTTTCATTTCTTACGGGATCATCAGGAACAAGGAATTCTGAATTTAGAATACTGCCCAACTGAAGATATGACAGCAGATATTTTCACAAAGGCGTTGAGTGCTGAAAGACACCAGAGACTGATGAAGAGATTATATTTAACTGAATAAGTTCTTACTGTTGAGAAAGGGTGTTGGTATATACTATATACATATATATGCAACAGATAGACTTATTTGTGTGCAGAAGTTTACATCTATCTGACAGTAGATGGCGATGTTATTAGTGTTATATGCTGAATAGAGTGTAATGGTATGCTATGTGAGACTTGCTGTACCTTGCTTTTTATCTCTCTATTGTAAAAGGTCCTTTTTACTTTCAAGTTTTGCTGTGTTAACGTTTTGATGCTGTTTACCTCATGTTCTAAGAAGTAAATGCTGATTATCCCATATAATCTACTCTCAAGCTTCTTCTGTGACACAACTATGCAACACTAATACCGTGTGCAGGGACCGCTATGGGACCTAATATCGTGTGCAGGGGCCGCTATGGGACCTAATACCGTGTACATGGACTGCTATGGGACCTAATACCATGTGCAGGGACCGCTATGGGACCTAATACCGTGTGCAGGGACCGCTATGGGACCTAATACCGTGTGCAGGGACTGCTATGGGACCTAATACCGTGTGCTGGGGCCACTATGGGACATAATACCGTGTGCAGGGGCCACTATGGGACATAATACCGTGTGCAGGGGCCACTATGGGACATAATACTGTGTGCAGAGGCTGTTATGGGATACAATACCTTGTGCAGGGGCCGCTATGGGACATAATACCGTGTGCAGGGGCCGCTATGGGACATTATTCTGTATAACGGTGTGTTTTCTGCATTAAGGATGTGTTTTTGCACAGAAAACACAGGCATTTTTTTTTTTTGTGCAAAAATGCACCATGTGAACGCAGTTTTACATTGAAGTAAAAGTTCCAGTGGCCTAAGACTATATCTGCATGCAGATACATAGTGTGTCACCACCCTGAGGGTGCTGCCATACGGTGCTCCTGGACACATACATTTACCACTAATTGGGGGCTGCACATGGACTTTCATTGCTTCTAATCGGTACAGTAAGTACAGGAGCGCCCCAGGAAATAGCAGTATACGCATACGTCCTAAAGCATCTGGTGGCAGCACTTCTGTGTTATGGCTTGTGGTGTATAACTGTAGTTTAGGGATCGTCAGACTTACAACTATTGCCCGGCACTCCGAGTACCTCATCTTTGATTTTTTAATTAAAATCGGCACGCCGAAAAAAAAGTTTCCCTACCCCTGGTTTAGGTAGTGCAGTGTACATCACATGGCGGGTGAGCAGCATGGCATTGTTATTAACTGTAACCATGCTGTGTCGGTACAGCTGATCTGCAGGGGTCCTGCTGGTGGGCCCCTAGAAACAATTCCACTGGTGGAGCTTAGACATCCCATTCCGACACTGGTCTGGAGTGTCTTTTAGTTTGGCTCCGGACTGAGAAGCGATTTCAGTAATGAAGTTTCCTAGCATATACAGTAATATTTGTGCAAAGATTTTAGATAAACTTTGGCTACTTTTAAGTTTAGACAGACTTGATCTGTTTCCTATATAATATCAAGTCTGCCAGAGTCCTTTGGGCCGCCGACCATTTATGCTGATTTTTCAGTACATCTGATGTGTCATTCTCTGTCTCTCCGTTTTTGAATAGTATCGTTTTTAGCTATCATGCTAATGAGGCTCACAGAGCACAGGGGGCGTTCCATGCATGCTCAATATGCTCAGTACTCCTTAGAACTACACTTGTAGGAAGACAGTGAAGATGGCAGGTGGAGCATCCGCTGTACGCTTGGCCGAACCCGAAATGGCCCAGTGTACAGCACATGCACAGGATTTCAAACTCATTGAAGACGCAGCAAAGAGGATGCTGATGTGAAGGGGCGTGCAGAAAAGTGCCAGGAGGTGGAATGAACGCCATGAAGGGTATGACACTGCTGTGTTCGGAGCACAGGGGGAACGCCCAGAAGGCTAAAGAGTAGCTGAAAAGTAACCCACAAGCATGTACTGGGGCCAGGGGGAAGCCAAGTGGTAAAAGGAGTGAGTAAAATGGCAGTGAAAGCAGTTTAACAGCAGTTTGGAGCAGAAGCTCAGTCTCCACATGTCCGTTCGGCTCACAGGCTACACATGCCCCCCCTCTCCCAATCAGTGCCATCTTAGTCGTCACTAGCAGTGTAATGAGATGATTGGTTACAGTTGATCTGGGCCCCTCGGGTGGCCGCTATCAGTGTTACTTAAGCTAAGAGAGTGTGTGGACGTATTACCATGTTCACTGCTCCTGGTTTCTTACATCTTTAACCAGTGTTGCGCTTGACAGCTACTGATGAGGGTGGATTTAAAATAGATGCTGTTTTTACAGCAATCCAACACTCTTTAAACTAGTTTAGCCATATTAACTCATGGATGGCTTGTGTGGAGGTTGGAGATGAAATATAACCTGTTGTCACAGTGCTCCACCTCGCTTTGGCTATCATCACTTACCTCTGATGAACTAGCAGACGAACACATATGCTGGAGAAATGCGTTAGATGTTTTGTAAATATATGCTAGATGTATGTCACAACCAACAGCAGTGGACAGACATTTTTAGCATTATTTGAGATATGGCTACTTGAGTCACACACTTGCACATTTGCATTTCTTCTTATGCAATTTACAAATACCAGTCTTAGAGAAACGGAATGCTAATAGCTTACTTACTCTTTGCTTTTGAATCATATATGAAGGTAGCCTGATATATCCTCCATAATTGAACATATAGTGTAGTTCATTTTTTAACAATATTTAATGGGACTCTATCACTGCCCCCAGCTAATTTAAACCGCTCCCATAGTTCTGTAGATGCTGTTAGCAGAATGCAAACAATATATTTCTTATGTTTCAGAGCCCCAGGGATGCGGAGAAAAACAACTTTTATTCTTTATTCAAATGAGGATCTTAGAGCACTGGGGGGCGTTTTCTTCGATTACTGAACACTGTTGCATCATCACTGAACACGCCCATCCTGCATTCAGCTCATCCCCCTGGGCAGTGTGAGTTGATCCTCCCACTGCCCAGGGGCACATGTATGGCAGGGAAATATATGTATAGAAATATATAAAATATGTCTAACAAAAAATATAAAAAAGTATAAAATGTATGTAGTTTTTCCAATACCATAATACCAGAGAGCAATGAACCATTGGTGTCATGCATGACCATGACTCATGATTGGATATTGGCTTTAAATTTACTGTCCCAGACAGACTATTACAGCATTATTTCATGGGATATGTTTCAAGACACAATAACACAAATTGGTCCTGTCTCTTCATAGTTAAAATAACCTTAATAACCTACTAGACCTATTTATAAAAAAACGGAAAGTGGTAAGGATCTTTAACACTATATACTGCCTATCAATCATTAAAGATGTCGTCAATTAATTTTATTGTTGGACAATGTTATTGATAGCACACTAAAGAAATTCAGTTTGTCGCAGCATTAACTAGCTAATTTAAATATTGTCAAATAATAGTACATAATATAGGTTCAACAATACACACATAGTTGCTATTGCAGCAAATCACCACATTTCTTCTTTTTATTGCAGATAAGTGGCATGTTAAGTTTTCTACAGCAAACTTCTTCCTAAACGCATGAGCACTCTTACTTTGGATTGCTATTATATTGATAAAATAACTGTTGAAATGTCTGCTAATGTTATTTATATCAAGTCATTTATCTACAGATCTGTTCACACTTAACTGATCTCTAGTTTGGTTAAAGACTCTAATTTGATTTCAAACCAATTCCTCACAATATCTTGACATGCTAACAAAAGTCTTGAAAGGCTGCAATTCACACTCCCCTACTTGATGGTCACACAGACACAAATAGGATAGCTAGTATGTCACTTTGTTACAACTTGTCACTAAGCCATGTTGTGTTTAGAAAATATTCTTAACTTACAAAACATATCTGACCATGTCCAGCAAAGTTTACACATTAGGGAGGACACATCTTCCTTTTTTTTGGTCTCAGAGGTGTTCATTTCTAGACCCTGGTGAAAGATTTCTATCACCCTCCCCCAAGAATCAAAAGCCACAGTGACAAGCTGTGCAAAAACTAAAAAGAAAAATCTAGTGAAATATCCTATGATGTACAACAAGTAGGCTAACACACAACTTTGTACTACCCCTTTATAAAAAAAAAAACAAAAAAACTTTTTTGCATATGGATAGACTTTAGACAGGGTACCTCTACCACATCTACAGGGAAATAAAAACAATAAATCCCACCCAAAATTGCATTGAAAAGTCATCTGTTTAAAGAAAATGACCAGTTTGCATAATAAATAGTAGAACTGAAAGTCTTTCACATGAAAGTCACATTTTGCTAAAGCCGTTTAAGACAACCAAGACTTTATTATATAATAACATAATTCATTGTACTAGCTTTCATTGCAAGTTGTGTAGATTGCAATTTAGCCCCCAAAAGATTAGTGTACAGAGTCACAATTATTCCCTCCAAACCCTGAGAGGCGAGGACACCTATCAAGGGGTAATCTGACAGGAGGTCCAGAACCACCAGAAACTGGATGTGTATGCATGTCTCAATTTAAGGTATCTATAGAATGAAGTAGAAGGTAGTTGAAAAAGTTCCTGGCGATGAGAATAATAATATCTGAGGGTACTATCGTGGGGGATAGGTTGGGGAACATGAGATTGTACCATTGAAGAATCTCTACTGGCAGGGCATAGTGATGTGAGATCACTTTATCAGCTTTCCATACCTGTATACACCTTATGGAGCAACAGGAGGCGATGGGAATATATGGCTGGTTTCTCCAGTACCGGCCATAGGGTATTAATACTCAATTGTAGAGCTAAATAATATTCTGCAGATGATGAGTCTACACCTTTTATCCATGTAGTGAGAAAGCAGAGCTGTCCTGCCAGGAAATAGAGATAGAAGTCAGGTAAGGCTATGCCCCCTGGATCCTAGGTCTCTGTAAAGTACTCAAACTAAGTTTGCGTCTAGAGTTTCCCCATATAAAGCAGGCTATAAAACTTGAGCTGTTTATAGAAGGTCCTGGGGACCGATCCCGTAGCATAACACCAGTAGGTATAAGCCTTGAGGAAGTAGAATCATTATTACCAAACTGATGCAGCCTGGAACAGACAGCGGGAAGACCCCCCACACCTTACACTTCGATTTACCAAATTAAGCAGTCGATATCCTTCCCGTGTGAATTACTAGCTGTTTTGGTAATATACACGCCCAGATACTTGAATTCCTCAACAAAAGGTAAATTCTAATGGGTCTCGGGCCAGTCAGGTCTCCAAAGAGGCATCAGAGCCGACTTACTCCAATTAATGCACAGAATGGGCTAAAATCCTCCAGTATGTGAATGGCCCTCAGAAAGGGAAGTCTCCAGATCAGACATAAATAATATAAGATCATCTGCATATAAACCAATTTGATTCTTCCTGTCACCTAGAGTCACTCTTTGGTTTGTTAAGGCAAAAAGAAGCGGCAACATTAGGCAGCCCTGCTTGTTGCCTCGCCCAACCTTGAAAAAATATTTTCACCTTTGCATTCTTGTTTTCATTTCTCTGATGTGTTTAAGATAAAATATTTAGTAACTTTTTACATAATCTTGATAAAAATGTCCAAACATTTAGTGTTTGCAGCTCATATTTAGAGCTACTGTATATGGTGACACTGTAACAGACCACAAACAAATCCTGTGGAGTCTGATCTACTGAGTGTACTTCAGCAATCTTTATGACGGCAGAATCTACACAGTACTTGTTGTAGCCTGTAACCATAGAGATATGTACAGTAGCACTTACTAGGAGCTGCAGACATATAACAGTAGACTCATTCATTTTATAGGTATTTTGCTATTTATATAAAATAAACAATTAATATTACCTCACCCAATGTAATTTGATATCTATAGACCAGGGACTAAAGTCATCAAGTGTAAAGCAAAAGAACTTTAAATGTCATAAAAAGACTTCCCGATAATCATGATCATATAAGTCACACCACGGAAAAATATATACTTCTGAAAATCAAATCTACAACTCATGTTTAGGGTATATATAGATATACAGTGCCTTGCGAAAGTATTCGGCCCCCTTGAACTTTTCAAACTTTTGCCACATTTCAGGCTTCAAACATAAGGATATAAAATTTTAATTTTTTTGGTGAAGAATCAACAACAAGTGGGACACAATTATGAAGTGGAACGAAATTTATTGGTTATTTTAAACTTTTGTAAAAAATAAAAAACTGAAAAGTGGGGCGTGCAATATTATTCGGCCCCTTTACTTTCAGTGCAGCAAACTCACTCCAGAAGTTCAGTGAGGATCTCTGAATGATCCAATGTTGTCCTAAATGACTGATGATGATAAATATAATCCACCTGTGTGTAATCAAGTCTCCGTATAAATGCACTTGCTCTGTGATAGTCTCAGGGTTCTGTTTAAAGCGCAGAGAGCATCATGAAGACCAAGGAACACACCAGGCAGGTCCGTGAAACTGTTGTGGAGAAGTTTAAAGCCAGATTTGGATACAAAAAGATTTCCCAAACTTTAAACATCCCAAGGAGCACTGTGCAAGCGATCATATTGAAATGGAAGGAGTATCAGACCACTGCAAATCTACCAAGACCCGGCCGTCCCTCTAAACTTTCATATATATGTATATGTATATGTATATACAGTGCCTTGTGAAAGTATTCGGCCCCCTTGAATTTTTCAACCTTTTGCCACATTTCAGGCTTCAAACATAAGGATATAAAATTTTAATTTTTTGGTGAAGAATCAACAACAAGTGGGACACAATCGTGAAGTGGAAGGAAATTTATTGAATATTTTAAACTTTTGTAAAAAATAAAAAACTGAAAAGTGGGGCGTGCCAAATTATTCAGCCCCCTTAAGTTAATTCTTTGTAGCGCCATCTTTTGCTGCGATTACAGCTGCAAGTCGCTTGGGGTATGTCTCTCTATCAGTTTTGCACATCGAGAGACTGAAATTCTTGCCCATTCTTCCTTGGAAAACAGCTCGAGCTCAGTGAGGCTGGAAGAAGAGCGTTTGTGAACAGCAGTTTTCAGCTCTTTCCACAGATTCTCGATTGGATTCAGGTCTGGACTTTGACTTGGCCAGTCTAACACCTGGATACATTTATTTGTGAACCATTCCATTGTAGATTTTGCTTTATGTTTGGGATCATTGTTTTGTTGGAAGATAAATCTCTGTCCCAGTCTCAGGTCTTTTGCAGACTCCAACAGGTTTTCTTCCAGAATGGTCCTGTATTTGGCTCCATCCATCTTCCCATCAATTTTAACCATCTTCCCTGTCCCTGCTGAAGAAAAGCAGACCCAAACCATGATGCTGCCACCACCATGTTTGACAGTGGGGATGGTGTCTTCAGGGTGATGAGCTGTGTTGCTTTTACGCCAAACATATCATTTTGCATTGTGGCCAAAAGGTTCAATTTTGGTTTCATCTGACCAGACCACCTTCTTCCACATGTTTGGTGTGTCTCCCAGGTGGCTTGTGGCAAACTTAAAACAAGACTTTTTATGGATATCTTTGAGAAATGGCTTTCTTCTTGCCACTCTTCCATAAAGGCCAGATTTGTGCAGTGTATGACTGATTGTTGTCCTATGGACAGACTCTCCCACCTCAGCTGTAGATCTCTGCAGTTCATCCAGAGTTATCATGGGCCTCTTGGCTGCATCTCTGATCAGTCTTCTCCTTGTTTGAGATGAAAGTTTAGAGGGACGGCCGGGTCTTAGTAGATTTGCAGTGGTCTGATACTCCATCCATTTCAATATGATCACTTACACAGTGCTCCTTGGGATGTTTAAAGTTTGGGAAATCTTTTTGTATCCAAATTTGGCTTTAAACTTCTCCACAACAATATCATGGACCTGCCTGGTGTGTTCCTTGGTCTTCATGATGCTCTCTGCACTTTAAACAGAACCCTGAGACTATCACAGAGCAGGTGCATTTATACGATGACTTGATTACACACAGGCAGATTATATTTATCATCATCAGTCATTTAGGACAACATTGGATCATTCAGAGATCCTCACTGAACTTCTGGAGTGAATTTGCTGCACTGAAAGTAAAGGGGCCGAATAATATTGCACGCCCCACTTTTCAGTTTTTTATTTTTTACAAAAGTTTAAAATAACCAATAAATTTCGTTCCACTTCACAATTGTGTCCCACTTGTTGTTGATTCTTCACCAAAAAATTAAAATTTTATATCTTTATGTTTGAAGCCTGAAATGTGGAAAAAGGTTGAAAAGTTCAAGGGGGCCGAATACTTTCGCAAGTCACTGTATATATATATATATATATATATATATATATATACAGTATATAGATATATATACTTCCTAAGCTACTGTATGGAACCACTAAACTGCTGCGCAAAATTATTTTCTTCTGTGAAAATAGCAAAGCTAGGCCCCAGAGAGGCAGGTTCTCTAAAATGTCAAATATAACTAAACACATCTACTACTACATTTATGTACATTTGGCTTATCGATAAGCCGAGCTCGATAAACACTGTGTTAATTATACGGGCAGCTTAATTTCTGCTCCCACTGCGCCTCTACTTATGAGTAATAATCAAAGATCAGCTTGTTAACCGGGCAACATTAGTTAATTCTCTAACACAATACTGAATTGATTTGCCGTCAGAACGTTTTTTTCTTGCCGAGAGGCTTACATGAATTGAGAGCTGCTAGAGATATCCCAAAAGGAAAATAGCTTTCATTCACTGATGCATCAGCTTGCATTTGAACTATTTATCGCAATGCAAACTCATAAGAAACTTATCCAGCAACAGAGAGAATGTTTGATGAAGAAACACAATAGAAAACATTGTTTTGTCACAAGAACTTGGTATGAAAATTGTTTTGGAAGTAGCACACGTTACCACATGCACACAGAGAAAAGCACACATTGAGAAATAAGAAAAGAGAGAAAATAAGAAAAAAGAGAGAGAAAGAGAGAGAGAGAGAGATAGATGTACCCAAGCTTACATTTTTGTGATTTTTGTTTAAGGGGTTGTTTCACCAATAGAAATGATCATAAGTAAACTAAATATGCATTTAAGAGTAACTAAAGTATTGCTATTAAAAAGACTGTATGTTTGCAGAAATATCACAATTATCTGCTTGTAATCACAATCTCTGATGTTCAAAATCTGTATTTCTATGCATTCTGGATAAGGAATATGCAAATAAGACCTCCTTGGTGGAAAAGCGAACATACTTTAGAGACACCTTTTAGAGGCAGCTCTCTATAGATCAATGTCTTACTTTTATGAAACCTAATATAATAATCTGGGAATATAGCCAAGCCATAATAACTCCTTCAAATGAAATAGGTCCAGCTGCAGACAGAATTCTGGGTAAGGATTATGCAAATGAGACCTCCTTGGTGCATAATTCTTATCTGTGTAGGCATGGTTTAATATGTTCCTGTACAACTCACAGTGGTGTTTTCCTAAAGAAACCCATTCTGACCCACGTCTTTGACCTTTCACACAGCCAGTGAGTATCCTGCTTCACTCTGATAAGAGGCAATAACCTTGAAACAGCTGTCTGTGGATGGAAATAACTCCTTTTTGGAGGAGTTACTCTAGCTTTGCTACATTCCCATATTATGCTATTAGGTTTCAGGAAAATCAGGCATTGATCTATAGAGAGCTGCCTTCCAAAAGGTTGCGCTAGAGCACATTACTCTTTTCCACTTTTCCACCAAGGAGGTCTTATTTGCATATTCCTTACCCATAATTTTAAGCAGGGCATGCATAAGCTCCCCTGTAAACCTCACAGTAGTGTCTCATTAATGAGATATATTACATCTTCTAATCGATGTCTATTGTCTACTGTATCCTCAGTGAAGAAGCAAGCAGTGGTGTAAGTTCCGCCATAGCGGCTGCCACAGGGCCTGGGACCTTAGGGGGCCCAGTAGGCCCTGTGTTTATTTATTTTTTTAATAGGTCATTACCTGCTTGAGTAACCCCAGCAGGTAACAACGCTAGGAAGGAGTGTGGTGTAGCACATGGTCAAAAATTTCTTAGGAATGTAGAAGTAGGCTCTCAACCCATCATAAACGGAGTTATAGAGACTTCAGTCTCCAAAATGAGCAGTATATATCACTTGTTTATTTATCATCGATCCGGTGTTCAAACAACAAACACGTTTGTACAGATATCCAAACAACCTTTTCTGGTCGGCGGACCAGTTTTTTTGTCCCCTTCCAAGTGGAGTCAGAGAGTCTGAAGAAGGCCCTATTTGTGCCGAAAACGTTTACACATCTCTACTTTATATGTTGTTCGGATATCTCTACAAACGTGTTTGTTGTTTGAACACCAGATCGGTGATAAATAAACAAGTGATATATACTGCTCATTTGGAGTCTGAAGTCTCTATAACTACCCAGCAGGTAACAGGCCCTATTTACTTACCGATCCCCACTCCTGCTCATGGCCTCCTCTGCTTCTCCTTCTGCATCCCATATAATGTCGCTGGGGCCCCCTGGAAGGCAGAAGGGGAAGCGAAGGCAGCTGTAAGCAGGAGCAGGGATCGTTAAGTAAGTCCGCGGACCTGCGATAAAAGTATTTGTAGGGCGAACCCCAACAAATACTGCTATTATACTCTGGGGACTCTTCAGACTCCAGAGTATAAAGATCGGAGGCCCATAAAAACCAGTGTTACTTAAGTCTCCTGGGCTCCCGCACACTCCCTGCAATCTTTGGGCCTCTTTAGTGACGTCACAGACGTCGCATGGGCCAGGCCGGCATCGTGACACATAATGACATAACCCACGTCTGTGCAGACATTGAAGAGGGTCAAAAGCAGCAGGGAGTGCATCAGAGCCAAGGAGAAGTTAGCAGCACTAGTTTTTATGTTTGTCACCTCCCCTGGACCTCCAATCACTATTATGTGGAGGGGGCACTATGGGGCATTATACTGTGTGGAGGGGCCACTATGGGGCATTATACTGTGTGCAGGGGCCGCAATGGGACTTTATACTGTGTGGAGGGGCTGTTATGGGACATTATACTGTGTGGAGGGGCCACTATGCGACATTATAATGTGTGGAGGGGACGCTATGAGACATTATACTGTCTGAAGGCCACTTTGGGACATTATAGTGTGTGTAAATGGGGCATTATACTGTGTGGGGGCCATGAAGGGGGGCCCTATGCCGTGATGGGGGGGCCAAGTCAAAAGTTTACTATGGGGTCCAGACTTTTCCAGTTACACCCCTGGAAGCAGGGATATCACTAGACATAGACTATTACTTGCTTTTCAGAGAGTAATACTAGAATGGCAGTAGCATTTATAACAGCAAAAGGTAGAAGTCATGATATCGACTGTAAGAAGTGAAGGGAAAATCATTAGATACCATCTCGTGTTTCTTGTTACTGTACAATCATCGCTCCATCTGGAAGAGAGCAGCATAGAGTTGTGAGGTGCTTATCCAATTACTTTTTGCCTCAGTGCTTGGAGTTTGTATTTGGAAATTTACCTTTTACTGTTATAAATCCTTTTACACATGTTGGACTTTCTCTCTGAGTAGAAAAAAGAAAAGCCTATGTTCTTCCAAAATGATATCCCTGCTTCTTTTACTAAAGATACAGCAGAAGCTGTACTGTATTCTACTTGACATGAACAGACCAATACATTTTAAACACCAGGGGTTACTATTTCAAGCAGTGTTGTTTCCCAAGGGTTCTCTGTCTTTGCCAGTCACTTCTTCAGTTGATGATTTTCTTTTCCGGGCAGATGATGATGTAAACTCTTGGTGATGATTGTAAATAATCTCTGTATCTTAATCTTTGTATCCTTATCTTTGTATCTTAATCCTTGTATCTAGCATTTTACAAAAGTGTACGCAATATTTAACTATTTCTTGTAATTAATTGTAATCAATGTATTATATCACTTATATACTATCATTTTACCATAATTGATTTTTCATTATACTATCTTAAATAATATTGTGTTATATCCTAATTGACTGTCCCTCTTTAAAGAGTATCTAGAAACTGTATTGATAAAACTTGGCAAAATACACTGTCTACAGAGTATCCCAAGATTTTGTTTTGTGACATCTGTACATGAAAAAAAATCTCTAGCTAGAGTTTTCAAAACATCACCCCCAGTCACTGTTTAGCCAATAGGTTACTCATCTGGTGCCAATCCTGACTGCCATGGTATGAGTTAGCTGCTCCTGTGGAACAAATGACCTATCATTGTATTGAGACAGGCAGGGTTCAAATCCTGAATCCTCTGGTCGGTCCCACTGAGGGTCCGTGTCTATTATTATTTGAAAAGTCTGGGGCACCCATTGATCTCTTTCTCATTTAATGTTGCTTTTATGTCATATTTAGGAACTAGTACAGATGAATCAAAGTAAATGCATTGTACAAGACCATTCCATAAAAAATGTCAAAGGTACTCCCATACACACACAAAAAAATAATTTTAAATTTTTTTTTAGCTTTATTAAAAAAAGGTTTACTGGTATTTAAATCAGGTAGCAATGCAAGGGTGTTACAAGAGAGTATTTTTATACCAAATTAATTTAAATAGTGTCAATTATCTATATATAACTACTCTTGCAAATTCCTATGCAATGGCAAAGGAAGTTTGATATGCCTATAGAGTGAAAACTTTGCTCTTGTTTTTGTAGATGAAGTCTAAAACTCACAAGGCATTATGGGAAAAGGAGCTGGGAAGCTCAAGCGCCCTCTGTTGAATGTAACAAATCCTCAATTTGCTTTTGACCCACTGAGTCTTGAGAAAGCAAGAGGGATTTTAGCCAAGCCAATATCACTCATCTGCATATAGCGCTGTTTCGGGATTTTTGTCCTTTATCAGTGCAGAGCAGAGTGAATTGGCTGGCTTTGTGGGAGGCAATGAGTGGCTCAGGGAAGGGAATCTCTCTCCTTGTGGAGAGCACCAGTGAAAGCAAATTGAGGTTTTGTTACATGCAACAGAGGGTGCATGAGCTTCCCAGCTCCTTTTCCCATAATGCCTTGTGATATGTAGATGCTTAGTAGAGGGCAAAAAGGCAATTCAAAACTCTACACACCTTCACTGGTTCTCTACACAAGGAGAGAGATTCCCTTCCTGAAGTCTAAAAGTGACAGATTGTCAGAGATTCCTTTGGGGCTTTAAATAATGAACTATTTCTTATATTGTTATAAACATAAATATTGTATACAACATTACTTTTATGTGACTTATATGACCTCTAAGCATTCTCACATAATTAAAAATTATTTTTAGTATGTAGTCGGCTCCATGGTATTGTAGGTTACTTATTTCTGATTTTACCACTGGGAAATATTTGCCAACCTTTCAGTTTCCTGTGCGTTTCGTTGCGTGTTGAGGTTATTGTTTTTTTCATATAATTTCAATATTTATATAACACGCAAAAAGCAAGACACATTTAATGCATTATTACTCTACTTGCTCCATGAAAAGCAAATAAATGCTTTCCTGAGATCGGGTTATTTGACTTCTGGTTCTTTAGAATACAAACTAAAGATTCAGCATGAAATTAAAAGACTCAGAGTTGCTGTTGAAAGCAAAGTGAATTACATGCTTTGCTCTTACAATTGAACATGATGCATTATATAGCAATACAGAATACAGTACCTTTATGAGCAGGAATAATCCTACTGCATGTTCCAAAGTGATAAGAAAAATATGTACTGAATATTACTGAAGTAATATTATTCATTGTATTCTGATCAATATTGATAGATATTCTACTGCTTATAATAAAGGTTAAAGAACTACTCAGGCCAGAGATTATAATTATAATAAGTGGTATTTAATCATAAGTAACTATTATCTTGTAACACAAGTTCCCATCTGTAACTAATAGCATATCTGCTTTTCATCTGTTAAATGTATGATCTGCTATATGAATGGCCAAACCAGTTGTGACCACTAGGATCTATACTGTTCTTTTAACATTACTGTATGTTGAAAACCTGATGACATGCTTGCTTGCCGACTGTCACAAATAAAGTAACATTTACATGTAATATTCCAATTTTAGGTCGCAGTAAAGATTTTTTTTAACAATGTAATGAACAATATTCTTCAATTCTCCTTTGGGATATGATGATCTGAAATGCAAAGGATTTCTTACTATTGCCCACCTAAGAAAATTACTTACATTAACGCTAGAATTCATTTCAACATTTACAATGTATCCTAGTTAGAGAACAAATATTTTATCTATTTCCAATTATACCCATGATTATGTTTGTTTCCAAGTAATTATAACAATAATTGACCAGTGTCAATGGAGTGAAAGATCAACAATAAATCTAAACCTATTATAAATTGGTGATCTTTAATTGTAAGTGAACATTGTAAAGGACTTAGTTGCATTTACACTCACAGTAGACATTTATCCTTAGCACATAAGAGACTTCTCTGGTGACAATGAGGCTCCACCTCTACTATGTTAGTTGCTCATGAGATCCCTGCCAATGAATTTTTAAAACAACTGATCTTCCATTGGTGATTTGAATTTTGGCAATTTTGTTGAAATTTTTATGAATACAAAACATGTATAGGACAGTCATTACATTACATTAAATTACAGTCGTTACAATAGAGGCAAGTTGTAACAGTAAATTTAAAAGGTGAGCATTATATCAGCAACAATTATGTTGTGAAAAAGAGCAATTAGTCCGGTACCAGGAAATTTTGACAAAAATGAAAAACAGACCTGCAATAGTGTCCATCCACCTTCCTTCTTATGACGACCTCTGGAGAAAGTTTGGCTCATCCACCATCTGGGATGCCCTCACTCAAAACGGCCCAAATTTAACCACCCAAGCTATTTCTCTTCTCGAAACAGTAATACATCTCTCCATAGGAATTACTTAGAGCACATTTTTCAATCTCTTCTACAATTGAAAGGATTCCAGAGACGTCTCACCCCCTTTAAGAAAGCCCTTCCCATTACTAACCCCCAAACCTGGAAGATCTTCCATCTTGCACCAATACGTCAATCCAAATGAAAGCTCTAAACCGATTTTTCTTGCTTCCTGGGAGTCCGAATAGAGTATCACTCTATCTCAAAAAGAAATTGATGCAGTCCTGCGTCCCGCTCATAGTCACTCCCAATGTGTGCAAACTCAAGAAAACCACTATAAACTATTGACAGGATGGTACTGCTCTCCCTCTTGGCTTTTCTATCATACCTTATCATCCTCAAATGTTTGCTGGCAATGCAAATCCCAGGAAGGAACATTATCACACATTTGGTGGTCCTGTCCTGCCATCCAACCTTTTTTGGAGGGACGTCCAGACCACGATCCAGCAAGTCCTGAAGATTCCCTTTTCGATTACATCGGAAATAGTGTGTTTATCTTTACCATCGGCTCATTACATTGCTTCTAAAACAAATCTGGCCACACATTTGATTTCAGCAGCAAAACTACTCATCCCAAAATTTTGGCTTCAAACTGAAGCACCCACTGTAACGTCTCTGCCTGTTTGGGTCTCTGCGCCACCCTCCGCTCGCACGCTGTGGTGAAGGAGGCGTGTTCGGTTTGATTCCTTGCGTAGGTTTCTTGTTGCTCAGTCTGAACATGGTCCTAGTTCCCTTGCTGTGTAAAGTTACACCCGTGTTCTGAGCATTGTTTCTCTTTGGACTGCATAGAGTTAATCTGTGTCAAGTCTGGGGCTGGTCCCAGACTTTCTATAAACAGGTTGTCAGCCCTCACATGGTCGCCGGTTATTGCTCTGACTTTGCCTGCTCTCTTTGTGCCCTTGATATTTCCTATACTATTTCTCTGACCTCTGGCTTGCCTTTTGACTATTCTCTTGGATTTTGATTTTGTACTGCATTGCTCGTTTGTTACCGACCCCTTGCTCACTCTGCTTCTGTGTTGTTTTTGTCTTGTCCTGTTCTCTGTGTCACTTACTCAGTATAGGGCTTGTCTTCAGGTTGTCCTTTTACCATTTAGGGTAACTGAGGCAATAGGAAGGGACAGTGGCTGGGGTGAGATTAGGGCTCACTTGTCTCTGTCCTTCCTCCCAGACCGCTGCAGTAGTGTCAGGGTATTGCTACGGTTGGCAAGACCCTAACAGAATAACCGGCCCATACATTCTGCCATTGCTTCCCATAGGGTCAGCATGGATCCTATTCAGGGTCTTGCAGCCAAGTTGGAAGGTTTGGCAGTCCTGGTAGCTGAGCTTTTTTGTTATGGAGCATCTGTCTTCCGATATTATTTTGGGGCTCCCCTGGTTGAACCTCCATAACCCTATTTTTGATTGGGGTAAAAGGGAGTTGGTAAAATGGGGAGATCAGTGCTCATCCCACTGTATTGTTTTGCACACCTTAGATTGTGTCAGTGAGGAGACGGTCTCAGCTATAAAGGTTGGACCAGGCGAATAAAAAAACGTTTGCCTGGTCCTCCAGTGCCTGTTGTTGTTGTTCAGGGAGATCTGGAATTAAAGGCAGAGAAAATACTGGGTCCTACTAAAACTGGTTTATCTGGTGAGGGTCCGGTGGCCCCTCATAAAGGGGGGGGGTACTGTAACGTCTCTGCCTGTTTGGGTCTCTGCGCCACCCTCCGCTCGCACGGTGTGGTGAAGGAGGTGTATTCGGTTTGATTCCTTGCGTAGTTTTCTTGTTGCTCAGTCTGAACATGGTCCTAGTTCCCTTGCTGTGTAAAGCCACACCCGTGTTCTGAGCATTGTTTCTCTTTGGACTGCATAGAGTTAATCTCTTCCTGGCCTGTGTGATTGACAGCCTGTGTACCTATCAGGTCTGGGGCTGGTCCCAGACTTTCTATAAACAGGTTGTCAGCCCTCACATGGTCGCCGGTTATTGCTCTGACTTTGCCTGCTCTCTTTGTGCCCTTGATATTTCCTATACTATTTCTCTGACCCAGTGGTGAACCTAGCCTCTTTGCTGCCTGAGGCGGACTATAGAAAGACGCCCCCCCCCAAAAAAAAAAAACCTGAGTTTCCATGCTACTAGTTTAACACACTGTTATCGTCGCACAATATACACAATACACAAAGTTATAAAACAGTTTTTAAGAATCCTTCTTCCTGCATTACTTCAGTATCAGATCAACAACACGGCATTAACAATGAAAGTAACTTCACACATCTTCTGCTTGGAGGATGGACGAGCCCACGTGGCCCCCATTCTCTATAATAGGAGCGCCGCAGATAGCTGAGTACTGGACTTCGGGTATCTTTGGCACTCCCATTGAAGTGAATGAGAACCACGCGGGTTCGTCCATCCACCAAGTGACACACCTATATATATGGCTGCGGTCAGGCTGAATTCCCACCTAGTGGGGGGAAAAACCCAATTCTCAGGCCCAGTGGGGGTCTCAGCAGACAGACCCCCATCACTCAGGTATTTATCCTCTATCATTTAGGTGAATACAGTGCAGTAACATTTGGTGACTTACCGGTGACGTCTCTGACTAATCGGTCACATTTCCCTTCTCTTCCCTTTGGACCGCCATGACCACTTCTTCCATCTGTGACTTGTCTCTGTAAAGGTTGCAACACATACATATTTGGCTCCTCACTTTTCCAGGCATCCAACCCACATTGTCCTCACCTACACAAAGCCCCCATCCTGCTGCTACCCCCAATTATAAAATATATGATATAACCCCCCATAATGAATAATACCCCCAAGTGCATCTTTATATTAATAATGTCCGTGTGTACCCTGTATAAATAGTGCCCCTTATTAATAATACCCCAGGTGTTAACTAATTAAAAGGTTTTCCAGGTCATTAATAAACTAATCAGTGGGGTTCAAAAACCCAGGACCCCCACTGATCAGCTGTTTGAATGGTACCTGTGTAAGCTCCGTGACCGCTTCTCTGTTTACATAGTGTATTTCATCTCATAGCGGCCATGTAATGTAACTGCAGCCTCGTCCTGTACATGTCTACAGTATGTGACAAGGCTACAATTACATCACACGGTCACTATAAACAGACAGCGTATAATATAAACAGGTGCCATAGCCCATGTTTATAGCGCCCCATTTACACACACTATAAAGTTCCACAGCAGCCCCTGCACACAGTATTACACAGTGTTATGGCCCGCAGCGGCCCCTGCACACTGTATTATGCCTCTCACCGGCCCCTGCACACGGTATTATGCTCCATAGTGGCCCCTGATCACGGTATTATGCCCCGCATTGGCCACTGCACACGGTATTATGTTCCGCAGCAACTCCTGCACACAGTTTTATGCCCCATATTGGCCCCTGCACTGGTATTATGCTCCATAGTGGCCCCTGCACTTGTATTATGCTCTATAGTGGCCCCAGCACACGGTATTATGCTCCATAGTGGCCCCTGCACTGGTATTATGCTCCAGAGTGGCCCCTGCACAGGGTATTATGCTCCATAGTGGCCCCTGCACTGGTATTATCCTCCATAGTGGCCCTTGCACTGGTATTATGCTCCATAGTGGCCCCTGCACTTGTATTATGCTCTATAGTTGCCCCTGCACTCGGTATTATGCTCTATAGTGGCCCCTGCACTTGTATTATGCTCCAGAGTGGCCCCTGCACAGGGTATTATGCTCTACAGTGGTCCCTGCACAGGGTATTATGCCCCATAGTGGATCACCCATGAACTATTATTATACTTTGGGGTCTTTTCAGACCCCAGAGTATAATGATTGGAGACCCAGGGGAGAATACAAACATAAAAATCAGAGTTACTTACCTATCCTGGACACTGGTGCACTCCTTGCAGCTTTCGGCCCTGTTTAATTGAGCACACATGTCACGTGATCAGGCCGGCGACGCGAACTGATGACGTCACCACAGGCCTCAAGCCTGCTCGGAGTTACATCGGATCGCAGGAGGTGAGTAACACTGTTTTTTATGTTCCCTCACCAACCCTAGGCCTCCGATTATTATACTCCGGGGTCTGAATAGACCCCGGAGTATAATAATAGTAGTATTTGCGGCCTAACTTACCGATGCCCACGGCCGCTCACAGCGGCATCTGCTTCCCTTTCTGCGGCCCATAGCAGAAGGGGAAGCAGGGGCGGCCACGAGCAGACGCGGGTAGGTAAATAAATAGGCCCTGACCTGCCGGGGATACTCCAACAGGTTACGGCCTATTTATATAGATAAAAAAAAGCTATACTCACCTGCGATGCCTTGATGCAGCCGCCGCCGCCTCCTCTTCTTGTCCACGACGTCTGTGTCTCAGCGTAGGCGGCGTGATGACGTCATTGTATCGCCGCCTGCGCTGAGATACGACGTCTTGTAAACCAGCCCAGGACAGGCCGCGCTCAGTTCTGTTTTTTTTTTTTTTTTTAAAGCGGCCTGTCCTGGGCTGGCTTACATTAAATAGTAAAATGCCGCCCCCCGGACAGTGCCGCCCGAGGCGGCCGCCTCACCTCGCCTCATTAGCGGTGTGCCCCTGCTCTGACCTCTGGCTTGCCTTTTGACTATTCTCTTGGATTTTGATTTTGTACTGCATTGCTCGTTGGTTACCGACCCCTTGGCTTGCTCACTCTGCTTCTGTGTTGTTTTTGTCTTGTCCTGTTCTCTGTGTCACTTACTCAGTATAGGGCTTGTCTTCAGGTTGTCCTTTTACCATTTAGGGTAACTGAGGCAATAGGAAGGGACAGTGGCTGGGGTGAGATTAGGGCTCACTTGTCTCCGTCCTTCCTCCCAGACCGCTGCAGTAGTGTCAGGGTATTGCTACGGTTGGCAAGATCCTAACACCCACTAAACAACTATGCCAAAGTTTCTCAGATCTCCAGCTTTGAAGAACTCTTGATTTGGCAAAATAGAACTCACCACAAATTTTAAAAAACGTGGCAACCTTGGCTTGATTACTGGGATTGAATATGTCTTACCTATCTAAACTTTCTTACTTCTTTTCCTCATTTTATCCCCTGGTACCTTCTTTCTCTTTCTCTACTCTTAGCACCTTACTTCTTCACTTCCTTCCTTCCTTATCTAATATTCCCAAATTGTGCACTCTTCTTCCTTCATTCAACTAACTCTCTTCTACTAACTTACCCCCCACCCCCTTTAAATTCCTCCCCACACCTTACTATCCCTCCCATTATGAGCGTTCCCCTCATGGTAAAGGAAACTGACCACAGTTATATATTGTTTTTAATTCTGTTATAGATGTTGTTACACAGTATGCAATACACTTCTTATTTCTTGACTCCGATGTTCTTGAAGTTTTTACTGGATTTTCTATGATCTGACATGATATATTCCTGTATCCAACTTTTTATATCTGTTATTGCTAATATGTATAATTGAAAAACCTAATAAAAATATTTGAAGACAAAAATGAAAAACAGGAAAGTAACCAACATAAGGAAATATCTGCTATGTATCCATAGTCATAAGAAGTATATCCTATAAATATAGCAGGCTTATCCAGGATGAACACTTAGGGAGGAGAAACCCTAGAGGAATAGTTGATCCAAATGTCCAATTGGAAGGGAAGGGGTTTTAGAGTGTGTAATCTCTTATGGGTCATGGCTTCCATAACATGGTTGTATTGAATTAAGAAGTGTAATTCTTTAATAGATAGATGTATATTTACCTTCCAGGACCTTGCAATGAGTAGGCCGGCATCCAGTATGATGTTTCCCACTAGATTTCTGGATGGTAATGGGGTAAAATCTAATCTGATGAGTCACAATGCTAGAGGGGGGTGTCAAATGCACAGGCAGTTGGATAACCCTAGTGATAAATTGGGAACTAGCCATCCAAAAGTTGTACACTGAGGGGTAGTCCCATATGGATATAGGAGCCAAGTTTACCGCATTCCCGCCATCATAGAGGGCTGTAATTGGGGATAAATTTTGATAATTGTAAGGGGGTTCTATACCAGCAAAGTAAAAGTTTCTGAGCTACTTCCCAGTATGTGAAGCTCTTGGATATTTTTTTTCAGACCATTAGTAGTCCTGTATGCCAATCAAATAATGGAAATTGGGACTGTAAATCAGATTCCAACCTCAAAATATAACCTGGTTTGGAGTTGGAGACCCCAGCCATCATTGCAGTGTAGAAGGTTGAGATACCTTTGGATTTCTCCATTTTGAGAAAGTGGGAGTAAGCTGCAAGAGGGAAAAACATTTTGAGATAAGAGAAGGCCTCAGAATATCTCTTATCTGCAAATACTTTATTTAAATACATACTTTATTTAAATAAGTTTGTGGTAAGAAATACTCTCGAGAAAGGTCCTGGAATGTCCACACCCAATCATCACATAGTAGATGTTTAACATGTGAGATTCCCTGAATAATCCAATTGTGTATAGGGAGGGATTCTTGGAAGGTATAAAGGTACTGTAACGGCATAATTCCAATGGGTTTAGTATATTCCACCCTGTTGATCCTAAGAAGAGACAACCATGCTGATCTCTTACAGTTACATCCTGGTGCACGTGACTAAACATTTGCCCCATATGGTAAACGCCGTAGCAGGAAAAAAAAATCAAAATGGCTGACGTTTTTTCACCAAATTATATCCCTAGTAAAATGGAATAAAAAGTGATCAAAACATCATACATCCCCCAACATGGTATCAATATATAAATTTGGTATCACCGTGATCATACTGACCTGCAGAATAAAGCTAACATAGCATTTTTACCGCAGAGTGGAAGCCGTAAAAAAAAAAGACATAAGAAAACAGCAGTACTGCATTTTTTTCTCAATTCCACCTCATTCTGAATTTTTTTCCTGCTTCCCGGTACATTGTACAAAATAATAAATGGTACCACTTTGAAGTATAACTTGTCACGCAAAAATCAAGCCCTCATATGACTATCTAAACAGAAAAATGAAAAAGTTATGGCTTTTGGAATGTAAGGAGTAAAAAACAAAAACATGAAAAATGTCTGCGCCGCCTAAGGGTTAAGGGCGATTGTGAAAAGGGGGCAAAAGCACAAATAGTGGTATGCCAGCTGCTTCCCTTTCAATCTCAACCCAGGAGTGGGGAGAGGAGTCCTGCCACCAGTGGGTAAGGTGGGTCAGGAGAGTAGAATGGTAATATTTTTTAATGTCAGGGACACCCATACCACCGGTTTTGCATGGTCTGGTCATGACAGAAAAACGGATTCTAGGTTTACGACCCGGCCCAAAAGTTAGTGCGAAGAGGGAGCCTTATAAGGTTTCAAGGATATAGTTGTTGCAATGACGTCCTGAATGATGAATGGGGCAGAGAGAGATTGTAGTTTGGATTGAGAAATTTTGGGCAAGGACAGCTTTTGCAGGAAGTTGTCGATGTCTGTAGCAGAAGTTTGTGGAGTAGATGAATCATCTTTTAGGTTATACAGAGATTTGTAAAATAATTAGAAGTGATCAGCTATTAAGCGCGGGTCTATAATCTCATGACCATGGGGGGGGGCAAGCATATGTGAAATGCGGGATTTCGCCTGAGTTTGTTTGACCCTCTGAGCTAGGAAGGAGCCTACCTTATTGTTGTGCAAATAGGACTTTAAATAGTTTTCAATTACAATCCTATGGTATTGTGTTGCCAGTAGAGTTTGTAGTCGGAATCTTAGAGTTCTGAGTTCAGTAGAGAGTATGGGGGATGGGGATAATTTGTTAGTCTTTTCCGCCTTATTGATGTTGGTAGTTAGAGATTGAAACTCATGCTCTCTCTGAGCCTTTTAAGGCGAGAAACGAGTTTAATGAAAATGCCCCTTATGAATACTTTATGTGCATTCCACAAAATATGTGGGTCAGTAACTGATCCGGCATTGGTAAGAAAAAAAAGTTTTTAGTTCAGACAAAACCTGGTCAAAACATTCAGGGTTGTTTAGAATAGAGTCTTTAAGCTTCCACTGTGAATGGAGAGGGGATGAAAATTTCATCAAGTTCGAGTTCAAGCGAGATTGGGGCATGTTCAGACCATGTAATGCTGACAATCTGTGTGGACTTTGTTTGCTGGAGTGTAGGGTCAGAGACGAGGAAGAAATATACTCTAGAATATGACTGGTGCGGCAGAGAGAAGAATATATAGTCCCTTTCTGTACATTGTTGACAGCGACAAACATCATAGAGATTTTCCGAGAACACTGTAAGGGAGGTTACATCTCATGGGGGTGGTAGAGTCGATGGCGGGGTCCATTACAAAGTTAAAATCGCCACCAATAATTAGGAGGCCTAATCTAGGGGAGCAGTTTAGTCAAAAACTTGGATTAGCGTTTGTTGGGGAAATAAACATTGTATATAGTGTATAGTATATTATTAATTTCGCAAGTGAGACCAATATATCTACCCATCGGATCTTGTATCACTTATATGAGAGAGAGAGAAAGCTACTGTGTTCTTCACTGCCACCAGAACGCCTTTGCGCTGGGCAGGTCCCGAGGCCATAAAAATATGTGGGAATTTCCTGTGGGTAATTTTAGGGGTTCTATCAGTATAAAAGTGCTGAGCTAGCAGTACATCATAGTTCAACCTCAGTCCCTCCTTCTATAATAGGTTGCATTTGTACGGTCTATTAAGACCTTTGACATTAATAGAAGAAATTTTAAGCACCATGGTAAATCTGGTGTATAAATGCAGAGTGAAAGGGCATCATTCGTAGTAGAAACAGAACCGAAATTCAACAAAGAAAACATCAAGTAAATGCAACATAGTAAAACTAGTAGAATATCTAGGAATCAGAAAGGTCATAGTGCATGACACCAGGGTCGGACTAGCCCAACGGGGGACCGGTGAATCCCCTGGTGGGCCCCGTGCCTTTAGTGGGTCCTACCGGACCCCACTGCTTTTTTTAATAGGCAGTGGGAGTTTGGTAACGATCATGATTGCAAGGGGTGCGACCGCGACCAGAGTGCTATGGGGCCCGTTGGAGATGGCCGGGGCACCGCAGCACCATGATACTGATTGGGGTAAACCTGGTTCCCCGATCGCTATACATATTGTTAGTGGAAAGGGGCCGGCATTATGTTGGACCCTTTCCAATACTGCTATTATTATACACTAGGGCCGTGATGGCGAACCTATGGCACGCATGCCAGAGAGGGTACGCAGAGCCCTCTCAGTTGGCACACGCGCCGTCGCCACAATCGCTTACTATCAGGAAATCTGGTACAGGATTCCCCGTTAGTGAGTGATCGCTTCTTTCAGCTGTATGTGCAAATCCACATACAGCTGAAAGTTGTCATTGTAGGCCGCGGGTCTGCAGGACCGAGACTTACACTGACTGCAGATTGTAACCTCTGCCTCGATGCAGGCGTGATGACGTAAATCATTAGCACCTGTGATCAGAAGAAGAAGGAGGATGCTCTTCATGGGACTGCAGTCATACTGGGTAAGTAGCATAAACTAATGTGTGGGGGCCCACTGTGGAGCATATAATACTGTGGGGGGGGGCTACTGTGGAGCATATACTACTGTGTGAGGGCCCACTGTGAAGTATATAATACTGTGGGGGGGGCTACTGTGGAGCATATACTGCTGTGTGGGGGTCCACTGTGATGCATATAATACTGTGGGGGGCCGAAGTAGCACTGCCAGAAATAAGGAGTTTGCTGCCCAAGGAGTATGGTGTGATGTGGGGCTCGCAGGTGGCACACCGTTGTGTAATGTGGCCGTGGTAGTCCTGCACCCGGGTCTCCTAGGGTGCTGCAGTCGGCACAGAGCGGAGCAGATCGGAGTGTCGGCATCAGGTGACCCTCAGGTTCCTATGTGCTGGAATTAATAAAGTCAAGCCAAGTTATGTGGTAGTCAATGGATGTGAGCTGAAGAGAGCTGCTGTAGAACATGGAGCCTTCACATTAGGTGACCATAGCAGATAGCGGCCAGACTACGCCTCTCATTGGTCATTTGAAAATGCATTGTATATAAAGGGACATTTAGCCGGCCAAGGATCTTATTGGCCATTCTGTAACAAAACCTATATATATGCAACATATATATATATATATATATATATATATATATATATATATATATTATACTGAATAGCAATATTAAAATTACAGAAACAGATGCCTGCATACAGTATGTGAATCAGGAGTTTCACCATCAAGTCTTACCACCGATATTCATTATTTTTTTTTCTTGTGAAAGAAAATCATTGTTTTAAGATTCCCAATGAAATGAAATCCAGATACCACTTCGGAATATTATCTCTGCATGGACATTAGCCATATTGACAGAACATGTTGAGCTCTTAGTATATGTTCTTGTGCTATTCTGTTCATCATAATAACATCCTTGATTTATAATAATGATAAAATAGATTTGTGAAAGAATAGTAAATAGCTACTTTTGGCATGGCTATGGTTTGTTCTTACCATTACTACTGATTTGACTAGCCTAATAGTCTGTGTTACCATTGTGTGTTTGTTTTCAGCTATAAATGTGACATTGGAATGTCAAATTTGAGAAATGAATTATGTTATTAATAACTGTCCTTCTATTATATTCATACAAGTAAAATATGTTTATAATAAGAATGAGTAGTTTGTTCTAACAGGTAAATCCTTTACTAATACGTCCCTGCCTTTCACACAGCAATGACCTGTGCATGAATGGAGCCTGTATGATGCCACAAGTTCATTCATTATTAAATTGGTTTCAAAATTTTGGACATAATTGCAAATTGTATTGCTGCCTCAAATAACATTCTGTATATTTTCAGATGTACCGTAGCTTTTCTTTCAACCTTTCATTTTATTATTTTAATTTAATTTAATTATTTTCTTTGATTATATATTTTACTCTATAGAAACTAAATATCCTAAAAATAACATACTTCATTATTACAATTTTTTGGTAAGATGCTACATGGCACAGATGTGTCCACATTTAACTGCACTCCAATGTGTCATAAAACCAATTCAACACAGTGTCACAATATGCTAACAACTTTACCCTCCTCCATTGAGTATCTGAGCCTAGATACAAATACTCAAAAAGTATTAGACAAAAGTATTGATACAAGTACACATTACTCCTAAAGGAGCTTTCATAACACCCCATTCTAAATCAATAGATATTAATATGGAGTTTGCCTATGTGAATCAGCCCAGAATATTAATGTGTAAATTTTTTTGCCCATTCATCCAGAAGAGCATTTGTGAGGTAAGAAACTCATGTTGGATGAGAGGACCTGGCTTAATATCTCTATTCTAGTTCATCACATGAAGGTTCATCAGTGAAATCAGTTCGATGTGCAGACTAGTCCAGATCTTTTACATCAATCTTACCCAAGCATGCCATTACGGACCTTACTTAGCACGGGGGCATAGTCATGCTGAAAAGGGCCTTCCCCCAGCTGATCACACAAAGTTAGAAACATACAATTGTCAAAAATATGTTGGTTTGCTGAAGCCTTTACAATTTTCCTTCAATGGAATTTAGAGGTGTGAAAATAAAAAAAAAAAACACAGAACGCCTCATAGTACAGAATGTATTGATGATATACAAACATGTTAAGATGAAAGCGTGGTGATTTTGCTTAACTACATGTATTTTTTTGTGTGACATAACAACCAACCATGTGTGTCAAGAATTCACTCAGGGTGCAGCGGCCTTTGCTGCGTTGTTAGTGTATTGATGTGGTTCCCACAGAAAGAAGATCGACAGGAAAATACTGGACAGTTGTTTTTTTTCCTTTCTCTTGAAGTGACAGCAGACAAAGTTAGGAGGTGGAGGTCAATGTAAAATTTATTGGTCTCAAATACAATTAATTTCAAGACACTGTATCTGATGTGGGTACATAAGATAGAGTGAGGCCAATCTCAGTGTACTAGATGAAGGGGCTCTATGCCTTGAAACATACTGTGGCATATAAACTAATAATATGCACCAGAATTCTAGGGTAATTTGCACCACAACAATTTTGGCAGACCAAAGCCAAATAATAAGTGCTGTAAAATTAAAATAGACAGTCTAAAAGTGCACCAGATTTTCAAACAACATTAGACACTTTGGAAAGTTTAAGACTGTCTAGTCTAACTTTACAATGTCTAAATGTTAGACAGTTTTAGTTTATCTGCCCCATTGTATTTGAGATCAATAAACATGGCCGTCCTTAGCTATATCTAACCTGTAAGAACCAGAGGTTCTAAAGGTAGGTATATTACCAGGTTCCGCTCTCTTCAACCAAAAAAAAACATATCAGTGGTCCAAAATAAGGCAATGTGAACCAACTGACGATATTAAGTTGGTTTAGTAAATAAAATATAATAAAAATCTATTACAAATGTCTCAAAATAAAGCGTTTCAGGGAGCACCCCTTTTTTGAAATTAAAAGACAAGAATACAACTAAAGGAACATTCTGGATTAAATAGCCCTCTGAAGATAGAGGTGGGGACTTCAATCAAGTTAATTGGTATACAGTAATTAAAAATCTAAAATGTAAGGGGGTGCAAAGCTGCACTACTGTCTAAAAATGTGAATGGAGTAGGACCGTGTGCAGTCAGCCTAATAGCATTATCTCTCCTCCACCAAACTTTACAGTTGGCACAATGCAGTCAAACAGATATTCTCTTTCCATTTGCCAAACACAGACTGGTCCATCAGACTGCCAGATAGAAAAACATGACCTATCACTCCAAAGTACATATTCCCACTACTCCAGAGTCCAGTGCTTTACTCCATTTCATCCTTCAGGCTTGGCATTGTTCTTGGTGATATAAACTTCCATGCAGCTGCTGAACCATGGAAACTCATGCCATGAAACTCCCAGAACATAGTTTTTCTGCTGATTTTAATGTTTTATGTACCTTTACCCACATGGCTTACATGGTAATATCAAGCAGAGATGTCTTTCCTAGAGATTTTGCGCATGCCATCAGTTGCCGAAACGCAACTTGCACGGCAGCAACTGCACCACCAATAACTTGGCCAGGTGTGAGCTAAAGTTGCAGACCAGATGCCTAGGCACAGATTGCTGTTTACTGGACACATATTCCTTTATGGATGATGGCTGATGTTGGTGTGGAGGTGGAGGAGATGCAGACGTTTGACAATAATGATAACAATAATAACCATGTGCTAAGTGTGGATGTGGCCTGCTTATAAAGATAATGGAGAAGAAATAGAATGGTGTTGGTCACTTGGTGCCAGTGCCAATTCTATTTTGCCAAATGAGATGGAGACGCCAATTCATGTGAGTATGGAGAAACCTAGTTCCTACACGTGTCCCTGAACTGCCATGACTAATTTTCTGCATACAGATCTTGCACATTACCAAATAAAAAATCAATGAGATTTTTCAGATTAGCACAAGCGGAATCAGAATTTTGCTGTTAGAACAGCAGTTTGAATGTATTTAAAAAAAAATTCAGAAAAAAGTCAGAAAAAAACCTTAAGAAAATATTTTTTTGCTAACAGGACTGACTTTTTTTGCAGTTACAATGGTAGCAGTTGGTATGTATATTGGGTAACCGAAAAAAGCCTTAACAAACGAAGATTTTTTTCAGATTAGTAGGCTATGCCCCACTGTTTATTGGGTGAGCAAAAAAAAAAAAAAAACCCTTAAATATATTTTTCGGAATAGAAAAAGTCTGCAAGAATAGTTAGAGTAGAGTAGTCTGTGAGACTCTTTATTGGTTGAGCAAAGAACACCCCCTTAACAAATGGAGATTTTTTTTTTCAAATTAGCAGGCTGTGTCACACTGTTTATTGGTTGAACAAAAAAAAAAAAAAAAAAACTTAAGAAATGAGATTTTTCAACTTAGAACAGGCTGAAAGACTGTTTATCTTGTGAGCAAGTACAAACCCATTAAGAACTAACTGTCAGTAAAGACTATGTAAAACGCTGTGAGGACAGATTTAGATCAAATTGCACTATTTCAGAATAGGCTTAGACAAAATTAGATTATTTTGAATGAAAGTGTTAACTTTTCTTTGTCTGTATTACTTGAGCAGTCTGGCTCACACATTTTCATTCCAGAAACCACCAAAACTATCCAAAATAGGCCTGACACAATTGACAGATTTTTTTTTCTCAAGATGGTGCGGGATCTCTTACCTCAGACTCTAACAGTCATTGCCTTACACCCCGGAGACCACTGCCTCGCTGGCCTGCTCTCAAGATGCAGCTATGCCAAGGAGAGCAGTACGTACTTGAGCACACTCTTCGACATCTTTGATGGCACATGATACAGCAGTGCCGATGATGACACTGGCCACATGTCTTTACAAGCTGTAAAGGGAAGTGCTTACCACAAATATTCTAGTTGTATCAATCATTCCATTCAGAACTTCTAAGAGAGCTATATACTTCAGATATCTCATAAATGTCTGCAGGCTACAAAACCTGTTTTCAAAGAGGGCCAGGAAGGCTTTTGTTTAAAAGGATGGAGATGGAATATGCTAATGAGATCTTCATGGGGATGATAATCAGCTTCCTTTGTTCAAAGAGAGTTAACCGGAGCAGATGGGGGAGGTAGGTCATTACCCCTGGGCCAAGGATCGATTTTAAGTGTTAGAGCGCCATCCCAAGACTCATAAGAAGTATTGCATCTAAACTTATATTACAATACCAAGAGCCTGATTGGAGTGACAACATCTAGGTGGGCGGAGTTGTGGGCCATATATATGATGGGCCAAAAGCTCTCCCTCTCTCTCTCTTCACCACCAGCCCTTGGGAGATGGATTGACCAGCTTCACCTAGACAAGCTCCATATACCACCAGAGCATAATAAGGCTTAAGTATAACTTTCTCTCTCTATCCATCTATCCACCCATCATCCATCTATTATCTATCTATCTATCTATCTATCTATCTATCTATCTATCTATCTATCCATTTATCTATCAGTCACCCTCTATTAATCTGTATTACTACTGCTGTGTTCCTTACAGAAAGGGTCAGTTAGTAACTTGTCAGTGGTTGTGTGTGTGTGTATGTGTGTGTGTATGTAGCAATATCCGTAGGTTTTATATTCACCTGGGTAATTGGGTTCTGTACTTATTGTATTGCACTGTGTTAATACTGTTTTGTATCATTCTATAACCTAGTTCCATCATATTACAAGTGCATTAATAATAAACGTATTTTATTATTGATATTGTGGGGTAAATTATCGTACATGCAAACCAGTCAAGGAAACAGATAAGTAGATATACCTAAGGAGAAAGGAGGGATCAGGGAAGAATAGTAATTATTAGTAATACCCAGATCTCTAACACAAGCTGCCAGTGCATTCACCATTAAACAGCCCCTAGAAACAGAAACTTCGGCTGGAGATAGACACAATAGACGACATCATTGTTGCTGGGCCAAGTGTTTTTGTAGACACTGAGCCCTTCTCGAACATACCTACCTCTGATCAAGCATCCTGAGAAGCCTTTATAAAAGGTATGATACTAGCACTGATATCCTCATTACATAAATACCTGCATGGTTTCTGCAGCAAGATGAATGCCAATATTGATGGCTTGGGTAGCAGAGTTGGCCACCAAGAAAATAAAATGGGTAAAATAACCAACTCCCATAATGATCTCATTGCTGCCCACTATTCCCTGGACGATGAAGTAACCATCATGAAAGCTAAGCTAGCAGATCTAGAGGACAGAAGCAGAAGAAATAATGTCAAGTTTAAGAGTATCTCTAAATCTATATCTTCCACTGATTTACTAGGATACAATTGCGGTGACCAGATGGAAGGTAACGCTGCAGTTGGGATTGCGGGGTGCAAACAGCGCAGACTTGTCACGGTCTCTGGGCACGAGGGCGCAGCGCTGGTGCTGTCCCACGTTACCACCACTGGTACCGGTGATGAGGGGGCTGCACAAATGTTGGTGGTGATTGTTCCCCCCGGGGCGCTTCCCCTATACTGTGCCGACTGGTGGTGTTTGGGGCGCCCTGATGTTGTCGGTGCAGAGTCAGACACAGAAACGGTTGTAAAGTTGAACTTTTACTTCCATGGGTGTGGAGGCACAAATGCTTAAACAGTTTCTTCCATACAAAACAACGGGGTACGCCTGGTGACACAGCAAAGTCCTGGGGTGCAGGGTAGACTTGATGAAAGGTGTTCCTAGCCCCTTATACTTCAGTGTTACAGCCCTAAGGTGCGTCTGGGCTCCTATTTGGCTCATAGGAGGATGCCCACCATGATACTAGTACATAATATTCCCCACTCACGTTATGTGGTCCTGATAGCTCAGAGTTTCGGGGTGCAATAGTCAGGGTGGCAGGATATTCCACAGGTCTGGCCTTGGCCTCTGGATCCTGTGATACTGGCTATGGAGCACGTGTTCCAGAATGTTCTCTCCACAGTCTCATGCTGACAAGATAATGATGCTTGACTTCCTTCAGGGCGATGGCTAGGCAGACAGGGGACAGGATCTTCTGAATAGCTGGAGTATGTCAGCTCTCCAACCTTCCTGGGCCTGTCTAGGTCTTGAGATTCCTGCACTAAACTTACTGCTTTCTTCACAGGACATCACACTTATCTCCTCACCTCCTCCTCCTACCACTCCACACTTCTAACTCCTCACACGCAGGACCTTCCTGCAGGGGTGTTACCATGGGGACCCAGTGATCAGCTGACTCCTCCCCTTTTCCCAGGCGATGTCCTCCCATTGGACATTTGGTTACTATTCAATCCTATGGGAGGTGTAATGCATGTGTGAGGCTCACTAGGTGGCGCTGTGTTGTGTGAGACTCAGGACCCCCTGCTATGTCACACAGGCTATGAAGCAACAGGAAATAATACAATGCACAGAGATCACCCTCAGCCCAGCCATAGCCAGCTCTGGGATGCCACACAATCTTTGATGAAAGTCATCCTCCCTGATTCTCTTCCACAAGATCTTATTCTGGATAGAATCCACAGGCTGCTGAAACGTAAATTCCTTGCCAGATAACATTCCAAGAGATGTGCATTTATTCCAAACTAAAAAGGCAATGATGCAGGCTACCATCTTTTCCGACAAAACTTCTGATCCATAAAGATGGAACTCTTCATTTGCTTCATAAACTAGAAAACAGCGCCTCCCTGTTCAAATCACTGGGACTTCCTTCGCCAGTGGATGACATGGCCGAAATAAAGAATCCTGCCCCACTGCCATTGGATTGGAACACAGCTTCCTGAGAGTACTTTTTCTGAGCGGTGCATCACCAGAGGTCATTTGCTTTCAGTTGAACTTTGCCCCCATAATACAGGTCCTATATGAACCTATTAGGACTGGTTCCTTGCAATTTAAAGTTATGTGCTTAGTTGCTATTCTCTTTTCTACTTCACTCCTAGATACTATTGTGAATTTCTTCCCTTCCTTGATATCCCCATTCTTGACAACTGGTACAATAACACTACTCCCTCAGTTTTTCAGGTCTTTTCAGTATCAGTCAATCATTCAGGGGCCCTTTCTCAACTCACTAGCATATTTCTACCCTTATGCCTCTTAATTCACCGTATAACATATCTTCAGTGTGGAAAGATGCTTTGACCTCCCTTACTGACATCCTATGCCTGCAGGAACAATTTGCCCAGTTCAAAAAACAGAAGCAAAAATAACTAAATGAAGTTCTGGGCAAAATAGTGGCTTTAAAAGAAACCTTCAACTTACACCCTCATTACAAATAACTGATGGCTCTATACCACAGGGTGCGATCACTCCTACACGAGGAGTATGATCAAAAAAACTCATCTCACTTCACATGAAATATTACTCAACAAAACCAGCAAGCTTATGGCCAATAGAATTAAACAAAAACAACATAAATCCCACATTGCATATTTATTATATTCTGCTGGCAACAAGGTCAGCCACCCCATGCTATAGCTAGTAAGTTTAGAGAATTTATTCCAGCCTTTATAATCTCAACAATGACCCGATGACTTTCCAACTGTCCTTGTCATCCACCCAAATCTTTCTGATATAAAGCTTCCTATACTTTCCTCCCAACAACTTACCTTCCTAAATTCTCCCATAACATAAGTAATATGTCATGTGGTCAAATCCCTGAAAATACAGAAATTCCCGGGCCCTGACGGCTTTTCCATCAAATATTACCAGACATTCTCCTCTATCAGCCCACCACTTAACTAACATTTTTAATCAAGCCATGAAAACAGGATCCTTCCCACGAGAAATGCTCCAGGTCACTATAGTTACCATCCCAAAACCAGGAAAGACCCCTACTTCTCCCGGAAACTTCCTCCCCATATTTCTACTAAACTTCACTACCAAGATATACACCAAAATAGTCACTAGACTCCTAGAAGTGTTGCCACATTGGACAAATTGGGCTTTACATGGGCCATAGAGGATGCTATTTGGTCCTTATATACAGCTTTATAGTGTTGGTTAGTTGGAGCTTATCAGACCCTTCTCAAATTACAAATGGTAGCCATCATGTGTGTCCACTCTTGCCTCTGATCTTTGTTCTAGTGATGAAGCCCATGATGGAGGCCATACGAATGAACCCGCTGTTTTCCGGTGTACCCATATGCTATAGACAACATAAATTGGTATTATTATTTACAGGTAATGTCATCTTGATGATAACTAATCCTCTCTATACACTACGAGAAATAACCCATACCATATCGTCTTTTGGGCAGTTTCCCATTCTAAGATAAATGCTAATAAGTCTCAATTACTGGGACTCAATAATAATAATAATAATAACTTTATTTATATAGTGCCAACATATTCTGTAGCACTTTACAAATCAGAGGACACATGAACAGACAATATGAGACATTACAATGTGACAAAGAAATAAACATATCAAACAATAGGAGTGAGGGCCCTGCTCGCAAGAGCTTACATTCTATAAGGAGATAGGGGGACACAAGAGGTCAGAGGGCTTCTTTGCTACCATGGTCCAGCCATCTTTTAATAGAAAAGGTTATGTAACTGAAGCTGTATGAACCCGTCACCAGTCTGTATCTGTGAATAAACAGATACTACGTGCAAGGAGTGCAGTGTAACTTCTAGATGGAGAGAATCTGAGGAACAGCGGAGGAAGGCTAAAAGGTGTTATTGTTCTACACCTCCGTACACTACACTGTGATCAGGTCACTTGAAAAGCCTGACCATACAGATGTGATTTTAGGACAGTTTTGAAGCTGCTGTAGTGGGGGATTAATCGGATTGTCTTGGGTAGAGCATTCCAGTGTAGCTCGAGAAAAGTCTTGGAGACGGGAGTGGGATAATCGGATAACAGAGGATGCAAGTCTAAGGTCATTGGCAGAACGGAGAGGACGGTTAGGGTGGTAGACAGTGACGAGAGAGGAGATATAGGGTGGCACAGCACTATGGATGGATTTGTGGGTCAGTGTGATAATTTTATATTGTATTCTGTGATGGATGGGCAACCAATACAGAGACTGACACAAGGTAGATGCGTCTGTGTACCGGTTTGACATAAAGATGAGTCTAGCGGCTGCATTCAGGACAGATTGTAGTGGGCAGAGTTTAGTAAGAGGAAGCCCAATTAGAAGAGAATTGCAGCAGTGAAGACGAGAGAGAATCAGAGCGACAATGAGGGTTTTTGATGTTTCTACGGTGAGAAAAGGGGTGAATTCTAGAGATGTTTTTAAGGTGCAGGTGGCAAGAGCGTGCAAGTGTCTGAATATGTGGGGTAAAGGTGAGATCTGAATCAAATACAATACAATACAATCCAGACAGCGGGCATGCTGCCTCGGGGTAATAGTAAGACCACAGACAGAAATGGAGATATCAGGTTTAGGTCGGTTAGTAGATAGAGGGAACACAAGAAGTTCAGTTTTTGAAAGATTCAATTTCAGATAAAGAGAAATTAACCTGCAACCTCTTGTATCTTCCTGTCAGACTGAATTGACCCATATGCAGAAGACAGAGGCATCGTGGATGGGTATAGTTCTGATGGTTTTACTGAGTGCTACTGTATATTATTTTTGTACGCTGCCACTACATGTCCCGGATGTCATTTTGTAAAAATTTCAGAAACAGATGCTTGCCTTTGTTTGGAATGGGAAAAATTTGAGTAATGGCCTATATTGTATACAGATCCAAAGAGAGGGGTGGCTTAGGCCTTCCAAATTTATTTACATATAATAAAGCTATCAAAGCTCAATAGCATATGAACCTGGTGCTTCTATTTTGCTGGCTCCAGTTGACCATCTATAGACTTTCATCTTAATAATAATAAGCGTTTATGCTCTCTCCTAGTTATGCCTTAAAAACCAGCCTTCCGCTCTCAAACATTCCAACTCTGTGAGCCATCATACAGGCCTGGGTAGCACTTGTTGCTAAAATGACACAGCGACATCAAATCTCTACCTTTCCCATACCTCAAGAGGTATGGGAAAACTTAATTCGAAACCACATGGAGTAAGAAGGGTATTACAACATTATTGGATGTATGAGAGGGAACAAGAATACAACTGATGAGTTTATATGAACTTCCGTCTAGTGAATTCCTTAAATCTTCAAATACAGGCTTACCTTTATAACTCTCCCTTTCCTACCAAATTATATGAGTATATCTTTACTGATAGGAAAGCGCCCTTCTTTGATACTATATTGTTTTATAATGCTTTATTGGAAGACATAGTTTCTAAGAAAAACAATACATTTCTGTAATTATAAGATGGACTTTGGAGAGTCCTTCTCCAGGTCCCAGTGGGACATGGCTTGTAAATGGACTGTGAGGTCTTCACTTCTGCTACACTGGTCAAAACTCATTATAAACAAAGTGGTATTACAACTTAGATTTTTCTAGGCTCTTCTAATTTGTGGTAGTGAAATTGTGGTTATGCTGGTTCCCTGTTCCACCTTTTTTTGAAACTGACAATCCTGATTACCTTTTTGGAGAGAGTTTTCCAACTGATTTCCAAATTAATTAACACAAATACATCATTGAATGCTCCTCCCACGTTATTGTTTCCCCATGAGCATAGAGCTATAAAGAACAAAAGACTTTGTTCCTTTTTCCCGCTGGATTCAATTGTTCCTGAGCACACCCTTAAATCCCCAGGACTGAATTGTTAGAACTGCTATAGCTCCGAACTGTTACATTTTGCAATACCTATTCCCAATTGTTGAGTTCGGTCTCATATATGTCTCTATCTGAAATCCAGCTCCTATGGTCATATTTATATGCATGATTACTGATATGCTATAGTATTTCCTATGTTGTCACTTTCCCCCTCCCCCTGTCTCTTTTGTCTTTCCTCTAGAAACCCTGACCTTCTCCTTGAAATTGTTTTGGCCCCATGTTCCTATGATACTAGATGGTCTTGTTATTTCTTTTGTACATGATACTCTATTTAAGGTTTATAGTATTTGATAGACTTGTGTACCTGTTCTTTCACTGAAAAAATAAACATTTACTTTGAAAAAATATATAAATCTGCCCCCATATGTCCAAAATGTGTTCAAGAATAGCACGGTCAGCTTCCCATGTACCACAAGCACCTTTCTGCAGCCCACTGAAGGACTAATGAACCTAAACGTTGCTACACTTATAAGTTTCTTTAAAACTCAAAACAAGAAAAATGGTATCTAAGTCTAGAGTGCTGACCATTAAGAGTATTTATGCTCACATTTTTCTGAACAGTAGAGGCCAACACTGGCTTGCAGCATTCACACATGGTCAAGAGGTGAGTGTGAAGGATCTCGCCTTGCCAAGCCGCTTGGCACACCTGCGACCAACCTTCTTTACCTTCAACTTACACCCCATTAGCGGATCAGATCATAGGATAATAGAAAATCGAGCTTTCTAAATTTTATACATTTATTAAACCCTAAACAGGTCGGCACTAGACACTTAACACATACAGAGAATTCATGCAGCGATTAGCAAGCTAATACAAGTGGAAAGCAACATGACATGGTGCACAAAATAAAAATGGGGATAACAGAAGGAAAAGAACATATTACCAACACAAGTCTGTGATTGGTTCTCTGGCTCCAGATGATGAGGATGATGACCTCAGGGCACGTACTTCAAAAGTCCAAAAACATGCATCCAGGCATGCTATTCCAGGGGTACCTCCCTGGGCAGTGCTATCCGGATGACTTTCAGCAGAGCAAAAGGCAAAAGACCATGTGGCCCTCACATGGCAGGCTTTTGTGTTTTCCCTGCCCCCACCCAGAGTGATGTCACTGGGGAGGGAAGGTACACCTACCAGCTTGAGCCCCTGAACTAGAAAATGTTTCTGATTCCTTATCAGGTGACCGGATTGTCCGGCAAGTGGAAAGGGGGAACTCGGGGTGAGATCCTCTTCATATAGATACCAAGGATGACACCCCAATTCCCTTTGGGTAGGCAGTTGAACGTCTGGACCTGTCTCTGGTTCACAATGGTGTCATGCTTGGACTGACTGCGTGTGTCTTTCTCTGGGGCACCTACAGAATTTATCGGGGTAACTATGGGGTGCCCCGCTTAGGAGATATGGGCATAAAACTGTGATCTCTGTGATCTATAAGCGGTCCCAGGCTGGCTGGCTGTAATGTGGTTCAACAGGAGGTTTAATGTTTGCAGGGGTAGGGTGCATAGAACATCGTTCAGTTGGGACCTCTGGGTCTCAGTCAGCTGGAGGTTCACCTGGGCCTCTTTGGGGGACCCCCTTTCACCAAAATGAGTGAGCAGGTCAACAAGGTCTTCCTCTTCCCCCTCCTCTAAGAGACTGCACACCGGTAAGGCATTTGCTTCCCTGTCATGATGATCCTTCATCATGTTGACATGGAAGGAAGGCCTTATGCCTGTTCCGGCCTGGATCAACTGTGACCAGCTAGCTGATGCTGCTGACCTGCTGGTGCACAACGTATGGACCAGCCCATTTGGCCTGAACTTGTCCTGGGGCTCAGGGACTAGGATTCATACCTTCTGCCCCAGCTAGTATGCTCTTTCGCGGGCATTCTGATCATACCAGCGTTTCTGGTCGGCCTGAGCCTGGACCATGTTCTCATGCACCAGCTGCACCATAGTCTGCATTTGGTCACGGAATCGCAGGACATACTCCACAACTGGCACACTGGCTGTGTCTCCTTCCCAGGATTCTTTCACGAGAGCTAGGGGCCCACGGACACGTCTCCCATACAAGAGCTCGAAGGGGGAGAACCCTGTGCGGGAGATAAGGCTCCCAGTCGATCCAGTGGGACTCGACTAACATTCGAAGCATCTGCTTCAGGGTGCCATTGAACCGTTCACACAGGCCATTAGTCTGTGGGTGATACGGGCTGGACACCAGATGTTGCACCTCTGTTACCTTACAAAGGCCTTGCATCAAGGCAGACATGAACTGGGTACCTTGGTTGGTGAGCATCTCTCGGGGAAACCCAACATGGGAGAAGATGCCTACCAGGGCCTTGGCCACTACATCAGCCCATGTTGAGGACAGAGCGATAGCTTCTGGGTACCTAGTAGCGTAGTCTACTACTGTTAATATGAAATGTTTCCCGGAGCAGCTGGGGATGGAGAGGGGTCCAATGAGGTCCACAGCCACCCACTGGAAAGGTTCAACTATGATGGGCATAGGTATCAGCAGGGCCTTTGAGCTTTGCCCCACCTTGCCCACCCTCTGACACATGTTGCATGAACGGCAGTATCTAGCTATGTCCTTCCCCATCTTAGGCCAGTAGAATAAGTGGCTGAGGCAAGCCTTGGTTTTAGCAATCCTCAGGTGACCTGCCAATGGAATGTCATGAGCAACCCGGTAGTGTTGAGGTACCACTAACTGCTTCTCCCTAAGCTGACTTTCCTCCCCTTTGGTGGGGATCATTTCCCGGTACAATCTCCCTTGGTCCCAGTACACCCTGTCCTTGTTAGACTCCGAGGAAGGTTGAGCGGCACGCTCCTTCAAAGTGTCCAGACTGGGGTCGGCCTGAACAGCGTCCCTGAACTCTTGGCTGGAATGAGACAAAAGAGGGGTGCATATTACATACCTGCCGGACCCTTCCGGCTCCAGGGTGGGAAGGTTAGTCACGTCGGTCTCAGTACTGTCTCCGAGTGATATAGGGGTAGGCTCAAATGTTGGAGCACCTTCCACCCTGTTAGCACTCTGGCTGCGGGTTACTACCCCAATACCAGCAGTCTGTCCCCCACCTGGATCGGCCTTGAGATCCCCGTGGCCCACTTGACCACCGGGCACATAGTCAGCAGTTGGGCACTGATCTGAGGCACTGGTGGAAATGGTTGAAGTTGCCTCCAGTGTCTCAGAGGAGCTATCTGTTACATTTTCACAACAAGCATTGGCAATTACATTGACAGTACATTCACTAACAATTGTTAATTCACACTGAGCTTCTGTGAGGTCTTGGGAAGACAGGGTCACAAGCTGGGAGGGAGAGGCCCCCGCAGATGTGGGCGTGTCTACAGACCAGGTCTCACTAGCTCCTGGCACAGGAGTAAACAAAGCATCATTAGCATTTTCACTGAGCTGGGCTGTAGGCAGCTCATTAGCGTTTTCCCTGTTCTCAGCTGAAGGCAACTCATTTGCATTAACACTGACTGCCATGGGAAGCATCTCAGAGGGGGGTTAGGGAACCAGTTATCAAAATTAACGGACCCAGTCTATCTGTGGTAGCAGATACTGTCCACACACCTTCTCAAACCCCCGCAAGAACGAGTCCAAGTCCCCGTTTGGTTCTAAGACTGGAAAGTCCTCATATCAGGGCCTTGGTGCTTGGGTTGTTGAAGTTTGCACAGGGGCAGATTGTGCCTGCTGGGAGATTTCCAGCCTTTTTAGCTCAAGTTGATACTCCCTCTCGGTCTGCCATTCCCGGGCCTCCCTCTCGGCCCGACGTTCAGCAGCTTCCCTCTCTTGATATTGGAGGATCAGCTGTAGGCGAGCATCAGAGTCACTGGGGCCTAGCTGCTGTAAGGCCAGTTGCAAATAGAAGACCATTCTCCCCACAGGGCTGGGGTTACTGGTCCCAGGTGATCTTTGGGACCGGGCTAGTTGTTGTACCTTCTGGCCTGGCAAAGAGTTCTTGTCCCAACACCTCAGGACTTTGCCCCTCCTCCTGCATGGCTGTGGCACCTTCCATCTCAGCCATCTCCTGGGGTTCACTAGAAGCCAGTTGCTGCACACCTCTGGTTCTGTTTCTGAGCCCACTAGCCATCCACTGGAGGCTGTTGCCAAATAAAAGACCGAATAGAAAAACAAAGAGAAAGGGAAGGGGACAGCACCGTACCAAACTTTCACTGTATCTTATAGCCTGCCCTAGTACCGAGCTCGCTTCGTAAGATTTTGCTGCAAATTCCCAGAATCTGAGTGATACCACACACACTAACGCTGTTTATCCTATATCCCACCATGCTGCCACCACTGTGAAGGATCTCACCTTGCCAAGCCACTTGGCACACCTGTGACCAACCTTCTTTACCTTCCATTTACACCCCGTTAGCGGCCCGGATCATATGATAATAGAAAATCGATCTTTCTAAATTTTATATATTTATTAAACCCTAAACGGGTCAGCACCATACATTTAACACATACAGAGAATACATGCAGCGATTTGCAAGCTAATACAAGTGGAAAGCAACATGACACGGTGCACAAAATAAAAATGGGGATAACAGAAGGAAAAGAACATATAACCAACACAAGTCTGTGATTGGTTCCCTGGCTCCAGATGATGAGGATAATGAGCTCAGGGCATGTACTTCAAAAGTCCAAAAACATGCATCCAGGCATGCTATTCCAGGGGTCCCCACCTGGGCAGTGCTATCTGGATGACTTTCAGCAGAACAAAAGGCAAAAGACCATGTGGCCCTCACATGGCAGGCTTTTGTGTTTTCCCCTACCCCCACCCAGAGTGATGTTACTGGGGAGGGAAGGTACACCTACCAGCTTGGAGCCCCTGAACTAGAAAATGTTTCTGATTCCTTATCAGGTGACCGGATTGTCCGGCAAGTGGAAGGGGGGAACTCAGGGTGAGATCCTCTTCATATAGATACCAAGGATGGCATCCCAATTCCCTTTGGGTAGGGAGTTGAATGTCTGGACCTGTCTCGGGCTCACAACGGCGTCATGATTGGACTGACCACGTGCGTCTTTTTCTGGGGCACCTACAGAATTTATCGGGGTAACTGTTGGGTGCCCCCCTTAGGAGATATGGGCATAAACTATGATCTCTCTGATCTATAAGCAGTGCCAGGCTAGCTGGCTGTAATGTTGTTCAACAGGAAACCTCCTGGGGGGAGGTTGAATGTTAGCAAAGGTGTGTTAATTACTCAGGGCAATACAACAGAGAGACGGTAATTAAACAGCAACAGGGATCCAGCTCACAATAACTGAGCTGAGGGGGAGTTTAAACAAATGGTCCACAAGGGGAGGGGTCGGCTAGATACATATTTGTACAGAAATAAATATACGGGAGTCCCTGATCATCACATTCAGTTTGGCCACTGCCTTGGTCAGTGTATTTAAAGGGACTTTCCAAGCCTACATCATTTTAAAAAAAATAATCAATCTACAAATGTGACGAAATGAAGATACATAAATGACACCCCATTCAAATTGACTGTTTTCACATGTTGGTGTCTGTCAGGTGTTAGACCGAATAACTGGCGATTTCTCTTGGACAAACTAAAATGGCCACCATAACATGTATTGTACAGTGAAACTACAGCAGACACACGCGTCTCTGAGTCACAGTGATGTTTTGCCATCACCTGACAGCCTCTCAGCCAATAGTCACCGGTTGGTGGACATCTTCAGCATATGCTGATGTCTTCCAGCATATAACACATGATTACAGTATATAAGGTCCTGTGGGCTGGAAGACGACGCATTTCAATGGTTGTGGTAGTAGTGGATGGATGGATGTTTTATTCATTACTGCATGATCCAAAGCAATTACTCTATTTTCTTAAGCAATACACAACAATTAGTGTAGGAAAGCTTGCACAGCTAAATAATCTTAGTATGAGAATTAAAACAAAGTTTAGTCAGATTTACTCAATTACAAGCAGATTATTGATAGAAATCATAGATAGGAGTAAGGGTAAATCTGTGCTGTGTGAGCCAGACTGCTGCAGTAATACAGACAGACAAAGGACAGTTAACCGTTTCATTGCCAATAATCTAATTTTATCTAAGTCTGTTGTGCAATAGAGTAGTTTGATCTGAGATTGTCTGTGACTGTCCAGTGTACTTTACATTGTTCAAACTGACATAGTCAGTCCTGTTAATGAAAAATCTTTTCTTATGAGTTTTCTTTTGAAAGAATTAGAATTTTTTTGTTAAATATATACAAACTGCTGTTCCAATAGCAAAATACTGATTTTGCCTGCAGTAATCTGAAAATATCTCAGTTTGTTAAGGTTTTTTTTTGGGCAGTTCTAGTTTAATTCTCACTGACCAGGTCTCCCTTTTAGTGCTTTTTACTGCTTTGCTATTTTTATTGAAATAGGCTTTTGTATAAAAAAAAGACTTACATACAGTATCAAAACTGTTCCCAAGCACTATTATAATTAAGAAGGGTGAAGCAAAATGACCGGAAAAACGCAGGGCAGAGGACAGGCAAAAGGAGTTTCTGCAGAAACTTAACTGTAGCTTTACAGGAACAAATGTAGGAATGACATCTCTGCATACTCACATGAAAAGGTCTTATTTGGCAAGATAGATTTGGCAGTGGCACTGGAAGTAAGCAAGACAATTCTACTCCTTCTCCCAATGATCTTCTTTGTAGGCATGCCACATCAACATCTAGCATGGTCGTTGTTATCATCATCACCAAATATTTCTCCTACTCCTTGTACTCCTACTTTTCCATGCCAATGTCAGTCATCCATAAGGGAAAGTGTGTCCAGGTAAAAACAATATGCACTGGCAGTAATGCAACTTAACTAGCACCTGGCCAAGCTGTTGACTGTGCAGTCATTGCTGTACCACTTAGTGGATTCCACTGCATTTTGCCAACTAATGGCATGAGCTCAATCTCTATGGAGAATACCTAACTGCCACTATTTCTCTAGGAAAGCTGTCTCTGCTTTATTTCACCATATGTTAGAGAATTTGGGCCTTTCAATGTATATGTCAGTCTGAAGAAAGGTGCATGCCACTGCCGACACATAGAGCAGCAATTATGAACAAGAATAATACATGGTTTTCATGTCCCACTGGGTCAATTTTTTAAGCAATAGCATCACCAGTCTATAAACACAACAAGACCAGTTGCTAGTTCCACCCCATTTGTGCAGGCTCAGTTCCAACATCATGCATGGCCCATCTGCCTCCTCTCTGGACCGATTTCTGCCCCCATCTTCACCAGGGCAAGGCATTGCATCCACTCCTCCCTCCTCATTTCATGGGTGTATGATAAAGTGCTGCCATGTGGTTTTACAGTTAATGAGCCTGAATCAGAGAAGCCACACAGTGGAGGAGCTGCTCCGCTGTATCCTGCAGCAAGTATCCCACTGGATTGCCCTTCACCAATTACACCTGCACACTGTTGCTAGTAACAATGGCTTCAATATTGTTGCTGTGCTGTAGTTGGATCGAATAACTTGGCCTTTATGCATGGAATCTGGTGGTGTGGGGCTTATAAAACACATACAGTGGCTTAAAAGAAGTGCTCCCTTTATTATATGCTCATGCAATGAGGGACAAAAAGGAAAAACAGCTTTAACCTCCTGGTTGACCCTCGATTGATACAAGGAAAAATAGTGAAGGATGAGGATCAGGGTCAGGGTCATTATGGAGACTGAAAGAGGAGGAGGAGGAAGACTTTCCTTTGGATGCAGAGGGGGCCCTTGATATATCACAGACACAGCCACTGGAGGAGGCTGACCTTTATTTTTTTCAGGATGATGATGATTACGCTGGCCAATAACACCAACCATGGCAAGCCCCTGGGTCTGTGCACATGCTAGCAAGCACATCAGCCTGTATGTTGTAATTGTAATTAACTTTGAAACCCCTGTCTCCATCCCCCCTGCTGAGTCCTTCCCCATTTTTTATTTCTCATCTGTCCCTTCCTGCTGTCTGTGATTCTATCTGCATGTTTCCACACCCCCTATTCACAACTGATAGACATGAAACAAATGTATTCTTAGTATAAATGTGAGATTATGGGTCAGTTTGACTGATGTCAGTGCAGCTTCAAGGTGCAGGTCTAAAGTGTACAGACCAGAATTGGACCAGAAAGGAACTGAAGGTAACAACCCTCCACTAAAACAAAATCTAGTTATTATCTACATAAATGCTTCTCTCAATAATCACTGTTGTTCTTCCCATACTTGTAAAAACCACTTTTCCACCCTAAATCAGCCATGTCACTAAAAATATCTTTATCTCTCCATCTATTCTACACCACCATCTGACCTTCTCTGCACAGCTACTCACACACCTACAAGCTTTCCGCCCCAGAAACACACAACCTCCCCACACTCTCTCCTATTTACACCTGTTATCCCTCTCCCTGCTACTCCTCACTTCTGGCGACATAGCTCCTAACCCTGGACCACCCCAGCACTTCCCTGCTGTCGGATCTTTCCAGACAACCGGCATCAGCACACAGAATCCCCCAAATCGTACACCTATCTTACCCGCTCCTGCCCCTCCCCACGCCCTCCCCGATGCAATATGGAATGCTTGCTCTGTACACAACAAACTCGACTACATCCACAACCTATTCATTTCTCATAAATTATAATTTCTTGGTATCACTGAAACATGGATAACACCCTCAGACACCACCTCCCCTGCTGCCCTCGTCTGCAATTCTCACACACTCCCCGCCCCAACAATAAACCTGTGTGACAGCTTGGGGAAATGACACTCAAAATGGCGGCTTGTCCTGGTCCGGACAGCGGTGGTTCATGGTACTGGGCGCCGGAAAGATAGCTTTCAGACAGTCCAAGCGTAAAATAAAACGTGGCTTTATTCAGCTTAACTGCAACGTAACAAAACAATAAACGCCTAGGCCACAGTTAGGGCACTAACTAACACCTCGAGTCCCTAACTAGCCTCTGGTTCACTTGAGCAGCCAGACTAATGCTCCACTCAGCAACAGTCCCCTGTGGCCCCAGCCCCTCTGACACAGACCGTCTATCTGTGCCGCTGGTCCACCACCTCCTGCTCCATGCAGGATACTCCAGCCTTCTGGAGTTACACGCCACCCACCCAAAGGCGTGGCTGAGAGCCTTTTCTGGCCTGGGCCTGGGTCGCTCAACAGCGCCCTCTGGTTCACATACTCACATACCCTCCCCCTCAGCTCACTACCCATGGGGTGAGCTACAATGGGACGAGACATCCTATGACGAAGTCCCTCTTCAACCAAGTATGTCTGTTCAGTGTCTCTCCAGAAGTCCCAGTCTGGCGGTCTTTTCTTCCAAATACTGCTCCGTCGCGTTCTCCATTTTCTCATCACTTTAAAGTCCCAATCTGGCAGTCTCTTCTTCCAAATTCCGCTCAGTCGAATTTTCCGTTTTTCCAGCACTTTAAATGCTACGCCAAGATCTTGGCCATTCTTTGCAAAGGCAAGTTTTTCTTCATCACCTCCACAATTCGCCACACAGGGGATCACATCATTTTCATCACATTTTCCATCATAGTCTTCAGCCATCCCATTGCATGACTTTGATCCCTTTAGTGAATAGCCATAAGAATCTTCTTCTCCTCCTATCACGAATCCACAGGAGCTCAGATACCAGCTAAAACGTACTTCATGCACATCAATGTCTTTAGAGTATAAATATTTCATGGGTACCTTTTCTGTAACCTTCATCTCAAAGCAAACTTTGCCATCACTATCAAGGCTTAGAAGTTTAGGAGACATAGGCTGCTTGCTCTCCTCTTTGTTTGAGATACACAATCTCTGTACCGCAATATCTTCTCCTTCTGCACAAGGGCCACACAGTACACCCTCACAAAATAGCTCACGCTGAACTACATTTTCTGGTATGTCTTTAACAACTGCCACATCATATATTGGAATGGTTTCTGTATAATGCTTCCACACCTGTACGACAGCAGGACAACCACTTCCATACTCTAGTCTTACCTCCTCTTTCTCATACGCATAACTTTCTGGAGGCATGTTGCGGTGCTGTGATAGATTACAAGAATTGTCGTACCAACTCCTTTCTGACAGTACAGGAGCTGGTGACATCATCATCTCAACCTTCTTCAAGTTATTTTCATTCCCGGTGCTAACACCGGAGGGCTGGGACACCAAGTTTTCAACATCACAGTTTTTTCTGTCAGTACCCAGATGCTTTTTGGTTACATGTTCTGGCTGCCTTAATGGTTCTGCTTTCTCTGCCTCTATGCTGGCAGCTTTCTTCAATCCTACCGCCTTCTGTAGAGCACAAATCTCTGATTCCAGTTCCGGAACTTTCTTCACTGCCACATTTTTCTGCACAGCCTCCATCTCAGTTTTTACTATTACAACTTGCAGAACTTCCTCAATCTTCCTGACATCTTCTATGGCAGCAGATGTAGATGCCATCTCTTTATTCACTATGCCTCCTAATTCTAGGACATTCTGCAATGTTCTTCTAACGCTTGTCAGGTCAGCATCCTGGATAATATTTTCTGCTTCCCCCACTGTTCCCTGAATTATATTGGATTGATCCTCCAACATCTTCTGATAAAGCTTCTGCTCATCTGCAGACTTTTTGTCAAGTCTTTCATTCAAGTCCCGTATCTCAGTGGCTCTCTTATCTTGCTCTTGGTTGAATAAAGACTCTATTTCTTGAATCACATTTTTCAGGAATAACAGCTCTGATTCCTTAGAGGTTAACAGGCTCTGTAGCGAGTCTCTCTCATCTTCTAGTGCTTCCAGCTTTGAAGATAGTGCAGATGCCGACTGTTCCGTATTGGATAAAGACTGCTGCAATTGATCCAATTCTTCTCTTTTAGATTCCACTTCGGTTTTTAACTGTTCAATCTGAGAAGTGCGCTCTTCCAACTTTATTTCTGATTCACGCTTCACTTGATCCATCTGAAACTCCAGCTGTTTCTTGATTTCCTCCTGCTTGTTCACTTGCACCTTTAATTTAGCAACAAGCATATTTAGATCTACAATCTCAGCAGATAAACTAGACAGGTTTCCTTCAAACTGAATCCTCATGTCTTCTGTCTGGAGGTCCAATTCTCTCTTGGCCTTTTCCAGCATCTCATAAGCATTAGCTTTGTTCTCATACAATATCTGCACAGATTCCAGGTTTTTCTCAACTTCATCCTTGGAGCTAACCAAATCCTCCATTTCAGTGCACAGTTGCTTGTTGAGCCTCTCTAACTCGGCCTTCAATTCAAGGGCATCTTCTAGGGAGCGAGCCAAGGCGAGAGCTTTGGTCTTTTTTCTACAAGCCTCTGCTTCAGCACGGTCACGTTCTTCTGCATATTTAGCAGAAAGAGTCTTCTCTTCACCAAGCAGCTGATCAAACTTTTTCTGCTTCCTTTCCAAATTTGACACCATCCGATGTTGATGATCAAGATCTACACCTACATCTTCTAGTTCCTGCTGCAGTCTAATTTTCATCTTCTCAAGTTTGACATAAGCAGCAACCTTCTCCTCAAACCGTTGAGTTGTAGCTTCTAGCTCCTTTTGCAACTTTTCCTTTAGTTCTTCAACAGAGTCCAAGGACCCAATACTATCCTCCATTTTTTTCTTCATATCAGTCGCCTGAGCCTGTAGTGTTGAAATCTGCTTTGTCAAATCTCTTTTTGCTTCCTCCTCTTCCTCTAGTTGCTCAAGAAAACCATTTTTCTCATCTTCCATTTGTTTTAGTTTTGCACTAAGGTCAAGCTTCTGACAGGTTTCTTCTTGCAAAAGTTCCTGAGTGTCCTGAAGCTGAGATTCTAGTGTAGAAAAATCTTTGAAAAGTTTGATAAACTTGCTGTCTGCTTGAGAAAGAAGCCTTGTGACATTATTCAATTCCACCTGTAGTCTGTTTGCCTTGTCTAGCAGTTCTGCTTGAAACCTGTCCCCTTCTGTGACCTGTAGCTGCAGCTCTTGAAGTTGAGTCTCTACTTTTTTATGACTCTCCTGTAAGGCTTGCACTTTCTGAGCATGGACAGACGACATTTCCATCAAATCTTTGTCTTTATTTTGCACCAAAACAGACAATTTCTCTTTATCTTCACAAGATCTTGACAGCGCCCTCTCCAGGCTGCATATTCTAGCTTTGAGTTCCCTTTCTCTTTGTTCCAGAACTCCAGCTCTGCTCCGCCATTCATGGATTTCACTATTTAGGCGAACCTGCTTAAGTGTATGCAAGTTTTGCTCTGACTGCAATGTCTGCACTGCAGATTCTAAATCACTCTCTTGGTCAGAGACATGTTTCCTCAGCTCTGCAATTTCATTTTCTTTATTAATTAAGACAGCCGAAAGTTTTTCACACTTCCTCATTTGGTCATCCAGACATTCTGACTGACACTGCAAAACTTTACTTCTCTCACGTTTAGCAGTTTCAAGGTCATCTCTTAATATTTCAATGACACTCTCTTTGGCAATGGAGTTTTGGACATGCTGCTCCTTTAAATCCTGCAATTGCTTCTCAAGCACTTGCTTTTGCTCTACACTCTGTATAACTTTATTAGCTAGAGCACATTTCATTTCAGCAAACTCCTTCTTAGTGACACAGTCCATTCCAGGCAAACCCAGTACCACATTTTCACAATGACTAGGATATGAACTCTTTACAGTTTCAAGCTCTTTCTTTAACTTAAGGTTCTCTTTTTCTGATACCTCAAGTTGCCATTTTCAATCAGATATTTCATCTTCATAAATGAACCTGATGGTTTTAATCTCATCTTGAAGCTGCTGCACCATAATATTTTCATCTTTGGCGCTCTGGTGCACTCCAGTATGAGACATAGTCATAGTCATACTTTCAGCAGGGACATATTCTTTCATAGAACAGAGGTGCTTTAGAAAGACTGAGTCACTCTCATGCAACACATCATCTTTACTTGCATTCCACATGAACTGCTCCGGGTTTTGTGTCTCTCTGTATTCAGACTTTTGCACTAATAAACCTGTGCATGACTTCTCTGCTTTATTACAAGCTGAAATTCTCTTTTTCTTGCCCATTGTTTACTAACAAGATTACACAATATTCCACAGCAACCTTGGGGTTCAACCAGCAGCAACTTTTTGCTATCTTCTGCAGTCACATGTATTCAAACAGTTAACTTATGTGGCACTACAACAACCAGCATTTTCTTCTGTCTTCCACAGAAAACACCAACATGGCACCATAGCCTTTCACATAGACTGTTTGCAATATCCAGCTTCTAAACACATTGCATACTTTCTTGCCATCAGCAAGCACTTTGCAGACTTCTGTGTCACAGTATACACAAAGTCCATTCCCTGGATTCCTCTTCCAGAGTTTTACTTTCACCAGTTTTGCACACACTTTGCTATGTTGCACTCACCCTTTCCTGGGTTTCTTCAGTTGAAATCACAGATTTCTTCCAGCTGTAGGCCACAATGCATACTTTGCAGTACTGCAATCACAAACCACTTGTCTTCCAGGACTTGCGTGGATCTCTTTATGCCCGCATTCTCCACCATATGTGACAGCTTGGGGAAATTACACTCAAAATGGCAGCTTGTCCTGGTCCGGACAGCGGTGGTTCATGGTACTGGGCGCCGGAAAGATAGCTTTCAGACAGTCCAAGCGTAAAATAAAACATGGCTTTATTCAGCTTAACTGCAACGTAACAAAACAATAAACGCCTAGGCCACAGTTAGGGCACTAACTAACACCTCGAGCCCCTAACTAGCCTCTGGTTCACTTGAGCAGCCAGACTAATGCTCCACTTAGCAACAGTCCCCTGTGGCCCCAGCCCCTCTGACACAGACCGTCTATCTGTGCCGCTGGTCCACCACCTCCTGCTCCATGCAGGATACTCCAGCCTTTTGGAGTTACACGCCACCCACCCAAAGGCGTGGCTGAGAGCCTTTTCTGGCCTGGGCCTGGGTCGCTCAACAGCGCCCTCTGGTTCACATACTCACACCTGGTGGAGCCATAGGCGTACTCCTGTCTGACAATTGCTCCTTTGCCCCAATCCAACCGCTACCTGCTCTCACCCTCCCCTCCTTTGAAGTGCACTCTGTTCGCATTTACTCGCCCTACAACCTCCAACCGGCCGTCATATATCGACCACCAGGACCTACTGCTGCCTTTATCGACCACTTCACCACCTGGCTAATGCACTTACTATCCACTGACACCCCCACCATCATCATGGGTGATTTCAACATCCCCATTAACACAAACCACCCCTCCGCTTCCAGTCTCCTGTCCCTCACTGCCTCCTTTGGTCTCTCTCAATGGTCCTCCTCTGCCACTCACACACGCTCAACCTCATATTTACCCACCTCTGCTCTCTAGTCAACCTCTCTAACTTTCTGTCTATGTTCTCTGACCACAACCTGCTGACATTCTCTGCCTTCTCCTCTGTAATAGACCTCCCAACCCCTAAACCAACACACCCCCATAGGAACCTTAACACTAGAAGTCCCAGAGAGGGGTCATTTAACATTTCTACCTTTGGAACCCAGAGACGGGTCGAATGACCTGAAGGATTTTATCTAACATCCTATAATCACTGTCTTTTGTTCTGTAATTAAGGCCATTACTGTCACACCACAGGAGGTTGTTGTTTTCCATTGAGTTTAGCCATTTAGTGTCTAGTTAGTTCTATTCAGTTTATTGTATTTGATAATATAAAGACTATACATATTGTATTAAGTTTAGTTTTATTTGAGCAAAAAAGCACTGAAACAATTAATCATTTTTTATATATTTTAAATAGAATTAGAAATTTTAGAGCAAGGTACAGCTGTGAGTAATGACCAGAAGCATTTGTCTAAGGCAGGGGTAGGCAACCTTTTTTGTTCGGCGTGCCGATTTTAATAAAAAAATCAAAGATGAGGTACTCGGAGTGCCGGTCAATAATTGTAAGTCTGACGACCCCTAAACTAAAGTCATATACCACAAACCATAACACAGAAGTGCTGCCACCAGATGCTTTAGGACACATGCGTTTACTGCTATTTCCTGGGACACTCCTGTACTTTCTGATTAGAAGCAATGAAAGTCCATGTGCAGCCCCCAATTAGTGGTAAATTTATTGTGTCCAGGAGCCCCGTATGGCGGCATCCTTATGGTGAATACACACTATGTATCTGGATGCAGCTATATTTGGAACTTTTTCATTCAATGTAAAACTGGTGCATTTTTGCACAAAAAAAAACAAAGCCGGAGTTTTCTGTGCAAAAACACATCCTTAATATAGAAAACACACCGTTATACAGAATAATGTGCCATAGTGGTCCCTGCACACGGTATTATGTCCCATAGCGGCCCCTTCAACATGGTATATGTCCCATAGCTGCCTCTGCACACAGTATTTGTCCCATAGTAGTCCCTGCACACAGTATTTGTCCCATAGCGGCCCCTGCACACAGCAATATGTCCCATAACGGCCCCTACACACCGTATATGTCCCATAGCGGCCCCTGCACACGGTATTATGCTCTATAGTGGCCCCTGCACACGGTATTATGTCCCATAGCAGCCTCTGCACACGGTATTTGTCCCATAGCGGCCCCTGCACACGGTATTATGTCCCATAGCGGCCCCTACACACAGTATTTGTCCCATAGCTGCCCCTGCACACAGTATTTGTCCCATAGCGGCCCCTACACATGGTATTATGCTCCATAGTGGCCCCTGCACATGGTATTATGTCCCATAGCGTCCTCTGCACACGGTATTTGTCCCATAGCGGCCCCTGCACACGGTATTATGTCCCATAGCGGCCCCTACACACGGTATTTGTCCCATAGCTGCCCCTGCACACAGTATTTGTCCCATAGCGGCCCCTGCACACGGTATATGTCCCATAGCGGCCCCTGCACATGGTATTATGCTCCATAGTGGCCCCTGCACATGGTATTATGCTCCATAGTGGCCCCTGCACACGGTATTATGCTCTATAGTGGCCCCTGCAGGCAGAAGCGCCCGAAGAGTACAGAGCGGCTGCGGAGCGTGGAATAGTGAGTACATTGTTTTTTATGTTTGATCATCTCCCCGGGGGCTCCGCTTATTATACTCGGGGGTCTGAAGAGACCCCACAGTATAATAATAGCAGTTTCGTTTCGGCCGTGTTTGGTCCGATCGAAACTGCTGGGTGAGGAGTCTGCTGCCGTGCCAGGGGAATAAGCCTCGCGTGCCAAGAGTGCCTCAAGCACACTAGCGAAAAAAAATTGCGCGAAAATCGCATCGCAATGCGATGCAATTTTTTTCTGCGATTTGCCAATGTATTTCAATGGCACCAAGCACACCTGTGATTTTTTTTTCGTGCGATTTTTTTTTCATAGGTGCGATTTTCCTGCGATTTTTTTTTTTTGTGTGATTTTTTTCGTGCGAAAAAATCCCAAAGGAGTGATCTATATGACCAATGGGACAGATCACAAAAATATCGCAAGTAGCTGTGATTTTTTTTGCGATTTTTTTTTTTTTTTTCTGCACCCATTGACTTGAATCTAAATATACAAAAATGTAAATATACAAAAGAACAACTGTTATTTGTTTCTATGCTTTTTATTTTTGTTATGAAAATAATAAAAAAAATACAAGGAATAAAACAATTCCACACATATTTACAATAGGCTGCTGTGGGGGGCTGCGTGTGTGTGTGTGAGTGGCATGTCCTTCTTGTGTGACTAGCATTTCAGCACTCACTCAGCAGTCTGTCTGCACTGTCGGAACATACCTGGCACTGCCTGGGTATGTCCCTGGTACATTTGCCACACGTGTATTTGTAGCAGTCAACACATCTCTCAGTTGCACAATTGTTCGTGCATCGATGGTTGACCTGACACTTCGCCCTTTTGCCAGGGCTGGGTGTGGAAGGTTGCTGCCGAAGGAGTTTCTCCTTGCGTGCCTTCTTTTCAGTCACATGAGAGCCACCTAACTCTTTTGCAAGCTCAACCAGGAAGTCCACCCGTCTCTCCTGCACCCCAGTGCATACCTGATAAAGAACATGAGCATTCAGTGCTGCCATGTCAATCATGTTGTAGAACACGGCGAATGGCCATCTCCGTGTTCCTGCATGCAGGCTGTACTCCCGCACCATTTGGTCCATTACATCCACACCGCACTTTGTGTGGTTGTATTGTGTGACCGTGTTTGGCTTCCTTTTGTTGGTATCCTTAGTCTCAACCACGCTGTGCATGCTGCTGAGAATGTAGACGGCCTTCTTTCGTTTGGGTGCATACACTGTCAGTGTGGCATCAGTGGTTGAAAACACCTGAGTGGTGAATTCAGTGCGGTCCATCTGTCTAGCGGATTGAGGAATTTCCCGGCGACTCTTGTTGACTGTGCTGAGGATAGTGGTTTTCCGGCTAAGCAGTCATTGTGCAAGTGACAATGATGTAAAGAAATTGTTCGTGGTTACAGTTCTGCCCTTGTCCATGAATGATTCCATCAGCCTCATCACTACAGTTTCGGACAGTCTCTCCCCGCTGGGACGACTGGGGTCCTTGCCAAGATATGGGAGGACATTACAGATGTACTTTGATTTCAAGTCGCAGACTACTTTGAGAAGCAGTCACATCCCCCACAGCACAAAAGGCTGCATGCAAATTTGCTAAGGTGTTAGCAAATATTCCCAGCACAACAATGCAGCTGGGGGGTGGGCAGACACTCAGGAGCAGCTTACATTCTTTTCTTTACACTCTCTTACAAGAACTGAGGTGGATCAACACAATTCCCCCCTGCAGATTCCTCAGACAATGGCCACATTTACAAATGAAAGGAAATGCTAATTGGAGCCATCAGAGTTGTCAGTTTGGACTAAGGGTCATTTGACCCTCTTTCAGGACTTGAAGGGGGAGCTCGAAATTTGTGGGACTTCTAGTGTTAATCGCCTTGACATCTGCACGCTCTCAGACTCTCTCCTACTGCTCGCTGACATATCCTCATTCCAGGACGCAGATACCGCTGCTGACTTCTACAATACCACCATCACTTCAGCCCTTGACTCTGTGGCCCCCTTCACTAACACCAGAGCTCGATGTGAAGAACCTCTGGAAGAAAAGCCACTCCCAGGAGGACTTCCTTGGGTACAAAGAGGCAATTCTCACATTCAAGAATGCACTCACCTCTGCAAAGCTGGTCTTCTTCTCTACACTAATATCTGCCCTATCCCGCAACCCCGAACAGCTATTCACTACCTTCAACTCCCTTCTCCATCCTCTTGCGCCACCTCCGACATCACTTATCACAGCTGATGACTTTGCCTCTTATTTCAAAAGCAAACTTGACACCATCAGAGACAGTCTCACCCTACACCCCCGACAACCACTCTACCCAGCTTCTCAGTGCTGTTCTTCTTTAACCTGTTTCTGCACCATCACTGATGAAAAGCTCTCCACCTTAATCTCTATATACCACCTCACCTCCTGCATGCTTGACCCGATCCAGTCACATCTCATCCCCAAACTCTCTGAAATCATTACTCCTGCCCTAACCCATCTCTTCAACCTATTCCTAACCAACGGATCCTTCCCTTCCACCTTCAAACATGCTACCGTAACACCTATACTTAAGAATCCCTCCCTCAACCCATCCTCTCCAGCCAACTATCACCCCATCTCACTGCTCCCGTACGCCTCAAAATTGCTAGAGCAACACGTCCACTCCAAACTATCCTCCTATCTCTTGTCCAATGTACTCTTTCACAGACTAGAGTCAGGCTTCAGACTTTCTGTAGGTGTCCCCAAGGCTCTGTCCTAGGACCCCTCCTGTACCCTCGACCTTGGCCAACTCATAGAATCTCATGGTTTCCATTACTATTGCTATGCTGATGACACCCAAATATATCTCTCTGGACCAGACATTGTCCAGAGTCCCAGAATGTCTAGAGGCCGTAGCCTCCTTTCTCTCCTCCTACTTTCTCAAAATCAACATGGAGAAAACGGAGTTCATAATCTTCACCCCTCCTCGCACAGCCCCTCACCTGGCCCATCTATCAAAGTTAATGGAACCACACTCACCCCAGTTCCACGGGTCCACTGCCTTGGGATAACCTTAGACTCTGACATATCCTTCAAGCCACATATCCAAACCCTCAACACCTCCTGCCGCCTCCAACTCAAGAACATCCATCGAATACACTCCTTCCTCACCCCTGAAACTACAAAGATGCTAGTCCATGCCCTCATAATCTCCTGCCTAGACTACTGTAACACCATTCTCCATGGCCTCCCATCTAACAATCTCGCCCCCCTTCAGTCCACCTTAAACTGTGCTGCTCGCTTAATACACCTCTCCCCTCGTACTTCATCGGCCGCTCCCCTCTGCCAATCCCTTCACTGGCTACATGTTGCCCAGCAAATAGAGTTCAAATTACTAACACTGACATACAAAGCCACCCACAACCTGTCCCACCCATATATCTCTGACCTAATCTCCCGCTACCTGCCCACACGTAACATCCTATCCTCCAAAGACCTCCCACTCCCTCCGCTCTTATCCGCTCTTCACACAATCGTCTCCAAGACTTCTCCCGTGCATCCCCCATACTCTGGAACTCATTACCAAGACACATAAGACTGTCCCCCACAGTCACAAGCTTCAAGAAGGCCCTGAAGATTCACCTATTCAGGAAGGCCCACAACCTCCAATAACTCTACTGTCAACATACCAACACCTGAACAGCCTCTACCCCCACCTTCTGTCTCTATCCCTCTTCCCTCATAGATTGTAAGCCCTTGCAGGCAGGGCTCTGTATCCCACTGTGCCATTTGGTCTCTGTCAGTATTATGTTTGTTTTGTATATTTTGTGTACCGTATGTAAACCCTCAAATGTAAAGCACCATGGAATTAATGGTGCTACATAAATAAACAATAATAATAATAGTAATAATAATATGTTCTGCTGCTTACAGAGCAACAAGCATATTATTAGCATCAAGCAGAAGAATGAGTACTGGATGCCAGTGCCCTTAGACCCTTGCTATAAAGCCAAAATTGGGTAATTCTCCCCTGCCTCCCAACGGAAAGAAAAATGTAAATATTATCAGGATAGGCTATATACTGAGCTTACTGCAGAATTTAGGGAGATCACTGCAAGTGCCAGTCGCACACTTACCCAGTTGTTCTCTGCTCACTGCCAGTCCACCTCACTCAGCCAGCAACCTTGCATGCACCTATATTCCAGCAGATACAGTAACTGTGGCCCCATGGAATTCTGCACCAATAGGTTAGAGCAGTGGAAGGAGTTAGCCCAGTTTACCATGGGAGTTTTATCTTGTCTGGCCTCAAGTCTAATGGCTGGGAGGGTGGTCACTGCTGCCAATGGCGTTGTAACACCTAGAAGGATGAAACTATCCACTGGAGAACATCAGTTTCTTAAGCATTTTTTTGTTGTTCACCCAATAAATTGTCTCTCAGCCTGCGCTAATCATAAAAATTTTCCATTTTTTAAGGGGGATGGGGCTGTACTGCCACTCATGCTGCCACAGCTACCACCAATCATCCAGACATGTCCTGTGGTCTGGTTTATCACATTCCACTGTACCACGGTTGGAGCCACCGTATTAGCATAAAAAAATATATATATATATTTAGATTTTAAATCTGCTTAATTTTCGTGGCTTTTTTTTTTGAAAAGCCAATTCACTTTCCAACCAGGCTCATGACCACAAATTTGTCTCCCAAACAACAAGCCTGTAGCACTTACAAGTCATCAAAAGTGGCTAATGTTTCTATAAAACCATTGCTTTTTGCAATATAACCTGCTAGTAGGTGCAGTGGGTGGATGCTGTAATGGGCTGATTGTAACACACTCCCACTACCAGGAGATATAGCATGAGCATGAAAACGTGAGGGGTGTAAATATGGTAAAAAGACGCAGAAGTCCTCAGTTGTATTTGTTCATTCATATAAGTATTTACTGTCTTTTACTACTTTTTTTAGCCCTGGAAAACCCTATTAATTATGTTGATTGGGTAATTAAAATAATCTTTGCCCTGGGTGAAGGAAATCCTAGCTACATTGCATAACTCCATAGTGTTTAAAAACCTGTATTATAAAGCACAGGCAAAAACTATTTAATAATACTATATTTCATAAATCCAAACTAGTCATCAAGCTTTTTATAACATTTGAGTTATGTAGGACAGGTTTCACACTCAATTCTTTGCAGTGGTTAATGGCAAGGAACCTGTGAACATTGTGTGCGTGCTTATGAAAGTGATGTGACATTTTATAAACAGCAGCATATCAGGGTTTGTACTTTTAATGCATTGTCGAAATCTGGAAGTGAATATAAACAGGAGTGACAGCAAGCCAATAGCTGGCAAGAGTCATGTAGTTTAAAATAGCTTTGCATCTTGCAATAGAAAAACTACTAGAATAATCATCAAAAATGTTAGTTGAAAGGCTGAACGTCAGTTCCCCCCAAGGCAGTGGAGACTCCAGCTTGGATGCATCTGTAGTGATGTTTTATTGATTAGTCTTTGGCCTTAAGGCACTTTAGCTAAAGCCCCTGGAAAAATCTTGCTTTCCTTCATTACCATTGGAAGCAATTGATCGGTGACTGCAATACGAACTTGGCAGGCTTTCCTCTGATGTTTTCATGTTGACAAGGAGAGTACCTAAGATTGGATAATGTAGGAAGGGAAATTACTTGTTATGGTTGCATAACCACGGTTGGCACTGCAGGTTCATTTCAAGTTTCATGCAGTTCTACAAGCCAATGCTGCAAAAAGGACATACAGGTGTTATACTGCAGGGCATTGGCAAACCCAATCCCTATGCATATGACATTCTGCAACAGTCAGTATCTGGAAACATAGAGATCACAACTGTAAATCAAAAAGTGGATTATAAAGTTATAAAAAAACTTTTCTACTATTCAGTAACAGTCTGATCATTTTTCTTCCTATAATTAAACAGTGATTCCTGTTGTTAGTTACCCTGCACTCCATGCACTTAGTATCTGTATATTCACAGACACCGACTGGTGACAGGCTCATACTGCTTCAGTTATATGACCTTATTTATTAAAAGATGGCTGGACCATTGTATCAAACAAGCCCTCTTACCTCTTGTGTCCCCCTATTTCCTCTAGATTGTAAGCTCTCACAAGCAGGGCCTTCAATCCTATTGCTTGATATGCTAATTCTTTGTCTTTACATTGTTTTGTCAAATAATGTCAGTTCATGTAGCCTCTGAATTGTAATGTGCTGCGAATTACGTTGGCTCTATATAAATAAAATTATTATTTAATCTAAAAAAGATAAAATATTCAAATATATTTTGCATGGATATTCATATCGTGTATAAATCAGCAAGTGACTACACATAAATTAATAACACTTATTGTATACAGGATTAACACTAAATACACTGTAGTATAGCTAACAATGTAGACACTTTGTTACAACTAGTACTCACCTGGGAATTCAATCTTTGATCATTAGTTGCTGTGTAATAACTTGCAGTAGTTATTTTATTTTTGCTGTTTTCACTAATACCAATATTTAAAACAGAATATCTGTTGGCAGGGAAACTATCAACAAGCAGATAAAATGGTTTTATGCAAAACAATACAAATGGCAATTGTTTGATGTATGCTTAATTTTTGAAAGTATAGCCTTAATCTTAAAAAAAAACAAAAAACGGTCAATTCATGTTCTACTGGTTGTATAAGTGAGGTAATGGCACCCATATTTTACCATTGCAATTATAGTACCTGGAGCAAATATCTTACCATTCTGGGGAAGCTTTACTAATTAAAGTGCACTACAGTCCTGGCACTCCCAAAAACTGCAATACATGGTATATGCCAAATGTATTATGTGGAAAAGCTACTTTTTTGTTGCAGATTTTGCCGCAATTTTTTTTTTTTGCCAAGCCCAGGAGACTACAGCAGGAATGGGAAATATAAAGGAAGCACTTATTCTTCTCCCTTTGGCTCAATCCACTCCTAACTTTGGCAAAATTTACAACAAGAAAAATAGCTTTTCTGCAAAATGGAATCTTAGCCTTAAACTATTTTTGACATCTGCCTCCTCACTTTTCAAGTGTATATAGAAAAGGTGTACCTAAGAAGAATCATAAAATGCATAAAGTTTATTAAAGTTTTGCATAATTAAAACCCATAGGATAATGTGTCTAATATGCTTAGTAGATTGTGCCAAAACTAATCATGTGAAGTGTGCAATTTTGTAAATTTGGCAACTGTACAAATGGAGGGCATCCAATAAAAATCCAACAGCTTTATTTAAAATCCAAAAGCTTACATGTTTCGAGATTGCAACACACTCTTAAGCTACTTTCACACTAGCTACACATTATGCGGTCTAGGAAACCTTGGACATTGTTCATACTAGTGTATTTCCCTGCGCCATTTGTGTACAGAAGTTAGTGTAGCAGAATTTTGATCACCTTTAAATCAGGTAATCTGCTTGTAATGCTGCTGACTATTCATTTGAATTGCCGTTTGGTCCTTGTGTTCATTTGCAGGTCAGGAGTCACCCAGCAATTCATGTGAATAGCTGGCAGCTCCTGACTTTCCCTGCCTCTCAGCCCTATACCCTGAGATATTTACTCCAACAGACAATACACAGGAGAAAAAATATGAAAATCCAATAATCCTCTTTATTAAATCTAAAGATGCTAGACTAAAACAATTTTTTTTTTAATATAAATACATATCGCACATAGAAGATATACGATCCCAGGTCAATTCATAGTCTAAATGCATAGTAAGTCCAGTCATACAAGAAATCCCAAAAGGATTACCCAGAAGGAAGACTTTATAAATTATGTCAAACTGTGCTTTATGATAAATATTTTGTTAGGGAATTGTCCGTTAAGCAATTCCCCAGTAACTGCTGCTGGAACCTGGGAGGAAGGGGAAGGACGGAGACAGTAAGCCCTGATGCTAGATCCACCCCGAAGTCCCTACCTACTTGCCACAACCACCCTAAGCGGTAGAGAACAACTGGGCAACGTTCCTTCCTATATTAAGTGAAACACTGAACGCAGACAAGACAAACACAAACAACGAGAAAAGGAGGTCAAACTAGCCAAGGGGTCGGAACCAGATGGGCAACTAGAAACAAAATCGGAATCCAGAAGAATAGTCAAGAGGGTAAGTGAAGGTCAGAATATAGATATCAGAGAAACAGTAATACTCTAGCATACTCTAAGAGGCTAATAGCAAGCACTCATGTGTGGAAAAATGGGCTGTATTTGGGAAGCCCGGAATCCATCCCAGACATGATTGGAAGGTAAGATGTCAATCATAGAGCAACAAACGTTAACTCTTCGCGAACCAGAGGGAACTCTCAGCTGTACTAAAACAGAATGCAGAAGGCCCAGGAGCAGGGGATCATAAGTGGACACGCCTGCCACACCGTACCATGCGGCCAGAGGATGGAGTGGAAGTTTGAAAGGACAAGGATGTTACATGGGAATAAGTGGGCCAGAAATCATAGAAAACCAATATGGCTAACTAAAACGGTAAGGAGTGCAATGAGGGATAAAAAGGAAGCATTTAAAGTGCTAAAAAATGAAAGTAGTGACACAGCATTAAAAAACTATAACGAGAAAAATAAATTGTGTAAAAGACAAATAAAGGAGGCAAAGATTGAGGCTGAGAGAAAAATTGCCAAGGAAAGTAAAAATAATCCAAAATTATTCTTCAATTACATAAATAACAAGAGAATAAAAACTGACAATGTGGGCCCTCTCAAAAATAATCTGGGTGTAATGGTGGAGGAGGATGAGGAAAAAGCACAACTATTAAATTCCTTCTTCTCTACGGTGTTTATACAAGAAAATCCAATGGCCAGCAACATGATTAGGGGTAATGTTAACTCTCCATTAAATGTCACCTGTTTAACCCAGGAGGAAGTGCGGTGCCACCTTCAAAACACTAAAATAGAGAAATAGCCTGGTCCAGATGGCATACACCCCCGAGTACTGAGGGAATTATGCACGGTGATAGACAGACCCTTATATCTAATATTTAAGGATTCAGTAATGACTGGGTCTGTTCCACTTGATTGGCATATAGCAAATATGGTGCCAATTTTCAAAAAGGGGTATAAAAGTGAGCCTGGAAACTATAGGCCAGTAAGTTTCACTTCTGTGGTGGGTAAGAAATTTGAGAGCTTTCTAAGAGATGCTATCCTGGAGTACCTCAATGTAAATTATCTTATAACACCCAATCAGCATGGTTTTATGAGGAATCGGTCCTGTCAGACTAATCTGATCATCTTCTATGAAAAGGTCAGTTCAAGACTGGACATGGGTAATGCAGTGGACGTGGTGTATCTGGACTTTTCAAAGGCTTTTGATACTGTACCACATATAAGGTTGGTATTCAAAATGAAAATGTTGGGACAGGGGAAAACATATGCATTTGGGTTCGCAACTGGCTCACTGATAGGAAAAAGAGGGTGCTTATCAATGGTAAATATTCAGACTGGTTCACAGTCACCAGTGGGGTGCCACAGGGGTCATTGGGCCCTCTCCTGTTTAATATCTTTATTAATGACTTGGTAGACGATTTGCAAAGCAGGGTGGCTATATTTGCAGATGATAATAAACTTTGTAAGGTAATCAAAAATGTGGAGGATAATAGATTATTACAAGGGGATCTAAGGAAGCTGGAAACATGGGCAGAGACTTGGCAAATGAAGTTTAATATTGACAAATGTAAGGTTATGCAATTTGGATGACGAAATAAAATGTATGATTATGTACTTAATAGTAAATTACTGGATAAGTCTGCCAATCAGGGGCGTAACTATCGGGGTAGCAGCGGTAGCAGCTGCCACAGGGCACGGGACATTACCGAGCCCCCGCGGTCCCCCGATGCTTTTTTTTTTTTTTTTTTTTTTTAATAGGCCGTTACCTGCTGGAGTAACCCCTATATACTATATGGCCCTATATACTTACCGTTCCCCGGGGTCCCGCTCACGGCCGCCTGTGCTTCCGATTCTGCGGAGGCGGCTGTGAGCAGGAGCGGGGATCGGTATGTGAGGCCGCGGGCCGAACCTCACAATCACTGCTATCATTATACTCCGGGGTCTTTTCAGACCCCGGAGTATAATAATCGGAGGCCTAGGGGAGGTGAGGGAACATAAAAAACAATGTACTCACCTCTCCTGCGCTTCTCCAGGCTTCGGGCCTTTTTGGTGACGTCCCCGACATCATTTTGCATCGCGACGCCTTGCCCGCATCACGTGACGCCGGCCTGATCCAACATTGAAGGCGGCCGAAGCAGCGCACGGGCATGCACTGGAGTGAGGAACAGGTAAGCAACATTGTTTTTTTATGTTTCTATCCTCCCCTGGGTCTCCGATCATTATACTCTGGGGTATGAAAAGACTCAAGAGTATAATAATTATTCATGGGTGGTCCACAATGGGACATATAATACTGTGTGCAGGGGCCACTATGGGGCAGAATACTCAGTGCAGGGGCCACTATGGGGAATAATAGTGTGTGCAGGGGCCACTATGGGATATAATACTGTGTGCAGGGGCCACTATGGGATATAATACTGTGTGCAGGGGCCACTATGGGACATGATACTGTGTGCAGGGGCCACTATGGGGCATGATACTGTGTGCAGGGGCCACTATGGGGCAAAATACTCAGTGCAGGGGCCACTATGGGGCACAATACTCAGTGCAGGGGCCACTATGGGGAATAATAGTGTGTGCAGGGGCCACTATGGAACATGATACTGTGTGCAGGGGCCACTATGGGACATGATACTGTGTGCAGGGGCCACTATGGGACATGATACTGTGTGCAGGGGCCACTATGGGGCATGTTACTGTGTGCAGGGGCCACTATGGGGCATGATACTGTGTGCAGGGGCCACTATGGGGCATGATACTGTGTGCAGGGGCCACTATGGGGCATGATACTGTGTGCAGGGGCCACTATGGGGCATGATACTGTGTGCAGAGGGCACTATGGGACATTATACTGTGTGCAGGGGCCACTATGGGGCATGATACTGTGTGCAGGGGCCACTATGGGGCATGATACTGTGTGCAGGGGCCACTATGGGGCATGATACTGTGTGCAGGGGCCACTATGGGGCATGATACTGTGTGCAGGGGCCACTATGGGGCATGATACTGTGTGCAGGGGCCACTATGGGGCATGATACTGTGTGCAGGAGCCACTATGGCGCATAATAGTGTGCGCAGGAATGCATTTTTTTTGGGGGGGGGGGGTTGGAGGGGGCGGTCCGGGGGGGGCGATTGGGGGCAGCGGTTCGGGGGGGGGGGGGGGGCCCATGTCAAATGTTCGCCTTGGGGCCCAGCCATTCCTAGTTACGCCACTGCTGCCAATGAAAAGGACTTGGGGATTGTGGTGGACAATAAGCTTATCTTTAGTGACCAGTGCCAGGCAGCTGCTGTCAAGGCAAATAAAATTATGGGATGCATAAAAAGAGGTATAGATTCTCATGACAAGAACATAGTTTTGCCTTTATACAAATCACTAGTATGGCCACACTTAGACTATTGTGCACAATTCTGGGCCCCAGTAAACAAGAAAGACATAATCGAACTAGAAAGAGTGCAAAGAAGGGCAACCAAAATTATTAGGGGAATGGGTGGATTGGAGTACAACGATAGATTAACAAATTTAGGGTTATTCAGTTTAGAGAAAAGACGTCTAACAATGTACAAATACATGAAGAGACAGCACAAAGAACTTTCTAATGATCTTTTTACCCCTAGGCCAGTGACAGTGACAAGGGGACATCCTCTACGACTGGAGGAGAGAAAGTTTCACCAGCAACATAGAAGAGAATTCTTTACAGTAAGAACAACAAGGCTATGGAACTCTCTGCCCCAGGAAGTGGTGATGGTGGATTCATTGAACAAGTTCAAAGAGGGCCTGGATGCCTTTTTCGAACAGAACAACATTACGGTTATGGGTTTTAGATTTTAAGGGCACGTTGATCAAGGGTTTTATACTGATTACCAGATTGAAATCGGGAAGGAATTTTTTTTCCCATGAAATGGGGCAATTGGCATAAGCCTCATGGGTTTTTTTTTGCCTTCCTCTGGATCAACACTGTAGGGGACTGTAGGGTTATAGGTTGGACTTGATGGACTGATGTCTTCATCCAACCTCATCTACTATGTAACTATGTAACTAAGGCAAATAAAAGCACATATATAAATTTATATAAAATATAGACCAAAATAACTGAAACCAAACCCCAACACATGTTTCACCTACACAGCTTCTTCAAAAGGGGAACACATGTACGTGCTGGATCAATTATTACACTTCACTGTGATTGGGTTTCTCTAAGTTACATTGACAGTAGATCACCTCTGTGATCACAGCTGGTGAGTGAATGCTTCACTAGGTCATTTTGACGCACAGACCTTTGGGATGTGAAAAAATTCTCTCTCATCTCCAGGTCTCCTGCGCTAGAGTAAAAATTAGTTTATTGAGATGAGTATAATCTGTAGTTGAGTATCATTTTTGTTTTGTTTTTTTAAAGCTGGTGGGGTTTTTTTGTGTTTTTTCTTTCAGGTTAAGTTGGATCAATTGGTTTTCATCTAGAGATGAGCAAACCTCTCAAGATTAGTTTTGTTTTATATTCGGGTGACTCAGGTAAAATTTCTAGCACTCTAATGCAAACACAACCAAAGTTATGTCAACATGAAAGTGACATGTACATCTATGGAAAAACGGAAGGTAAGCAGTGGATACAAACTCCAACCTCACACTGTGCTGTTTCTTGCGTTTACAGATTTTAACATTTAAAATGCTCCAAAAATTACCCTTTTTTTGTGGAGCGGGTGGAGTGCTCGCCCGTGGTTTTTTAGACACACATAGCAGTAATATTGCAGGCAATGGTTTTGTATAAAAAAAATAGCCAGTTTTGATGACTTATAAGTGCTACAGTTAAAGTGCTACTTGTACAAATGGGGGGGGGACTAGCACCTGCTGCTGCTGCTAAGAACATTGAACCAGTGGACAATGAAAGCCATGTATTATTGTCTTTGTCCAAAATTGCTGCTCCATGTGTCGAAAGTGGTGTGCACCTTTCCCAAAACTGACATGTCCAAAGAAAGGCAGACATTCTCTGATACATGGCAATATAAAGCAGCTTGGCCAGTTGCTAGTTATGTTGCAGAGCTGCTGGATGACTGGGTGCATATTGCTGTTTCCTGGCCACACATTCCTTTATGGTTGACTGATGTTGGAATGAAAGAGGAAGATTAGGAGAAACAGTTGTCTTCCCTGACCTCTGGGCCGGACTAGACCTTACTTTCACCTGACCATCTGGTTCTTCGCACCAGTGTCTCTATGGCTGTTTGGGCCAGCTGTCACCTACATTGGGACCACTTTGAGAGATAGCAATCTTGTAGTTTCCTATTGAAGACCAGATCCTCGTACAGGGGTATTCAAGGGTTAAAACCATCGAGGCTACTTAAATAATGCCCTTGGCAGTGGCCCAAAGTCAAACTGTTTAGGTGGCTCAATGATCCGCTGTCCATTACAGATGTTGATCCTACATTTTCTAAGTTTCTACTTACAGATCGTGCACACTGCCTTAGATTTATTGTTTAGCAATGTAGAAAAAAATTCACACATGAGAGATGACCGCGTGTAGCTTCCCTCTTCATCAGATGTTACCTTGTCATCCTGACCCTGTTGCCAGATCCTATCTGCAAAAGAATCATCATCATCGGAAAAAGTCATAGTCTTCCCCGCTTTTTTGTTACACATCATTGCCATGGAATTCTTGCATACCTTCAATTTCCACCTTCAGATTACTCCCTAGTTCCCCTACCAGAACGACTGCCAGCCTCAATAGCTATATTCCTATGATAGGACTAAGAGCCTAGTACTATTACAGCGGACGTCAGGAAAGGGTTAAACACTCTGTATACAGATGAAACTGCTCTATTAGACAACAGACTTAGACATATTTAGAAATATTATTGTCAATGAACAGATTAACTGACCTCCGATCGGGGATTTTAACCCCTTGGATGCCGCGGTCAAACATGACCGTGGCATCCAAGGGGTTCCGCCATGCCAAACATCCCCCTTGGCACCCCCCTCGGCAAGATCGGGGGGGTGCCCATATATATCTTCTGCAGCCTGGGGTCTGGCCAATTACCCCAGGCTGCTAGGAGCCCCCAATATCTGGTAGATCCTGCCGAGACTGAGGAAGTCAGCCTATGCATCTGCTTAGTCTGACTTCCTCTATATACTGCAAAACACTTGTATTGCAGTCTATAGTGCTGAACCAGCTATCAGTGTATCACTGGTTCAGGTCCCATAGTGGGACATCAAAGTTCGGGTCCCCATTGATTTCAATGGGGTTCGGGATCAGGTTCGGATAAACTTCGATGGGTTCGCTCAACACTTTTTGTAACGAGTCGCACTATGAGAAAATAGCAGTCCCCACGTGTTTAAACAGAAAATACAAAGCAAACGTGTGCAATGACTCTGATGTGTCTGTGACATGGTAGTAACATCTGACAGCCTCAAAGCCAATAGACGATGGTAGGTGGACCTTGCACTGCTGATGTCATATGGAGTATAAAAGATGAAGATTGCTCTTACCGGTAATTAGATTTTCCATATTCTTCACAACGACACTTGACAGGAGGATGATTCCCTGCCTCCCTGAGGGACAGGAAACTACGTGGAATCTACAGTAGAAAGCCCCTCCTCCATCAGAATACCAGTAAATAACAGAGGAAGATATGTTAATTCAGGCAAACAATAAAACGGGAGGAAAAAAGCCTTGTGCTGTTGTGAAGACTATGGAAAATTAAATTACCGATGAGTAATCTTCATCTTTTATACTTCATATGACATCAGCACTGTAAGGTCCACCTGCCACTATTCATTGGCTGAGAGGCTGTAAGATGTTACTATACTCTTCGATCCCTCACCATCAGGGATTAATGGCGGTTAGATCCTTTCTGGAAACAAGACGTTGTCACTTGCAGACCCATAGTGTGTTCATATTGCGCCTACTCGAATTCTCTCTCACCCATAACTATTTCCTATTTACCAACTGAGTCTTTCACCAGCTCAGGGTCTGTGCCTTGGGGAGTCCATATGCACCTTTTTATGCCAACCTGTTCCAGGGCTGTTGGAAGCACTCATTAGAAGCAGGAGAGGTGGGTTATGAGTGCTTGGATATGTGCACGTGTAGGCCCACTATATAGATGACATTTTGTCATCTGGGAGGGGTCACATGAGGAGTTAGAACAAGTAGTGATGTCATTAAATGTGAACATTAGGCTATTCTGTACTTTTGAGACCCATTCTGATCGGCTCCCCTTTTTGGATCTGAGCATTATGAAGTCTAGAAATGTGAAATCCAGACCACCATTTTCCAGAAATCTACAGCGACTAATTCATTATTACGGTGGGAAAGCCACCATCCATATTCTCTTAAAAAAAGGCATCCATAAAGGCCAGTATCTGCTCCTCTGTCACAATTGTTCTTCCACTGATGAGTTTATCAAACAAACTGAGGGTCTAAAAACTAGATTTACAGCTCGGTGATACCCTGATCAAGTGCTTCACCCTGCTTTTAGACATGCCTTGTCCTCAGATTGCACAAGTCTTATGACTCCGAGACCTACAAAGAATAACCGGTTCCTGAATCGCTTGATCGCTTCATATGATGGGGCTGCTAGTGAGAATCGTAATATAATCTGTAATCATTGGGGTATCCTGACCATAGCCCCCAATGTAGCACCCGTAATTGATCAACATCCACAAATAACTTATATGAAGGTGTAGCATTAAGGATTGGATTGTTCATAGTCACTATGTAGATGCTCTAAGTACCCCAGAATGGATTTGTCCTAAAGCATGGGGTTGTTACGGCTGTAGCAGGTGTATTGCATGTCCATCCTTACAGACAAGGAAAATGTTTAAAAGTAATATCACAGGTCAACATTTTAAGATCAGAGCCTTTACTGATTGTCATTCTATGGGCATTATACAGTATATAAGGCCTCTTGCAATTGTGGATTCGACGGCCAACAGTATAATATGTGAGGTCTTGTTACTCGGATTGTGGACCTCCAATGCGTATGCATGAGAGAGCTTCCTTGCACATGCACATTTCGCTTCAAGAGGTCCGGAGTGACGTTGTGTGCACGAGCAATGGTGGGATGCTTCCACACAATGTTCCAGATTAGGGTGTCCTCTGAGTCACTACAAGAAAGTGTATTCTGACAGTGGCAGTTGTGAGTACTATGGGCATGATATGATGATACCACCATTATTCTGTCCCAACAGGCGATCCCTGGGTCTCTCTCCATCACTTCCTACCACCTCTTCATATCTGTAATTATATTTGTTGTTGGTGTCTCGGTGTATTTGATAAACCTGAGTTCGTAGGGGGTATTACAACAGCTACACCTATGTTGGCCTTGTTGAAACTTTAGTAAATGCAACTGTTAGTATGTAAACCAATGTCGGAGATATTGTGCATAGGTGTTGTGTTATAATAGATTTTGGATATATGTTTTTAACAACTGCTACTGTTATTTAACTGGCATTTGTACACCGCTAATGGTTGGCTTTGTCACTACTGACCCCCTGACAAGTTTCGCAGATTGCAAACGAAACATGCATGTCAGGTGGTTTGTGGTTACAGTCGTTTTTATGAACTTTTAAATGCACTATTATATTTACTTTGTACACACCAGGGCGCATTTAGGACCTGTTCTTAATAGGGATAGGTTCCAGTAGGGGTCATATGCAATGTTGGGAGGTGGCACAGACTTAGGAATTTAGATCGTAATTTTCCTGCCATGCACATATCCTAGACCAACCATAGTTTGCAGTGCATCCCGTGCTAGGTTCTGCGTCCAGGATCTACATATGGTAAACTAATAGACTGGTTTTTGAGTCCGCTGTGCCTACTGTTTATTACATTCTAACAATTTTGTGGCACAATGTGCAGATGTGTTTTGAGTCTTGTGTTTCGCAGTTAGATGCGGGATACAGCATTTAGTGAAAAATCTGCTTTTTCAAAGGCCTAGTGGCACTCCTTCCCTTCGGCACGCTGCCATGTGCCCATACGGCAGTTTACATCCACATGTGGCGTACTTCTGTGCTCGGGAGAAATTGCATAATAAATTTTTTTTATATATTTTTGCCTCGAAACCCTTCTGAATGTGTAAATTTTAGGGCTGAACGTATTATTGAAAAAAAAAAAATGTCTAAATTTCACCTCCATATTGTTTTCATTCTTGTGAAATGCTTAAAGGGTTAACAAACTTCCTAAATGCTTTTTGGAATTATATGAGGGGTGCAGTTTTGAAATTGGGGTGATCTAGGGGGTTTCTAATATACAGGCCTTTAGAATCCACTTCAGAATTGAAGTGGTCCCTGACAAATGACTATTGGTCTGCAAAGAGAGTATGTTACATTTTGAAAATTGCTATTTTTTCAAAATTTCCACCAAATTTCCGATTTATTATAAATAAATAAAAAAAAATTGATCAGTATTTACAACTAACATGAAGTACAATCTCTCCTAAAAAACAAACAATCTCAAAATCACTTGAATAAGTTAAAGCGTCTCAAAGTTAAGACCGGTAGTGTCAAGAATACACAGTATACAGTACAACATTTACATTTGCCTGTATGGAGAAGACCACTAGTTATTTCAGTCCAGATAGCATTGAAAAAAATATAGTCCTTCTGGAATAGAGATAAATTCAATTCATGTAGTTGAGTCCACTCGTATGGCTGGGAAATAATAAAGAGCCTACAGGCATACCTAATGACTAAAACTGAATAAAGAGCTGCTGATAGGGTTCTATCAATCTGCATAAACCACTTTCATATTTATTAAGGGAACAAAATTTTTAAGTGTATTACTAATAGTGTTTAAGAAGCTGACAATATTACTGTTCCCAGTGTTTCAGTGAATTCGATACAGGTGCAAAATATCACGCCTGCATCACTCCACATCTGTAACATAGTGTGATGGGGGAAATTTTAAAGGGGTTGTCAGGGTTTAATCTTTTTTTATCTTCAGGATAGGCCATAAGTACCTGATCGTTAGGGGGCCGATGCCCGGCCCCTGGCATGATCAGCTGTATGGAGTCAGGCGCCCATCCTGTACACAAAACAGGGCTGGAAGCTGAAAGCTCCAACCACAGTATAGTGGCAGGGGGCACCATCACAGCACTTATTGAAGTCAGGGGGAACCATACAGCAGATGGAACTTTCTGCTGCCAGCCCAGTATTGTGTACAGGACAGGCACCTGAAGCAGCTCTGTATAGCTGATCAAGCTGGGTATTGGCCCCGTACCGATCAGGTATTTATGGTCTATTTTGAGGAGAGATTTTAAAGAGGTTATCCATAAATTGGCACGACCCCTGTGGCTGCTGAGGAGGTGCTGAGGATAATTAAAAAAAAACACTCATTTGTCTGTGGTGCTATTTTGTCCCCCGCAAGTGTCCGTTCGGTATCATGCTGGTGCTTTATTGCTGGAGATCCTTTAGACCATGTAACCACTGAGAGAAATCAGTGGCCTCAGTTGTCACCGGAGAGGGACCAGTGACATCACTTATATATGTCACTAGTCACTCACTGCTGAGGCCACTAATTGGTCTCAGCGGTCACATGAGGTGTATGACTCCTGGAAAGAAGTGTCCGACACAAGAGTGAATGAACACAGGCGGTGGACAATGGAGTGCCGTGATCATGCAAGTATGTTTTTTTTTATTTTAATTTAAACCTCCCTGCACACCACATGGGTTGCTCCAGTTTCTGGACAACCCCTTAAAAGGGTTTGTCCACCTTTATAATATTGATGGGCCCAACAGTCAGGACCCCTGCAGATCAGCTTTCCCAGGACTGATGGCTACAGGTAATGTTAACAATACTAGAAGCCACACTGTTCGCTTGCCATACAGTTTGAAGTGGTGGGTTTAGGTACTGCAGTGGTGCAGATGAGTTAGATGACTCCTGACCCATTATTACCTGTAGCATCTCAGTACAGCTGATCCTCAGGGGTAGAACAGTGGAAAAACCATTTAATATATGGGGCATAATTTATATTATGAGGATAGGGTTACGCTAGTAGTAGGATGGGCTCCTAGACACCCCAGTCTGACACAGACTAGAAAGCATATAATAATCTATGATCAATAAAGAAATAAAAAAAATTGTCTTGTATGCAATTTCTAACAATATACTTATCCTCATACGATATACAGTTTAGTTATGAAATTGTATAATGTATTAGGCAAAATCATACTCAACCTGTACGGAGTAGTGTCATGAATTGTAAAACACATATGTAACAATAAGAAAATATCTAAGGAATGTACAATTTGTGTCACCACTTTATCTGTACAAATGTACTGTGATTTTGTTTCAATCTAAAACACTTTATAACAAAGAAGAAAATGGAAGGGAATTTTGCTGACCACTCGCATTCATTTTTTCCCCTCCCTGCCAGAATTAATCAGTGTCAAACACATTAATGGGGATCACAGAAAGTGTTTAAAAGCTCCATTTACCAGTTGGCTGACTCCATTACAGAGTTTAATATCCAGGTGTCATAGAAGAAACCCCCCTCTGTATGTGTCTGTCTTAATGAAACTCTGGAATTAGTTGGGTTCTTGTTTCAGTTCTCCAGTGCCTGTTTCGGACTTTTGAACAGATTATGATCTGCATTGTTCAGTCACTGTTCCTTTTGTTCATCTAGTCTGTTCACAGCTCACTGCCAGATTTGCCTGCAAATCAGAATTTCTCTACATCTTCAATGAAGTTCTATTTCCTGAAATCATTCATCTTTTCTGTTTTATCATTGTACAGTTGCTATATAATTGTTGCTGTGTGAAGTTTAATTGTAATATAGGCATATAATTAATCTGTTAACACTTGTCTGTCATGATCTTATTTTTTTAAAAAGATTATTTTACTTTTAGATGCCTAGTTTAACTAAACTTTTGGACAACTTTTTATTTTCTGGTAGTATTTGCGTCAACAAATTTTGTAATATATTTTATTAACAAATTTTGGCTCCTTTATATGAAATTCTGCATTTGTTTACTCTTTCCTTTGCCTCTGTATTGAGAGCTGTTCCTGTCTCTCACTGACACTGTGTATGGCTTGGCGTACAGGGCCAAGCCCGTACTCCATTCTGTTCTTTGAAAGTTGGGATTTATGCTCTTGTGCTACTAGACTGTTTAGGGGAACCGCTGGCATCACACAGCACTGACTCAGCTGTACTGCACTCCTATAAAGGAGACACACTGCACCAGTGTGGTCACCATCTTGGCGCAGCCGCCAAAACTCTGCTGACCAGATATACTGTGGCAATCTCCTGCTTACACAGGTCACTGCCAGGCTATACAGACACTGCTGATCCCTCTCACCAGGTGGCTCACCGGCCCTATGGGGCATCTTCCCTGCGTTGCCTCAAGGCCTACTCAATCACCTCCTCACAGGGACTTCTGAGTGACAGAGCCTCCATACCCTCTGTCTGACTGTTGACTCCGGCCCTTAATCTTTCTAAAATCTCCATATACCATCTCTACTGACACTTGTGAGTTTTTCTGTCTATCTGGGATAGTGAAACCTGTGAAGTTGTCTCCTTTCCTCTCACCCTCCGACTGAGCTGCCACCACCTTATATCGTCTGCCAGGAGGTGTAATTGAGGAACTCTTTTTCGCTTTTGTCCCCTAAAGAGTCATAGAGACACATCGGTTGGAGACATTGCAGGCAGGGCTGCTGGTACGCTCCCACTGGGCTAGCAGTCCCTAGCCTACTGCCAGGAGGTGTATCCAAGGACCTGTGATCTAAGTCTGTTCTAGCGGTATCCAGAGGTGTCACAGGGTTCTTTGACTAGAGACAGTATAGGCAGAGCTGATGGTACGCTACCATCAGGCCAGCGGTCCCTAGACCTACTATCCATATTCCCGCACTCTCTGTCCTAACGGCCCACCTCCCATCTAAGAGGTGGGGCTTAGCAAAGGTACTGTACAGATGCTCTATGTAAGAGCCTTGTGACCACGAGTGTATCTTCACTACTGCCCTCGATCTTCTCTTTCCGGGATATGCCAAGGAGACATCCTAATAACTCTGCTGGTTTTCCCCGTACTCCGGGCCGATCGCTCACCGATTCACCATCTATCTTCAGATACCTCTCTCATTCTAGTATTTCGGCTGCATCATCTGATGCTGAAGACATGGCACCACCGTCTCCTACTCGATAACTTGATAACCCCAGTGTGACTGCACCCACTTCTCAGTGCCAAGCAACCCATATAGTACCAGCCGATTTTTAACTACTACGATACCTCATACAGGTCCTCTCTACCAAACAGGACCTAGACGAAGTGGTCTCCCACTTGGAACAGGCACACGCTCAGGCATTTGATACTGTCAAAGCAGAGGTGTCTCATCTTAGCTCAAGAGCTGAAACCACTGAACAGTCAGTCTTCCAGTTAGACCGCAGACTCACCGTGGTGGAATGATCCCAAAACCACTCTATTGTCCACTTTCAGAATATCGCACTCCAACTCGATGATCAGGAGAATTGGGGAAGGAGAAACAATGTCCAACTACGGGGCATTCCTGAAAAGGGTACCCACCAAATTCAACACTATATTCAACCGGGTGACACAATGCCCTCAAGTTCAATGTTCCAACCCGGTAGACCCAACTAACCCCAGGGATGTCCTATGTAGGCTGCACTATAAATCTGAGAAAGAATACATCCTGAGATGCGCGTGGTCTGTGGGCCCAATACCCTTTGGGGGTACATAGCCCTGCGGGGGCCCGTTTTGTGTGGGGGGCCCCCCCCCCCCCCCGCTTTTGGGGGGGGGGGGGGGGTTGCTGGGGGGGGGGGGATCTGCGGTGACCAGATGGGGGGTAACTCTGCAGTTGGGCTTGCGGGATGCAAACAGTGCAGACTTGTCACGGTATCTGGGCACGAGAGCGCAGCGCTGGTGCTGTCCCACGTTACCACCACTGGTACCGGTGATGAGGGGGCTGCACAAATGTTGGTGGTGATTGTTCCCCCGGGGCACTTCCCCTATACTGTGCCGACTGGTGGTGTTTGGGGCGCCATGATGTTGTCGTTGCAGAGTCAGACACAGAAACAGTTGTAAAGTTGAACTTTTACTTCCATGGGTGTGGAGGCACAAATACTTAAACAGTTTCTTCAATACAAAATAACGGGGTACGCCTGATGACACAGCAAAGTCCTGGGGTGCAGGGTAGACTTAATGAAAGGTGTTCCTAGCCCTTTATACTTCAGTGTTACAGCCCTAAGGTGCATCTGGGCTCATATTTGGCTCATAGGAGGATGCCCACCACCATACTAGCACATAATATTCCCCACTCACGTTATGTGGTCCTGATAGCTCAGAGTTTCGGGGAGCAATAGTCAGGGTGGCAGGATGTTCCACAGGTCTGGCCTTGGCCCCTGGATCCTGTGATACTTGCTATGGAGCACGTGTTCCAGAATGTTCTCTCCACAGTCTCATGCTGACAAGATGATGACGCTTGACTTCCTTCAGGGCGTTGGCTAGGCAGACAGGGGACAGGATCTTCTGAATAGCTGGAGTATGTCAGCTCTCCGACCTTCCTGGGCCTGTCTAGGACTTGAGAAACCTGCACTAAGCTCACCTCCTCCTCCTAACACTCCACACTTCTAACTACTCGCACGCAGGACCTTCCTTCAGGGGTGTTACCATGGGGACCCAGTGATCAGATGACTCCTCCCCTTTACCCAGGTGATGTCCTCCCATTGGACACTTGGTTACTATTCCATCCTATGGGAGGTGTAATGAACGTATGAGACTCACTAGGTGGCGCTGTGTTGTGTGAGACTCAGGACCCCTGCTATGTCACACAGGCAATAAAGTAACAGGAAATAATGCAATTACTACAGAGACCACCCCCCGCCCGGCCAAGGCCCGCCCGGGGGGGCCACAAACCCCCCCTCCCCCCGGGGCCCCCCCGGGGGGGGGGGGGGGGGGGAGGGGAGAAAAAGAAAAAAAAAAAAAAAAAAAAAAGAAAAAGAGGGAAAGTAACAAAAAGATAAAAAAAAAAAAATAAAAAAAAAGTGGGGGGAAGGCCTCTTTGGGTTGGTCTGGGATGTTGGTGAGGAGGGTGGGAGAGTAGAGAAAAAAAAAAAAAAATAAAATTTTTTTTTTTTTTTTTTTTTTTTTAAAGGGGGGGGTCCAGAGGCTCTCTGGCACAAATTTCGTGAGTGTCCATTATCATGAGAGTCTCTCTGAGAAACAATAAACAGTTCTTTCTGTAAGGAAGAGTAGGCACTCTAGCACGAATGTCCATACCGTAATGGGTTAACAGAACTTCCTTGGCTCGGTGAGCCAGGCACTGTGGCTTGGATTGTTGCATATAAATGTAAGTACTATATTACATGGCAAGATATTATATATATATACTGTATATACACACAGGAAAAACATTAATGTAATCAGAGCAGGAATAACATATATACAGATGCATCACTATAGCGTGTTGGAGGTACTCCTTTTGTGGTACTCTCAGAACGCCTAAGTGGAACGAGATTTTGATCAGGAACAGAGTCACTGAAATCGATTAAATCGTCTGTCGAAGGGTTCTCTTGCACTAGAGCAACAATCGGTGGGTAGCAGCTAAATGGTAATATTTTAGGCACCCACATAAGCTCAGTTAACGTTGGGGGTCTTTCTGTCGCTTCAGACGGTGACAAGATCTCTGTACTCGTCGTCTCAGCTGGGGGCACCTCTGTGGGTAGTCCTTCTTTAAGGCACAGCTTCAGACGGTTTCGGTGTACTACTTGGGGCTGTCTCCCAAGTTTAGAGATCTCATACACGTCGGATTCAGGATATGGTATGGAGATGACGCTGTATGGTTCTTTCTCCCAGAATGGATCCAAATTTCCCATTCCGATGGTTATTCCTTAACCATACACGGTCGCCAACTTTCAGGGGCGCTGGATGGGCGTGATGGTTGTAATCCTCCTGTTGTCGCCTACGAACCTCATCCATGTGCTTTTCAACTATCTCTTTAGCTTCCTCCATACGTCGGCGGTGTTCAACAACCCAGTCTGTTATGGGTAGTGGATTGATGGTGTCAGGGACCTTCACACGAAGGGTTAAGTCTGAAGGAAGTTGACCTTGTCTTCCAAACATTAGATGGTGCGTATCCCTTAGATGTTTGGGGTGTGTTGTTGTAAATATAGGCCAAGTCCTTGATACGCTCAGGCCACTCAACACCAGGTTCAACTGCGGCTGTTCTTAGCATGCCGATGATCACTTGTATTGCCTTCTCGCACATCCCATTCCCTTGAGGGTGATACGCTGTGGTTCGCAACTTCTTGCAGTCTTGGAACTGACACAGCTCACGGAACAATTGGGATTCAAACGCCGATCCACGGTCAGTGAGGATATGCTCAGGACAACCATAATGGCGGACAAACTCTGCGTAGAAGGTCTCAGCCGTAGTTCTTGCTGTAAGATCTCTGACGGGCACGATGACAAGGAACTTGGATTAATGATCCACCATTGTCAGAGCGTAGCTGTAGCCGGAACGTGTGGGACCCAACTTCACATGGTCCAGAGCAACAATTTCACACGGCTTTTGAGTCTTAATTGGATGTAGAGGGGCCTTCTGATCTCTTCGACCTTCCTTGGTGATACTACAGGTGGGACACTATCGGCACCAACTCTCAATGTCACTCCTCATCCCGACCCAATAGAAGCGACAACGGATGGTAGCTTCGGTCTTTTGTACCCCGAAGTGACCGGATCTGTCTTGATACGCCTCAAGTATCATCTGTGCGTCTCTTCTTGGTACGAGGATCTGATGAAGACTTTCACCCTTGACAGGATCAAGAGTGTTTCTAAGTAGAAGGCCTCGTTCGACAAACAGGTGCTTCCTCTGTCCCCAAAAACGTTTTAATTCCACATCATGAAGACCTCTCTTTACACGGGTTGGTATTCTTCCTGTAAGGAGGAAATCTGACAGTTCTCCTAAAACTCTGCTCTCTTCTTGGAACGTTTTCCACAGAGATGGCTCCTGGAGGGATTCGGTAGCTCTTTTCGATAGAGATTCTACTTCTGCAGGGACACCAATAGCACTCCGTTGGGCAAACATATTGTAGAATGGTGGCATCTCCACCTCTTCCCAGATGTCATCTCGGGGTGGTTCTTCTCCCACAGGCAACCTTGAGAGTGCATCAGCGTTAGCGTTGGACTTGCCACTGCGATACTTGACAGAGAACTTGTAATTCGCTAGTCTTGAGGCCCACTGTTGTTCAAGGGCTCCCAGTCGAGCAGTGTCCAGATGCGCTAACGGATTGTTATCCGTGTACACGGTAAAGGGCGTGGCAGCCAGGTAGTCTTTAAACTTCTCTGTCACAGCCCAGACAAGCGCCAGAAGTTCTGCTCATTCTTCTCCGCGCCTCTCAGACTCCTGCTGGCGTAGGCGATGACTCGCTCTTTGTTGCCCTGAACCTGGGACAACACTGCACCCAAACCTTGGTGACTTGCATCTGTGTACAAACGGAATGGCTGACTGTAGTCGGGATAGGCTAGAATTGGTGGTTGAGTCAGAAGTGCTTTAAGCGCTTGAAAGGCTTCCTCTTGACGCGCCGTCCAGTCTACCGGAAGCTTTCAGTTGTAGTTTTCTCTGGGACAACCGCGCAACATCTCGTTCAGAGGCTCGGCTACTTGGGTGAAGTGTGGTATGAAACACCGGTAGTAACCTGCGAATCCCAGGAAGCTTCGGACTTCTTTGACGGTAGTTGGTCTTCGCCAGTTCTGGACTGCATTGATCTTTTCAGGATCAGGTTGGACGCCTTGTGTGCTCACGACATGCCCAAGGTAGTGAACTTGGGGTTTCAACAGGTAGCACTTGGAGGGCTTCACCTTTAGGCCGTGCTGTATAAGTACCTTGAATACCTCGGACAGGTGACAAAGGTGTTCTTGGTATGTCCGGGAGAATACAATAACATTGTCCAGGTACAGTAGCACACTCTGGAAATTCTCATGGCCGAGACACCTCTCCATAAGCCGTTGGAATGTGGCTGGGGCATTACATAGCCCAAATGGCATACTATTGAATTCAAAGAGTCCCATCGGGGTCGTAAACGCAGTCTTTTCACGATCTTCAGGCGCCATAGGGACTTGCCAGTATCCAATGGTTAAGTCCAGGGTCGAGAAACAGGTAGCTGATCCCAAAGCCGTTAGAGAGTCCTCAATCCACGGCAATGGGTATTCGTCTTTGTGCATGACGTTGTTGAGTTTACGATAGTCCACACAAAATTGTAGGGTGCTGTCTTTCTTCTTGACGAGGACTAGCGGTGCTGCCCAGAGGCTGTTACTCTCCCGGATGACATCAGCATCTCGCATCTCTTGGATCAATTTTTTCACTGGTTGGTACATTGCTGGTGGTATTGGATGGTGACGCTCCTTGATTGGACGGTGGTCGCCAGTCAGAATGCGATGTTGTATGGTCGTGGTCTTACCAAAGTCCAATGGGTGTTTGCTGAATGCCTGTTGGTAACGCTTGGCCACATTGCGGAACCCATTGATGTGCTCTATAGGGGTATTGGCATCTCCCACGTTCAATTCATCCCACCAGGGCTTCGTGGCTCCATTATGAATGTTCTCAGCAGCTTGGGTGGAACGCTGTGTGGTGGTAGAATCACCAGAGAGAACGTCTTCAGGTGCTTACCGGTGTAGCAGGGCCACAGAGTGGAACTTGTGGAGGTTCACAGAAGCATAACCCAAGTTGACTAAGCGGACAGGAACACGTCCATTGGAAACCGTGACAAGGCTGCGGGCAGCCATGACAAGTGGTTGGCCATCTACCTGTATGAGTTGTAGCAAGGCCTCATAGTCCTGATTTTCTATGCCCGGACGGGCACAACACCACACCATAGTTTCTGTTCCAGGCTGTAGGGTTACTGGATGGGTGTCTTGGATCTGGACTCGACCAATTTCACCTTGTTTGTTGGCGAACTTGTGCTGGGCGTTGAGTACACAAATGGCCCGCTGAATGGTCTGCTAGTCACTGGGAGAAGCTGTAAGGAGAGAGGCATGCAAGGCGTCCAACACTTCTGCAAAGCAATGGCGTAAAACATTCATGTCTAATATTACTACTGCAAACCTATCATACATAACCTATCATAATTACACCTTGTCTAGGCAGTTTCAAGTCCCCAATCTGGATAGTGGGTTCCCAATAACCCTGCTGTGGTATGGGCTGTCCATTGCTGGCACACAGATTTATCCATGTGTCAGGCGTTCTATTCAACCCACCTAAGTCCCAATGTTCAAGGAACGCCTGCTTGCACAGGGTTGTTACCTGAGATCCAGTGTCTACCAACGCTGTCAGAGGGACGCCGTTCACCCAAAATGTGATGTGTGGGCAGGCTGAGATGAAGCGTGACAATGGCACTGAAGATTCACCTGGGCTCTTCTTCTTTCCTCCCGAGGGGCGGCCCACTGCCTCGGGGGTGGCCCGTTTAACTGAAAACACTGAGGCCTGGTGTGTCCATATCTATGGCAATAGGTACAGTATGGCCTCTCACTCTGCGGAGGTTTCACTAAAGACGGACGTCTGGCTGGCGGCTCAGGTGAGATGTTGAGACTTCACAAAGGATCACTGGACGATGAAGACGGCTGGGTCAGACGATCTAGACGGACGGTGATCTGTTCCATGGCACAGATCAGATGATCCAGTCGGACCAGAAGGTCATCTCTGGAGTCTGCTGGTGTAGTCTGCGCAGTTTGGGCAGCAGGTGAGGTACCCAGAGGTAGTGGCAGGACAAATGGAGCAATGCTTGTTGAGGGTCCAGGTGAGGGAGCACAGATGACTGGGCTTGGCTGGGGCTGCTCCTGTCCCAAGACCTGGATGGTAAGGGCCTAGAAGTCAGCAAACGTGATGCTGGGATGTTGTGCAGCAAGCATTCGTAACTGACTCTGGAGCAATGTGGTACCCGCCCCTTCTATAAAGCGGTCAAGCAAGATTTTATCCACATTTTCACGCGGATCCACTTGCACCACAGCTCTGAACGCCTCTTGGAGGGATAAAGCATAGTCCCGCAGGGTCTCACCAGGTAGTTGTCATCTGGAAAAGAAGCGGATCTTTACCTCGGAGACAGATCGCACATCAAAGTTCACCTGGAGTTTGTCCAGAATTTGCCAAGGGGTTCTTTTGTCAGAGGCAGGCCAGGATTTGACCTCCCTAGCTGCAGCACCCTCAAGCTGGCCCAGCAGGATCTGTATCTGCTGTTCTGAATTCAGAGGATAGAACTGGAAGAGAGACAACATCTTCTCACGAAAGTCCCTGAGGGTATGCGCCTCTCCCTTGTAGAACGGCAGCCATGGTGCACCAGGGTAAAATGGCATGGAGAATGGTAGGCGGCTCGCCATGGACACTGCTGGATCACTAGAAACAGATGGCACAAAGTCACTTTGCTCAGTCATGTTGTTTGCGGGTATGACTGAAATTAGGTCGCCGTCTCATTAAGAAACTCAACTGCTTGCTGGCAGGGAATGGAGACTACAACTTGGACAGCTGGCCCTTTAAGAATGCTGTAGCTATTAACAGAGTCACTGTGATGCAGGCTGACGGTGTGCTCCCCCTCTTTAATGGTGGCACTCCCCACGGACACTGTACACGGAAAACACTCGCTGGGGCCATGGGAGGACTGAAGACAAGGACAGGGAGGCACAGTACTCACTGATAGCAGCTGCAGCGTGGACCGGAGATCAGCGGTGTACAGCAGGGATGGTGATGCGGCGGAGAGTCAGAAATGGTGCTTGCAGGTTCGCCTTTCACTTTCTTGCATGGGTGCACTGGAGCGTTGCGCTCAGCATTCTGGGCTCTCCTAAGATGGCGGCAGATGGGTCTCCTGGCCTCAAGGGCAGTTCTAAAAATCTCCCGCACTTTTGCAAGGTACAGTTAACCCTTTGTGGGCGTTCTTACACAGCGATGTGGCGCAGCAAACAAGTCCTGGGCGTTTTAACTCTTCCAGGGCTGTAACACACTGAGAGGACAGTCTTTAGGGCTTACTTCAGGGGTTTAGGGCTCCCCCCTCTTTGTGGCAAGCACTCTCAGGGAATAAACTTGATCTTGGCAAAGTCCACAATAAAGACCGATGCTCTGAAGACAATTTGGCGCACTTTTCATGGCGACTTTTTCAAAATGGCACACACCCATATCCTGTTCGTAACGCCAGTTTTTCTTGCGGTGACCAGATGGGGGGTAACACTGCAGTTGGGATTGCGGGGTGCAAACAGCGCAGACTTGTCACGGTCTCTGGGCACGAGGGCGCAGCGCTGGTGCTGTCCCACGTTACCACCACTGGTACCGGTGATGAGGGGGCTGCACAAATGTTGGTGGTGATTGTTCCCCCGGGGCACTTCCCCTATACTGTGCCGACTGGTAGTGTTTGGGGGCGCCCTGATGTTGTTGTTGCAGAGTCAGACACAGAAACAGTTGTAAAGTTGCAGTTTTACTTCCATGGGTGTGGAAACACAAATGCTTAAACGGTTTCTTCAATACAAAATAACGGGTGACACAGCAAAGTCCTGGGGTGCAGGGTAGACTTAATGAAAGGTGTTCCTAGACCTTTATACTTCAGTGTTACAGCTCTAAGGTGCATCTGGGCTTATATTTGGCTCATAGGAGGATGCCCACCACCATACTAGCACATAATATTCCCCACTCACGTTATGTGGTCCTGATAGCTCAGAGTTTTGGGGAGCAATAGTCAGGGTGGCGGGATGTTCCACAGGTCTGGCCTTGGCCCCTGGATCCTGTGATACTTGCTATGGAGCACGTGTTCCAGAATGTTCTCTCCACAGTCTCATGCTGACAAGATGATGACGCTTGACTTCCTTCAGGGCGTTGGCTAGGCAGACAGGGGACAGGATCTTCTGAATAGCTGGAGTATGTCAGCTCTCCAACCTTCCTGGGCCTGTCTAGGACTTGAGATTCCTGCACTAAACTCACTGCTTTCTTCACAGGAAATCACACTTATCTCCTCACCTCCTCCTCCTAACACTCCACACTTCTCACTACTCACCCACAGGACCTTCCTGCAGGGGTGTTACCATGGGGACCCAGTGATCAGCTGACTCCTCCCCTTTACCCAGGTGATGTCCTCCCATTGGACATTTGGTTACTATTCCATCCTATGGGAGGTGTAATGCATGTGTGAAGCTCACTAGGTGGCGCTGTGTTGTGTGAGACTCAGGACCCCCTGCTATGTCACACAGGCTATAAAGCAACATGAAATAATGCAATTACTACAGAGCTCACCCTCAGCCCAGCCATAGCCAGCTCTGGGATGCCACACATCCATTCTATCTGATTGTCGGTAAAGGCCCTGCTTCCATACTGCTACCCTCCCCTGCTGACCTCCCTGAGCTGTTCTCCTTCCTAGACAACAAACCCATTGAGATTTATAACTGGCTAGCTTTGGATGTCTCCCAACAGCTTCCAATGTATGTCTTCTGCCCCATTGCCCATTATCAGATCAGCCTGACCTATCCCAGCACCTTCCTACCAAAGCATGACAGCTCTTAATGTCTTATTGTGTGTACTGATTCTCGCTGACTTGCTGAAGCATACAAACCCCTACTAAGAACGATAGCAGGTTATATTACACTGTTTTAACTGTATATACACTGTATATTAACATCCCATCCGAGTAGTCCTCCTTGACTCCTTAAGGGTCTCACTGCGATGTCACTGGATAATGCATAGTTACCCCTCCTAAGTATTATAGCCTTACCAATTTACTACTCCTAGCCTCAAACCTGCTCTCCCTTATCTCTATTTTACCACATCATCTAGTTATTCTTCCTTTTAGCTTCAAGAGACAATGTTGCTGGAGCTCTGTCAGTTCCTAGAGGCCCTCCCATATGCCCTCTGTAACTATGTACTGGCACGTTTCATTAATTTCTCCTTGTATTATGTTCACACATATTGTTTTATGATGTTCTAGACCTTGGTTTAAACTGTTCTTCCCATGCCCCCCCTCTGTGCCCATTGTGGGCGGATCGGGAATGCAAGATTCTACTATTTTGTCTGAGGGAAAGCTTCCCTCCATCTGAGGAAATTAGACTTTAGTCTATCCATTGTATTCTTCCTTACTTCATTTTTCCCTCTTGCTCCCTCTCTTCTCCTCCCCCCACTCCATCTTTCTTCTTACTCTTAGTCTCTTCCTCTGCCTTCTGTGCTTCTCCTTCCTTTCTACTTCTTCTTCTCTTTCCCTCCTCCCCCTTTCCTTTTTTTTTCTCTTGGTTTTACTTCTCTCTCCATGTGGTCTGACCTACCTATTCAGTGATAGCAACACCCAGCCTGCAGTCTTCTCTTGTGGTGGCATCCCTCAGCGCTCTGTTCTTTTCAGCTTACTGAAAGGTAAGCGACTACATGTCATGTTCCTGCAGGAAACACACTTTTGTTCTTGTAAACCATTTAAACTTTCCAACACCTGGTTCCCACATGCTTATCATAGCCCCTCACCTGACCCTAAATCCAGAGGGACCAGTATATTGATCTCTCGATTGCTGAGCTGAGAGCATTTGGAGACTCGCACTGATGGAGAGGGCAGACTAATTATTCTGAAGGGTCATATTGTGTCTCAGATGTATACCTTTGCTTCTCTCTACCTCCTCAACACTGGGCAGGGCCGGACTCTTGGCTCTTACTTAGAGATGCTTGAATATTTTGAAGAGTGGCTCCTGGTAGTTGGGGGGCGATCTGCATTTGGTATTAGATCCCACTCTTGATTCCTCCCTTCATGCCACTCCCAAACAGTCCTTCGGGGGATTAAGGGAGATCTCATTCTCATCAACTCATTGATTCTTGGTGGCTACTAAACCCATCAGACTGGGGCTACTCATACTACTCCCCAGTTCATAATCTTTACTCCTGTATTGATTATCTCTTTGTCCGACACTAACACCTTCACTCTTAAATATCGGCAGCGATAGACAATATTACATTCTCAGATCAAGCCCTAGTTATGCTGACACTATCTCTATTATCTCCAATCCCATTTCAACATCAATAGAAACTCAATACCTCCCTCCTGGAAGACGCGACTGTTCTTGTCAATGTTAAAACTCATTTAGCCGAATATTTTGCTAGAGAGAAGACTGGGGGACTTGACCCTACAGTAATTTGGGAAGCCCATAAATGCCTAATCCGCGGAGTCCTCATTCAACATGGTTCTTGTCTAAAGAAAGAGCGCCAGGCGCATAGAGAGTCTCTCCTCCAACAAATGCGCTCACTTGAATTACTCTATAAGCATCAAGCAAATGCTGACACCCATGCCCTGCTTTTACGCATTCGGGAAGAATTACGTTCTTTCTTCATGAATAGAGCTAAAGGGAATTTAGTTAAGTGTCAGAGGCACATCTATGAGTTTGGCAATAAATGCATTTGATCATTGACAAGAGCCCTTCGCACGCAAAAGACTTCCACTTATGTCCCCCAAATCCAAACTACTCATCACATGAGAGCAAACCTCATCTCTGAGATTGCGGTGGTATTTCGGGAATGTTACGCTTCGTTATACTCAGTTGACGCCTCTAACCCTGAAACGACTAGTGCACTCTTTCGCAACTGTATTCGGCATACTTATCCTCTTCGGGACTTCCTAAATTATCAACTAAGGACTTAGAAGTTCTGGAGTCTCCTTTCACAGATGAGGAACTCTCTATGGCACTTAAACACATAGCGCCGGTTCCAAACGGATTGCCCCTTGCTTACTACAAGAAACTTGGCCAAGACCTAGGACCTCACCTCTTAAAGATGTTTAACTCCCTGGCGTCGGGTTTGTCTCTGTGCCATGATTCCCTCCATCCCCACATTACCGCGATCCCTAAACCAGGTAAAGATTCCCTCCTTTGTCCTAGCTACCGTCTGATTTCACTCCTGAAAGTCAATCTTAAAATCCTCGCCAAAATACTCTATCGCCCTTGTTAGGTGACATTATACACCCTGATCAGGCCGGCTTCATGCCTCAGCGAGAGGCTAGGGACAATACCACCAAAGCTATCAATCTCCTACATAGCACTAAGATATCTGGTAGGCCTCTCATGCTCCTTTCTGCAGACACTGAGAAGGCCTTCGACATGGTTAACTGGTAGTTTATGGAGGAAACCCTTTTACATATAGGACTCCTCACGAACATGATGAGCTGGATTCTCTCTCTCTACTCCTACACCTCGGCACAGGTCAGGGTTAACGGCCTACTCTCCCAAACCTTCTCCATAACCAATTGTACCAGACAGTGCTGTCCGCTGTCCCCACTCATTTTCATTTTGACACTAGAGCCTTTCCTTTACCATGCTCGAGCTCACCCTGACATTTCGGATGTCACCCATGCATCTCACCTTTATAAAGTGGCGGCATACACCGATGACTTACTGTTCTTTCTCTCTTGCCCCCATGTCTCACTCCCATGCTTAATGTCCACTTTCAATGAGTATTAAAAACACTCCAACTTCAAGATTCATTTTTCGAAGTCGGAGGCTATTAATGTGACCCTTCCTCTCCAGCAAGTCTCCTCTCTAAGTCAATCTTTCCCTTTTCGTTGAGCGGACCAGGCCTTGTAGTACCTGGGAGTCTTCCTTACCCCTGACCCAAAAGACCTCTTCTCTTCCATACTAACTTTCTACGCCTGCTGGCATCAATCCATGTGGACTCCACCAAGTGGACGAGTGGCACTTTCACATGGCTTGGTAGATGTACTATATTTAAAATGAATATCTTGCCACGTCGTCTCTACCTCATACAGAAACTGCTCATTCACATTTCATGCTCCTTCTTTCGGACCCTATCTTCCATTGAAATAGCTTTTATCTGGTCGGGTGCAATATGTAGTGGTGGACTAGCCCTCCAAGACATAAAATTGTATTATTTTGCCACCCATTTGATTCAAATAATAGATTGCTGCAGACATGGATCTTTAAAATCTTGGGTTTAAATTGAACAAGCATTCTCTCCACTGCCGTTATAGATGGATCCATGGCTCGAATCCTCACTAGTGTCTTCTCTCCATTCCCATCCTACAAATGGCGTTAAGAGAATTATCTCCCAGGTTACTGACACACCCCATGACTTGGGCCCTGCTCTATTCCTTCTCCATCATTGAGAATCTCCGGTGTGAATTTATAAGTGTTCTCTGCTTCGATTCCTGGTCCTCACAGCCTGGATCCCTCTGGATTCTGTAGGTCAATGAGCTTAAGCACATGGAAAAACTTACCTCTTTCCTGCACAACACTGTCATAGTCTTTGATAAAACTGGTACAACTGGTTGGAACTCCAACGCTCCAGAGAGTACCAGACATTTCTTGGGTCTGAATTGCCACTCCACACAACCCCCCAACCCCCTCCCCCCGCTGAACTAAACCGTGACAATCTGAATCATATATCTACTGCTCTGTTATATATCTGAGTCCCTCCCATGTATTTATACCTGGCGGCACACAGAGACATAGTGCTACTATTGTCAGGAGGTTTGGACCATACAGACTTCTGGGTCCATACCCAGACTTTATTATTGGATCTCAACATCCTCCCCCCTCCCTTTTTCTTTTCTTTCTCTCCTCCTCCCTTTTCCCTCTCCCTTATATCCTCTTCTACCTTCTCTATTCCATTACCTTCCAGATATCTTCCTTCTTCTTCCCCTCTTCCTCTCCCTTATCCTCTCTACTCCACCCTCTAACCTCCTTCCATCTTTCCTCCCTCTCCCCTTTACTGGAGCTACAGTTTGGGGGTTCTTGACCCTGTAGCTTCTGGGGTACAATGTTTATACTAGTTTTTGATTTTTGTACAATCCTGTTTGTCCTTGCTCTTTTATTCTCCTGAAAATCAATAAACTTTGAATTGAAAAAAAAGGAATATGCGCCAAACCCTTTAGGAGGATCTAAGGACAGAGAGATCTAAGCCAAATGAATAGCCTGTTTAATCCACCTGGCCAAAGAGGATGTGGAAGCTTTACATCCTTTACTGGACCCCTTAAACTGAAGGAATACATTTTCACCCTTCCGCCACTTATCAGAAACTTCTAGGTACTTAATAAGGCATCTCCTAACATCTTAGTAGTGGAAAGAATGCTCCAAGGATTGGGACAGAAGGATGGCAGAACCACCTCCTGTGATCTATGAAATTCAGAATTTACTTTAGGGATGAACCCTGGAATTGGCATAAGGATAACTTCATTGTCCAAAATACTAGTGTATGGAGGATGGGAGCTTGAATCTCTGAAAACTGTCTGGCTGATGTAATGGCCGTCAGAATGGCTACTTTTTAAGTTACGGTGGTTACAGGTGCTGCAGCGATATATCTGATACTTGAAAAGGATACAGCTTTAGTACCCACAACTGCAGTTATCTAAAATATGGTGAGTGAGCAGCGCAGCACCCGGCTTGTAAACAATACTGGAACAGTATTATGTGCTCCACTGTGGCCCCTACACAGCATTAAGTGCTCCACAGCGGCCCCCACACAGCATTATGTGCTCCACAGCGCCCCCCAAAACAGCATTATGTGTTCCACAGCAGCCCCCACACAGCATGATGCAGTTCACACCGGCCTCCACACAGCATTATGCGCTCCACAGCGGCCCCACACAGCATTATGCGCTCCACAGCGGCCCCCCACATAGCATTATGCGCTCCACAATGGCCATCACACAGCATTATGTGCTCCACAGCGGCCCTCACAAAGCATTATGCACTCCACAGTGGACCCCACACAGCATTATGCGCTCCACAGCGGCCCCCACACAGAATTATGCGCTCCACAGTGGCCCTCACAAAGCATTATGCGTTCCACAGCGGCCCCCACACAGCATTATGCACTCCACAGCGGACCCCACACAGCATTATGCGCTCCACAGTGGACCCCACACAGCATTATGCGCTCCACAGCGGCCCCCACACAGAATTATGCGCTCCACAGTGGCCCTCACAAAGCATTATGCGTTCCACAGCGGCCCCCACACAGCATTATGCACTCCACAGCGGACCCCACACAGCATTATGCGCTCTACAGCGGCCCCCACACAGCATTATGCGCTCCACAGCGGCCCCCCACATAGCATTATGTGCTCCACAACGGCCATCACACAGCATTATGCGCTCCACAGCGGCCCTCACAAAGCATTATGCGCTCCACAGCGGCCCCCACACAGCATTATGCACTCCACAGTGGACCCCACACAGCATTATGCGCTCCACAGCGGCCCCCACACAGAATTATGCGCTCCACAGCGGCCCTCACAAAGCATTATGCGCTCCACAGCGGCCCCCACACAGCATTATGCACTCCACAGCGGACCCCACACAGCATTATGCGCTCCACAGCGGCCCCCACACAGCATTATGCACTCCACAGCGGCCCCACACAGTATTATGTACTCCACAGTGCCCCACACAGAGTATTATATGCCCACAGTGGCCCCCACACAGTATTATGAGCTCCCAAGAGCCCCCCCTCCTAGAGCCAGTTCTATTATTATACTTTGGGGTCTCCTCAGACCCCAGAGTATAATAGGTAGAGGCCCAGGAAAAGTGATTAAAAATAACACTTATACTCACCTTACCTCACCTCTTGCTCCTTCCGACTGACATCTTCCTGCATCCTCTTCTTTCTGGCGACTGAGGTTCTGTGCTCCAGACGTCACTGCTGGAGCCTGTGATTGGGCCTCAGTGGTCACGTGGGGCGCGATGACATCATTACACCGGTGCGCCCCATGTGACCCCTGGGGCCAATCACAGGCTCCAGAAGTGAGGTCTGGGGCGCAAGACCTCAGAAACCGGCCAGAAGAGCCCCGGAGTGGATGGTGAGCCCAGGTAAGACAGGTAAGTATAAATAAGAAAAAATTATTTTTAGTTACCTACCCTGGCTGGCTGGGTATCAATTGGAAAGAGGCCCGTACGGGCGATTGGGGAAAGCCTGGTTCCCCGGTTACTATCATGGTGGTCCGGGGCCCCGGCCATTTCCAGGTGGCCGCGGGGCCCGTCCCGTCCGGGCCTGGTCCCAGTCGCATCCCCTGCGACCATGATCGTTACACCACTGATCTGGATGATTAGCTGATAAGAACTCCATCATAAGAAGTCTCACAGAATCATCTACAGATAGCACTTCGGACTCTGCAGGACTATGACTTCTTAATAAACCAAGAGAAGTCTCATCTAATTCCTTCTTCTAGGATCAAATACCTGGGGTTCTTAATAGATACCAGGCTGATGAAAAGGAATAGAAAATACAAAAACATTACACAGGCTATACTAGCCTCCATTCATATCCTGTACACTTTAGGATGAGAGTCCTAGGCCTCCTAACATCTGCCATTGAGGCACTTCCATGAGCCAAATTCACATCAGGATTCTCCAAGCCAGCATCCTGAAGTTTTGCATCACACACCTCAGTTTTCTCCTTCATATGATGCCAATTCTGCCAAGCACTAAGAAAGACCTAAAGTGGTGACTGTATCCGCATCACCTGTCTCAAAATCCAGTGGTCCTCACCATGGATGGCTTCAGCTTGGCTGGAGTACTCATGCAGGAACTTTTTGGGTATAGGAGGCATGATCCAGAACAGAGAGCCAGTTGTTATCCATATAACAAGACAATATATCGTAGATGTAACTAGATGATATTCAGCACTATTCAGACTATTTTGACAACAACGTTCATTTATATTTGAATAGGTCACTTGTGAAAAATAGATCCCCAAAGGGAAATTAATTAAAAAATATACAAAAAAAGAAAAAGACATGGACCGCACATCCCAATATTATACATTGATCTTGTGCTTCTCAGCAAAATTTACAACACAGAACATGAGGTTCTTAGTATACATATTGATCAAAGTGTATAAGCTCACTAGCCACTTCATGGCGACCTCTTTATAGTGGGTCCCTACACTACTGGTTGCGGCTTTTATTAATTAACTTTTATTAATGTGTAAACATAAAATTTATTAACAAATTAAACCCTTTTAAAAGAGGAGAAGTATACTCTAGACAGAGTGAAAAAATACTTGAAAATAAAACTGAGGCATAGTATTTATTCCAATTGCATTGGTATCTCTATCTATATGTATCAAGAGGGATCCATAGGAGATTATTTATAGGATCCTCTATGATCAACATACTTAATCCTGCTAGGATATGCCAGTTAATGCCTAAGGGCTACTGATGTAGGATTAGGCTATTTTTCGGTTATAGAGAGGAATCGGTCTATTATCTATTTGAATCTGTGCTTGTTTTTTTTTATATATCTGCTTAAATTTTGATAATCATAGCTGTACATTTCCAGCAAAGAGGGCAAGTAAGGAAGAACAGATTAGAGATGAGCGAATTTCTCAAAAGTTCGATACGGCAGTTCGATTCGAAGTTCCCAAAAAATTTGCTTCGATCCAAATTACTTTGCGGCGAATAAACAGATATTTCCGGGCTGCAGAGAGCCAGGGTGGGCGGGTGGGCGTTAAAATGGCGGAAGCCCTTGGATTATTTATTTATTATGCTTACTTATATAGTGCCATCATATTCCGCAGCGCTTTACAGACATTGACAGTCACTGTCCCATATAGGGCTCACAATCTATATCCCCTATCAGTATGTCTTTGGAGTGTGGGAGGAAACCGGAGTACCTGGAGGAAACCCACGCAAACACAGGGAGAACATACAAACTTCTTGCAGATGTTGTCCTTGGCAGGATTCAAACCCAGGACTACAACGCTCCACCCACAGGAGCAGAATACTGCGCACGTTACATCTATCTAGCATCCCCCCGTCATGAGATTGGGGCCCCCGAAGTTAGGCCCTATGCATATAATGGGGAAATGTCAAACCTGTAGTAGCCCGCTCTATACAAATCCACAGTTCTTGCCCGATTTGGGTGAAATTTGGCACTCCCCCTCTCCACCCACAACAGCAGAATACTGCGCACGTTAAATCTTGCTAGCGTTCCCCAGTCATCAGATTGGGTCCCCCGAAGTTAGGCCCTATACATATAATGGGGAAACGTGAAGGTGAAAGTGACAATGCTGAGGGGAAAACAACAGTTGTGACTGACAGGGATGGATTATAGCAACGGCACCAAAGAGTCGCTGCTAAAGGAGCCACATCACCACACACAACACATAAACATTTCACAAACACCATACAAACATCACACAGACAGCACACATACACCAACCCACAAGCACAACACCACACAAATGCCACAACACATTACACAAACAACAGACCACACTAGACTCACACAACACAAACACCACCCCACAAATACCACAACACCACTCCATAAATACCAAATGCACACCACACACACAAACGGAAGGACCAGACACGCACGAAAACACACTGAGATGGATGCACCCTACGCACACGGACGAACAGAGCACATTCGTACTCACACACACCTACCGCATGCATGGACACTTGCACTGCACACGCACAAATACATGGATCACATGCGCACACACACAGATACATATACACAGACCACACACGTGCATGCACACACGCATACATACACATGGATCACACGTGCGCACACACACACACACACACACACACGCACGCACTGACAAAACACGTCTGGTACCCTTACTGGCTGCTTGCACACTACAGTATTTTTCACGGGCCTACGGGCCATGGATTTGGCGGTTCCATAGACTTCTTTGTGCACAAAGCTGTGAATTTTGCAGGCTCCATAGAATGTTTATGGAGCTGTAGAATCCACGGCCTGGTGACCCATGAAAAATACTGTAGTGTGCAAGCAGCCTTACTGTGCAGCAATATTGGTCAGGCGAAAACTGCCTCATAGTAAGATTGTCATTATTGCTTACTATACAGGGAGCTTTCATCACTGAAGCTGCTGAGGTAAAGTGAAAGCTGAGTTCTGATTGGTTGCTATGGGCAACTACACAAGTCTGCCTGTGAGGCGGCTTTCATTACTGAGATGTGAGCTCCTTCAGGTCATAGTAATACTGTGTGAGGGCTGCTCTGTATTTACTATTCATCCTATTACATCTCTTATCAGTGTCAGGTGAAGACTAAAGGGTCATAATACTAAGGACTGTTTTTTAAAATGCCGCCCAAAAAATGACCATCTATTGGGCAAGTTCATCCAAAAGCTAAGAACGCAAAATTGTGTCAAAGAGCTGAGACAAGTGAACAACGTGACTTGTGGCTTGAAAAGAAACAGATGAGACAGGCTAAATATAAGGCAGCTGAGACATCAGAGAAACGGGAATGTCGTCTTCACAAGAATCGGATAAGGCAGGCTGAAGCAAGGAATATGGAAACATCTGAACAAAAGGATGAACGTTCTGAAAATGACTGCATACAACATCTGCAACGTGTGCAAAGATGTATGCAGGCTGATTTGTGTTTGTAAGCATTTCACTACAACCCAATTCAAGACTATAGGTCACATCAGAAAGTCATAATTGGCAAAATGGACATAATATGCAAACATTGTCAAGCAAAGAAGTTTAACTTGGAATCTTGGAAACCTGGTATGTGCTGCTTAAATGGCCAAGTCAGTTTGCCACCTTTAGATCTACCTCCTGAACCACTTCTTTCATACATGTCAGGAACAACTCCCGAGTCAAAGCATTTTCTGCAAAATATTAGGAGATACAATTCATCTTTCCAGATGACATCCTTTGGTACGACAGCTGGACTCCAAGAAGCAGGATTTATGCCAACTTTTAAAGTCCAGGGCCAAATATATCACAAAATTGGGCCAAATTTATTTTTTGGGAGATGAGCAAATGCAAGCTGATAGACGTTGTGAAACTATACTTGAGACAAAAAAAGAGATTGTGTTGAATTTGCAAAGATTTTTCCCTCAGCACAATCAGTTAGTAAACCTTTTCAAAACAGCCTTAGACAGAATGCCACGTGATGAATATCAAGTTGTAATAAGAGCAGACAAGACACCATTTGGTGAGCATGAAAGGCGATTTAATTCTCCCACTGTTAACGAAGTAGCTATTGTACTGGTTGGACAGGACTTTCAAAGCTGAGATATAATTATTCAGCTACGAAGCGACAATCTTCAACGTATTGCACAAACACATAGATCATATAATGCTCTGCAATATGCGATAATATTTTGGAATGGCCAAGATGGCTATCACTTTAATCTAACACTGATCCCAAGACTGCTAGGCCAACCAATAAAAAATATCAGCTATGGACTTTTATGCCTACCAAATAATGATCAGACATGGGTCTTCTAACCACATTTTACAATGTTGGCAACTTTGTCATCAATTTAGAGTTGATATGTATGCCAAGGTGGAAAGAGAGCGTCTTTTGCACATACGATTGAACCAACAAAAACTTAGGGTGGATGAATACATTTATTTAAGGGATGCTGTTGCTAATGATGGCAATGTGGCTGACATTGGACGTATGTTTATTTTACCAGCTACATTTACTGAAAGTCCAGACATATGCATGAGTATGATCAGGACACCATGACATATGTTCGGATATATGGTCATCCTGATTTGTTTATTACAGTTACATGTAATCCAACTTGGCCAGAGATAAAGAAAAAGCTTCTGAATGGTCAGGGCCCCTCTGATTGACATGAATTAATAGCAAGGGTTTTTAAACAAAAACTGATCAAGTTCATGGATGTAATTACAAAGTGATACATTTTTGGTGAAAGTCAGTGTTGGATGTATTCAATTGAGTGACAAAAAAGAGGTCTTCCACATGCTCATTTACTGATATGGCTAAAGGATAAGATACGCCCTGATCAAATTGACAGTGTTATTTCTGCTGAGCTTCCAAATCCAGAAGAGCATCCGGTACTTTTTGAAACTATTTCTAAAAATATGATCCATGGGCCATGTAGGCCACTTAACCCAAGATCGCGATGCATGAAGGAAGGAAAATGTACTAAAAAGTATCCTCGCAACTTAATTGTACAAACACAAACATGAGATGATGGTTATCCTCTTTACAGAAGATGGAAACCTGAACAGGGAGGATATACTGCAACAATCAGATTAAAACGGGTTAAAAAAAACAGATCTTGAAATAATTGATGGGTTGTACCTTACTCTCCACTGCTTTCAAAAATGTTTGATGCACACATTAACGTAGAATATTGTAACTCTGTTAAGTCAATTAAATACATTTGCAAATATGTTAACAAGGGCACTGATATGGCAGTTTTCCAGCTAGAGAATCCAAAATGTACATCTGATGAGATTATGCTGTATCAGATGGGAAGGTATATAAGTAGTAATGAAGCTGTGCGGCGATTACTAAATTTTCCCATCCATGAAAGACATCCGACTATAGTTCATCTCAGTGACCATCTTGAAAATGGACGAGTTTATTTTACTCCCAATAATGCAGAGGAAAGAGCTGCTCGACCACCCAATACAACATTGACAGCTTTCTTTCTCCTGTGTCAAGCAGATCCAGTTGCAAGGACTTTATTATATTCAGATGTTCCAAAATATTATACATGGAATAAATCAAGAAAAGTATTATGCAAGAGGAAACAAGGTGCAAGGGTCCCAGGATGTGACGGACGTTCCAGTGATGCTCTTGGACGTGTGTATACAGTGCATCCAAACAACGCAGAGTGTTACTACCTCCGATTACTACTTCACACTGTCCGTGGGCCAACTTCTTTCACAGATTTGAAAATAGTTGATGGAGAGCTGTGTCAAACTTACAGGGAAGTATGCCAAAAGCGTGGTCTGATCGATGACGATCAACACTGGGACATGACATTGCAGGAAGCATCTGTCACTCACTTTCCACCTCAACTAAGAGACCTGTTCGCTATAATAATTACAACCTGCGCACCTTCCCATCTCTGCACGCTTTGGGACAAATACAAAGAATATCTTAGTGAAGATATACTTAGAGTGCAAAGGAGAGTTAATCCAAACTTAGACTTAAATTTCACTGCTGACATATTCAACAAAGCCCTCTTGATGTTAGAAGAAAGGTGCATATCTATCAGTAGCAAAACTCTAATAGAATTAGGTTTACCAGCACCAAATCGACCTGACTTTGATATTATGAACAAGAAAAAAGCTATGATTTGGAAAAATGTCAAGAATTTGTCATATTAAATAAGCTTCTTTTGGTTGATGACCAAAGATCGGCCTATATGGCAATTATGGGTCAGATTTCCTGTGAAAATGGGGGACTATTTTTCCTAGATGTACCAGGAGGTACTTGTAAAACATTTTTAATTAATTTGCTGAAGCATAAATTCGCTCAAACTATGAGATTACCTTGGCTGTTGCATCAGCTGGAATTGCAGCCACTCTTTTAGATGGAGGGCACACGGCTCATTCAGCACTAGGATTGCCCTTTAACCCCTTCAGGACCGAGCCCAAAAGTGCGTTAAGGACCAGGCCTCGTTTTTCAAAACTGACATGTGTCACTTTATATGGCAATAACTTTGAGACGACTTAACTTACACAAGTGATTTTGAGATTGTTTTTTTCGTGACACATTGTACTTCATGTTAGTGGTAAACACTAATGAATATTTTTGTATTTATTTATAAAAAAATAGGAAATTTGATGGAAATTTGGAAAAAAAAAAAAATCGCAATTTTCAAAATGTGAAATGCTCTGCTTTTCAGACAGATAGTCATACCACCCAAATACATTAATACATATTATCTACCATATCTCTGCTATATATCGGCATCATCTTTTAATCGTCCTGTTATTTATTTTGGATGTTAGAAGGCTTACAAGTGTAACAGCGATTTTGCAGATTTACAAGAAAATTTCCCAAACTAATTTTTTAGGGACCACTTCAGTTCTGAAGAGGATTATAATGGCCTATATATTAGAAACCCCCATAAATCACCCCATTCTCAAAACTGCACCCCTCAAGTAATTCAAAATAACATTTGGGAAGTTTGTTAACTCTTTAAGCATTTCACTGGAATTAAAACAATATGGAGGTGAAATTTAGACATTTAATTTTTTCCCACTAATTCCTTAATTTAGCCCTAAAATTAACACATTCACAAAGGGTTAAAGAAGAAAATGCATCTCACAGTTTGTTATGAAATTTCTCCCGAGCACGGAAATACCCCACAAGTTGGTGTAAACTGATGTTTGGGTGAATGGCAGAGCATGGAAGGGAAGGAGTGACACTGGGCATCTGAAAAGCAGATTTTGCTGGAATAGTTTTCAGGTGTCATGTCTCATTTGCAAAGCCCCTAGAGTACCAATAAAAAGGAAAACCCCAAAAAGTGACCCCATTTTGGAAACTACACCCTTCACAGAATTCATCAAAGGGTATAGTGAACATGTTGACTTTACAGCCGTTTCACAGATTTTGCTAACACTGGGATGTATAAATGAAACATTACTAAAATGTCACTTTATCCCCAAAGTTTTCATTTTCACAAGGGGTGAAAGGAGAAAAAGCACCCCACAGTTTGCAAAACAATTGCTCCTGAACACGGCAATACCCCATATGTGGTCGTAATCTGCTGTATGGGTACATGGCAGGGCTCAGAATGGAAAGAGCGCTATTTGGCTTTTGGAAGGCAGATTTTGGTGGAATAGTTTTCAGGTACCATGTCGCATTTGCAGAGCCCCCAAAGTACCAATACAGTGGAAGCCCCATAAAAGTGACCCCATTTTGAAAACTACACCCCTCACAGAACATATCAAGGGGTATAGTGAGCATTTTGACCCTACATCTGTTTCACAAATTTTATTAACATTGGGACATTTAAATGAAAAATTACTTTTTTTCCAATAAACCGTCAATTTAGCCCCAAATTTTTCATTTTCACAAGAGGACAAAGGAGAAAAAGCTCCCCAAAGTTTGTTACACAATTTCTCCTGAACACAGAAATGCCCCATATGTGGTTGTAATCTGCTGCATAGGTACATGGCAGGGCTCAAAATGGAAAGAGTGCTATTTAGCTTTTGGAGGGCAGATTTTGCTGGAATAGTTTTCAGGTGCCATGTCACATTTGCAGAGCCCCTAAAGTACCAGTACAATTGAAACCCCCTAAAAGTGACCCCATTTTAGAAACTACATCCCTCAAGGAATGTATCAAGGGATATTATGATTTTGAGCCTAAAAAGGCTTCCCAAAAATTAATGTACAAAGTGAAAATTAAAGTTTTTAAAGAAATATCCAATTTCAGTGCCTAATACGTTGCGGCCACTTTGTGGCATCAGAGACATCAACTCCTGAAACTATTAAGTGGGCTATCCCGGGGACAAAAAAATTAAATATGTGGGTATAAACTGCTGCTTGGGCACACAGCAGGGCTCAGAAGGGAAGGAGCACTGTGTTTTTTTAGCTTTTGGAGTACTTTCTCGTTGCCATGTTGTTTTTGCAGAGCCCTGGAGGTGCCAGTAAATTGGAATTCCCCAAGAAGTGACCCCCATTTTGTAGGGGCAATTTTAGGGTCTCTGCAAATGTGACATGGCGTCCAAAAAAACAACAATCTAAATATGCGCTCCAAAAGCACATAGCGCTCCTTCACATTTGCGCCCTGCTGTGTGCCCAAATGACAGTTTATGCCCACATGTATGACACTGGTGTACCCAGGATAACGTACTTAATGCCATATGTGGGTATAAACTGCTGTTTGGACACAGCCAGGCACAGAAGGGAAGGAGCGCTATTTTGGTTTTTGGAGCACAGTTTGCTTTTTGGACAAAATTCCACTTTTGCAGAGCCCATGAATTGCCAGTAAAGTGGAATCCGCAGACATCTCACCCCATTTTGGAAACTATACCCTTCAAGGGATTTATCAAGTGGGGTAGCGAGCATTATTAACCCTTAAGTGTTGCATTCTTTTAATTTCCAGAAATGAATGCGCAGCTGATAATGAAAAGTTAAAAATTAAATTTTTCTATAGATACGCCATTTCAGTGTCCAATATGTTGTGCCCAGTTTATGTCTGCACAGACACACACTCCAAAAACTGGTGAGCGGGGATCCCGGGCACAACAGCTTTTGGAGCGTTCATCTCTGATACAAGCCGGACACAACATATTACGCACAGAAATGTCGTATTCCTGGAATAATTGTCATTTTCACCTTTCACCATCAGCTGCGTATTCATTTATGGATAATAAATTATGGCAACACTTGGGGGTTAAAAATGCTCACTGTACCCCAGGATAAATTCCTTCAGGGGTGTAGTTTCCAAAATTGGGTGACATGTCAGGGGATTCCACTGTACTGACATTTCAGCTCTGCAAAAGTGCCGTGGCATCCAAAAACCAAATAGCGCTCCTTCCCTTCTGTGCTCGGCTGTGCCCAAACAGCAGTTTATAGCCACATATGACATTAAGTACGTTATTCTGGGTACGACAAGTGTAATACATGTGGGTATAAACTGCAGTTTGGGAACACAGTAGGGCGCAGAAGGGAAGGAGCGCTATGTGGCTTTTGGAGCGCAGATTCAGATGTTTGGGATCTGGATGCCATGTCATGTTTGCAGAGCCTCTAAAGTACCCCATTTTGAAAAGTGCACCCCTCAAAGAATTTATCAAGGGGTGTAACGAGCATTAGTATCCCAGACGTGACTGCACAGCGGATGGGGAAAAGTGAATATGTAAGCTGTGCGTAGAAAATTGGGTACACTAAATTCCCTACTATTTCCCCAGTAGTTCCTATTATTGGGGAGGTCACTCTGGGGGTCACTTCTGGTTTATTATCCCTCGTAAGCTCTAAATCTGGTTTGTACCCTCATATATGCTCGCACAGTTTATACATTCCCTTCCTGCCGCAGCCAGTTATGTTCTAATGATTTGCCGATTTTTTGGGGTTTTGTCTTCACATTGTACGAGCTATATTTTCTTTATTTCTCCGGTGATGTAGCCATATGAGGGCTTGTTGTTTACAGTATGAGATGTATTTTTTAATGACATCATTTTTAGGTGCTTACAACTTATTAAATTAATTTTATTAACTCTTTCTTGGTGAATTAAAAAACAACCCCATCAATTCTGGCACTGAATTTTACCTTTTAAATTTTTCACCATGCAGCGTAGAGCGTAAGTAACATGTTATCTTTATTCTGCGGGTCGGTACGATTACGACGATACCTCATTTATACTGTTTTTTATGCGATACCAATTTTGCAGAACAAAAACCCATTTGGGGACATAAATCAATTTTTTTTGCATCGCCATCTTCTAAAATGCTTAACATTGTTATTTTTCAGTTTAGAGAGTTGGTTTAGGGCTTATTTTTTGCGGGACAACCTGTGCTTTTTATTGGTTCACCATTTACATTAAATATGGTTTCAGTTTTATTGTACAGGTTGTTATGGATGCGGCGATATCAAATATGTATTGTTTATATTAATTTTTAAAACCAGGTAGTGGGGTCTCCAGGCAGCCTGGGGTCAATTGGCAGACCCCAGGCTGCAGATTATAGATATCCGCACCCCCCGATCTCGCCGCGAGGGGTGTCGGGGGGGAGGGGCAGCAAGATGGCGGAACCCCTTGAATGCCGCGGTCATGTTTGACCGCGGCATCCAAGGGGTTAAAACCTCCGATCGGAACTCAGTTGAGTAGGGTGTTAACACCCGGTTCCGATACCGCCCGCTCAGATAGTGAGCGAGCGGCCGGCCTGCCATGTTTGACCGCGGCATCCAAGGGGTTAAAAACCCCGATCGGTGTTGAACGCTGATTGGAGGTTAAGGAGCAGGGTGTTAGCTGTCAGTTACAGCTAACACCCTCTCCCAATGCCACCCGCGGCACTCAGTGCCGCTAGCAAACACTTAAAATGCCGCGGTCGCTATTGACCACGGCATCTTAAGGGTTAAACAGCGGGGATCTGTGTTATCACTGGTCCCCGCTGTTGCAGCGGGAGCCTGGCTGTCAAATACAGCCGGGCTCCCGCGGTGATCGCACGGGCTCTGCTTCTGAGCCCGCTCAATCACCATCATGTACCTGTACGTGGGGATGCGGTAACTAACCACATTCTACCACATACATGTACGTGAGAATGCGTGAAGGGGTTAATATAGCGCTGTCAGAAACTCCTGTCTGTAATATCACTAAGGGCTCTGGGAAAGCTAAGTTATTACAAACTTGCAAAGCAATTGTTTGGGATGAATGTACCATGGAACACAAGAAAGCGGTCAAAGCCCTTGATCGCACCTTGAAAGATCTGCAGGGAACTGATTGTTTAATGGGGGAAATTGTAATTTTTGCAGGTAATGTCTGCCAGACATTACCTGTTCTTAAGACAGCAACACCAGCGGATGAGCTGAATGCCTAAAATCTTCTTATCTGTGGATACATATTCAGAAGCAAACTCTTACTACTAATATGCAGGTTCATTTGATGGGAAATACAACTGCGGACAAATTTAACACCAGCTACTATGCCTTGGAAATGACAGGTTCCCTACTGATTCCACTACTGGTCTTATTTCCTTTATGGAAGATTTTTGTGAAATGACATCTTCGGTAATGGAACTTATTGACCAAGTTTTCCCTGATATTTGTTACAATTTTAGCAACCATCAGTGGCTTTGTGAACATGCAATCATGGTGCCTAAAAATGATACTGCCAGCTCCATAAATCTACTAATTCAGGGAAGGCTGCCTGATCTAGCTACCACATACATGTCCATTGATTCAGTCATGGAGAGTGAACAAGTCGTAATGTATCCATTGGAGTTCCTGAATTCTTTGGAGCCTCCTGGAATGCCACCGCATAGGGTCACTTTAAAAATAGGAGCCACAATAATTTTGCTTCGGAACCTTGAACCACCAAAAATGTGTAACGGCACAAGACTGGGTATGAGACTTTTAATGCACAATGTTATTGAAGCCACTATTTTTATGGGAAACTCTAAGGGAGCAAATGTTTTCATTCCGCGTATTCCTTTGCTACCAAGCGACATGCCCTTCAATTTTAAGCGTCTGCAGTTCCCAATCCGACTTGCATTTACTATGACTATGAACAAAGCACAAGGTCAATCACTTAAAGTAGCCGGCATTAATTTGGAGAGCCCATGTTTTTCACATGGACAGTTGTACGTTGCTTGCTCTAGAGTGGGTAACCCCAAAAATCTTTTCATATATGCACCTGAAGGTAAAACCAGAAACATTGTTTACCAAAAAGCACTACAATAGATAGTTGTTTAACTGTAAACCAATGTTACTCTTTTGTCCGTGAACTACTTATAGATTACACTGGAGGGAGGGGGGAAAGGTTGCACTATTGAATATGTTAAATAAATAAAATGTTGAAATAAAAAAAAAGTTGTTGTTCACATCAATGTTACGACAAATAAGTAAAATGCGAAAATAATAAGAAAATTTTCAAGTGGAAAAAAAGATTTACTGTAGCACTCTGAAAATGTCAATTTCAGTGTGACACTGAAAATTTTACTCTACAGCATAACCAACAATCTAACATATTTTCCGAGAGCGAAGCTGCGGGTATTCTACTAGTACTAAATATTCGTTACCGCGAAGCATCAGGAAATCCGCAATCGTGGCGAATCGAAGATTTCCTGAAATTTGGATCGAATTCCACTTCTTCAGAATCGATTCACTCATCTCTAGAACAAATCTTTAACTCTCTACCACTGTAAAGCATGAAACACAAGCTTCAAGAAGGTCCTGAAGACTCACCTATTCAGGAAGACCTACAACCGCCAATAACACTACTGCCACCAAACCAGCATCTGAACAGTCTCTCCCCTCACCTTCAGAATGGGCCTCAGCCACTAGGGGATGAGGCCTACATGACAGGGGGGAGGATAAGGGAATGAGAGGGTTAATAAAAGTTGTTGTGGAGCGAGGAAAAGTTGGGAGGCGCCAGAGGGCTTAAAGTTAGGTGCAGGGGTAAGACAGGGGTCAGTTTAGAGAGGAAGGGACTGTGGCCCGCCCTCACGCCCATTACTTTGATGTTTGGGGTGGCATTTTGCGGGGGTGGTGATGGGTGAGTAATGGTTTTGGTAGGATCTCATCTCTTGCACCTGGGTAAGAGACAAAAAAAATTCCTTTTATTTAATTCCTGACCCCATGACTCCCCAAGGGGGTGTGGCTAACCGAAGGGGGAGTGGCTACCGCCCGCTTTTTGTAATTTTTTTTTTTTTGTTTATGTGTGTATTGAGAAAGGGTTCTAACCGAAACGCATTGCGTGTTACACCTATTTGGAATAAAGATTCTTTCAAGTTGGACCAGCTCTTCACTGCCTCACTTCTTTTGCAATCTTCTTAGAATGGACTGTATTCCTCCCCCCTCCATGTCTCTATCCATCTTCCCTAATAGATTGTAAGCCCTTGTGGACAGGGTCCTCTATCCCACTGTGCCAGTTAGTCACTGTTAGCACTTTGTTTTGTATATTTTGTGCACTTTATGTAAACCATCAAATGTAAAGCACCATGGAATTAATGGTGCTATATAAATAAATAAATAATAATAATAATAATAATAATAATAATAAACCACATGCCAGCAAGTAGCAGTGCATTTTTCTCTCTTCTCTCCATCCTGCAGCCTCCTTCTCTTCAATTCCCTCACCCCTTCTGTGTGAGAGACAGCAATGTGCAGAAGTGGGACCCAGTAAAATGGAAAATCAACTCTGCACTGCTCAGGGTCCTTTTGGCCCCCACAGGGTTCTGTTGTTAGGCCTCTCCACAATTGTTCACATGCACGGGTACTTTGAGCCTTGTACTCTGTGTAGGGGGACCATATTCAGCTGAAAATTAACAGGGCCCCGCAATATCATGAAAGCAGTTGGTGAAAGACTGAAAAACTGACCGTTATCTCTCTTGTAAAGACAATACACCACTGGCAGCAGAGATCAGCATCTCTGCTGTTTGTAGAAGTCACTGAACTGAACTGTCCAGAAAGCAGAAATAAGTTTTGCTTTATGCATTCAGTGGTGTATGGTTATTGGAGGGGAGTAAGTGGTCAGGTTATCAGTCTTTTACCGACTCCTGTCATGAGGCTCGAGTGAAGACCCCTTGATGGATAACCCCTTTAAAATGGTATTACATTTACTTGCTACTGATAAGATATCAGTGTGGGTCCAACAGCTGGGACTCCAGCTCAGCAACTGTTTGAAGGGACCACTGTGCTTGTGCAAGTTGCATGACCATTTCACTATTTACATTGCACACCATCTGTTTTGTAGAGTCCATGCAATTTAATTCCAGCCTTGTCTTATAGAAGGGGTCAGGATGTAATTATTTTTCATGGTCGTTATAAAACAGATGGCGTGCAATTTTAATAGTGAAAGGGTCACGGAGTTCACACAAGCTCCCCGGTCCCTTCAAACAGCTAACCAGCAGGGGCTACAGGTGTTACATCCTGACTGATCTCTTATTGATGATGATAGGTCACTAGAAACAAAGAACTGGAATACCCCTTTAAAAGGGGTTATCCAGCTTTAAAACATTTATGGGCTATCTTTAATATAGGCACCTTCCACTGTGACCATTGCAACTCCAGCCTCCTGGCCTACCCCAATGGGTTGTTGTACAGTCTAGGATAAATGTACACAAACCCACAGGACCAGAACACAGTTTAGCAGTCCTAATACTAAAAGGGTAATTTCAAGAATTCTAGTCATTGACAAAAAAGGACTCAAACTGACAAATGGATTTATGAGCTCCTACATAGACACACTTCACACTCCCCATCAGACTGACTCTAGATCCCTTAAATTGTCAGTTATCACTCTAATAACCTCAGTTTTAGTGACCTGTCTCTTACTCATGTAAAACTACATGAACTAATTGTCTTTGTGTAGCATCTTGTTAATGTTGTGCTCTGTTCTGTCATTCTTTTGCAGGCCTGAAGAAGGTACCTTTGTGCTTTGAATGCTTGCAAGTTTTATTTTTTTATGGTTAGACAATAAAGTTATCATACCTACAATACTTTTGTCTTTTTGACATAAAAGTATCTAACATTTCCTGATTTAAATATGATGTAAATCAAATCCTCAAAAGGTCTCGTGATTTATCAAGATTCGTAAAAATTGTTCAAATGAATTACCAGATTGGTATTGAATATTTTTGAAACATTCATTCATTTCAGTAATTCAGTAATTCAATTCATAATCAGCAGTTTTCCATGATTGTGTGTCCTACTGAACCAGATTGAGGGAACATTTAAAGGCTTAGGAAACCTTGACAGGTGACACACTGAATTTACAATACTGAACTTTTTTACAATATTCAAATTTTCTTAGATTTGGGTTTTCATTACCTGTAATCCATAATCAACATTTGCAGAAATAAAACACTTAAAATAGAACACTCTGTGTGTAAAGAATCTAAAAAATATAGGTGGTCACTTTTTTAATTTAATTATTGAAATGAATAAACGTTTCAAAGATATTCTAATTTATTGAGATGCACGTGTAGTTGCCAAGATGTTCCCTACTGTTACAAATAACTGTTGGCGATGTGACCAAACCCTAGGAACCCTTTATCACATGTGATGGTCTTGCCTACCTATATTTTCTTATTTAGAACCTCCGAAGATATGACCACTCATACCTCTACAATCCATGAAGGGGGATTGGATGTGAGTATTTAAAATGCACACAAACAAAGCACAGTGCTGGTTAGAAGCCAATTATTCGCACCTACACGTTTAGCTAAGGTAGGCTGCCATGCACCTCTATACAGAATATTTGTTCCACTACATTCCCCTTAAACACCCCCCCCCCCCCATAAACTAGTGCTCCTCAATTTATTATAAGTAAACTACCAACCCCTTATGGCTGCTGAACTACTAATCCCACTGAGATGACTACGTGTTTCTCCTTACACCTTCCGCCCTTGTGCTCTAATGTGGATTAATAAAGCAATACTAATTTTCTACCTTTAGGACCTTTCCAGCTATGATGCATGAAACATTTTAATAATATGGCTACCTAGATTTCCTGGGCCTCACAAATATTCACTAGTTTATAATTTACTGTCCACTCTACAAGTTACAATATTATCCTGTATATGTAGGAACCTAAAAGGTAGTTTTCTCTTCTTATCTTCTACTTTAATATATTGTATACTTTAATATATAATTGTTAGAACTGTTTTGCGAACCTGTGTTGTATCTCTGTGTGGCGTGGATGAAGAAATAAAGCTACTGAGGTCAGTTTTGAATCTGAATTGCCTATGTGGAACTGAATCTCTTGGATGTGCTAACCATTTTAGGCTTGGAGGTGGCGATCCTATAGACTGTTTAACTCCCAGGTTGTCACAATATATAATATGTGATATATATATATACAGTACAAACCAAAAGTTTGGACACACCTTCTCATTCCAAGAGTTTTCTGTATTTTCATGACTATAAAAATTGTAGATTCACACTGAAGGCATCAAAACTATGAATTAACACATGTGGAATTATATACTTAACAAAAAAGTGTGAAACAACTGAAAATATGTCTTATATTCTAGGTTCTTCAAAGTAGCCATCTTTTGCTTTGATTACTGCTTTGCACACTCTTGGCATTCTCTTGATGAACTTCAAGAGGTAGTCACCTGAAATGGTCTTCCTACAGTCTTGAAGGAGTTCCCAGAGATGCTTTGCACTTGTTGGCCCTTTTGCCTTCACTCTGCGGTCCAGCTCACCCCAAACCATCTCGATCGGGTTCAGGTCTGGTGACTGTGGAGGCCAGGTCATCTGGCGTAGCACCCCATCACTCTCCTTCTTGGTCAAATAGCCCTTACACAGTCTGAAGGTGTGTTTGGGGTCATTGTCCTGTTGAAAAATAAATGATAGTCCAACTAAACGCAAACCGGATGGAATAGCATGCCGCTGCAAGATGCTGTGGTAACCATGCTGGTTCAGTATTCCTTCAATTTTGAAATAAATCCCCAACAGTGTCACCAGCAAAGCACCCCCACACCATCACACCTCCTCCTCCATGCTTCATGGTGGGAACCAGGCATGTAGAGTCCATTCCTTCACCTTTTCTGCGTTGCACAAAGACACGGTGGTTGGAACCAAAGATCTAAAATTTGGACTCATCAGACCAAAGCACAGATTTCCACAGGTCTAATTTCCATTCCTTGTGTTCTTTAGCCCAAACAAGTCTCTTCTGCTTGTTGCTTGTCCTTAGCAGTGGTTTCCTAGCAGCTATTTTACCATGAAGGCCTGCTGCACACAGTCTCCTCTTAACAGTTGTTGTAGAGATGTGTCTGCTGCTAGAACTCTGTGTGGCATTGACCTGGTCTCTAATCTGAGCTGCTGTTAACCTGCGATTTCTGAGGCTGGTGACTCGGATGAACTTATCCTCCGCAGCAGAGGTGACTCTTGGTCTTCCTTTCCTGGGGCAGTCCTCATGTGAGCCAGTTTCTTTGTAGCGCTTGATGGTTTTGGCTACTGCACTTAGGGACACTTTCAAAGTTTTCCTAATTTTTCGGACTGACTGTCCTTCATTTCTTAAAGTAATGATGGCCACTCGTTTTTCTTTACTTAGCTGCTTTTTAATTGCCATAATACAAATTCTAACACACCATTCAGTAGGACTATCAGCTGTGTATCCACCTGACTTCTGAACAACACAACTGATGGTCCCAACACCATTTATAAGGCAAGAAATCCCACTTATTAAACCGGACAGGGCACACCTGTGAAGTGAAAACCATTTCGGGTGGCCACCTCTTGAAGCTCAAAAAAAGAAGGCCAGGGGGGTGCAAGGGAGAAAAAAAAAAAAAGGGGGGGGGGACTTCGAAGAACCTAGAATATAAGACATATTTTCAGTTGTTTCACACTTTTTTGTTAAGTATATAATTCCACATGTGTTAATTCATAGTTTTGATGCCTTCAGTGTGAATCTACAATTTTTATAGTCATGAAAATACAGAAAACTCTTGGAATGAGAAGGTGTGTCCAAACTTTTGGTCTGTACTGTATATATATATATATATATATATATATATATATAGCATATTGTGAGAATATTGTGTATATTGTGGGTCTGTCCTGGAGAACTGAGTTTCTGGTGAGATCATTTGGATTTGTTGTGGTTTTGTTTTGTTTACCTGTGTTTATCTGTGTCACTGTCTCTGACTGTTTGGGTCTGATCCACTACTGCTACTAAGCTACCTTCCCCACATGCCAGGGAGCTTGGCTCTCTTCACAATGGAGAGCAGAGGGGCAGGTCCCTCTTCAGAGCATGTACATGTTGCACTTAGCTTTCTTTGGACACTGCACAGAAAATTCTGCAGCATCTCACAGGTTACAATGTAAAAAAGTTTACAATGTACTTGTACAGTCATGGCCAAAAGTTTTGAGAATGATACAAATATTAATTTTTACAAAGTCTACTGCTTCAGTTTTTCTAATGGCAATTTGCATATACTCCAGAATGTTATAAAGAGTGATCAGCTTAACAGCAATTACTTGCAAAGTCAATATTTGCCTAGAAAATGAACTCTATCCCCCAAAACACATTTCAACATCATTGCAGCCCTGCCTTAAAAGGACCACCTAACATCGTTTCAGTGATTGCTCCATTAACACAGGTGTGGGTGTTGATGAGGACAGGGCTGGAGATCAATCTGTCATGATTAAGTAAGAATGACACCACTGGACACTTTAAAAGGAGGCTGGTGCTTGCCATCATTGTTTCTCTTCTGTTAACCATGGTTATCACTAAAGAAACACGTGCAGTCATCATTGCACTGCACAAAAATGGCCTAACTGGGAAGAGTATTGCAGCTAGAAAGATTGCACCTCAGTCAACAATCTATCGCATCATCAAGAACTTCAAGGAGAGAGGTTCCATTGGTGCCAAAAAGGCTCCAGGGCGCCCAAGAAAGACCAGCAAGCGGCAGGACCGTCTCTTAAAAGTGTTTCAGCTGCGGCATCGGGCTACCAGCAGTGCAGAGCTTGTTGAGGAATGGCAGCAGGCAGGTGTGAGTGCATCTGCACGCACTGTGAGGCGGAGACTCTTGGAGCAAGGCCTGGTCTCAAGGAGGGCAGCAAAGAAGCCACTTCTCTCCAGAAAAAACATCAGGGACAGACTGATATTCTGCAAAAGGTACAGGGAGTGGACTGCTGAGGACTGGGGTAAAGTCATTTTCTCTGATGAATCCCCTTTTCGATTGTTTGGAACATCTGGAAAACAGCTTATTCGGAGAAGAAGAGGTGAGCGCTACCACCAGTCTTGTCTCATGCCAACTGTAAAGCATCCTGAAACCATTCATGTGTGGGGTTGCTTCTCAGCCAAGGGAATCGGCTCTCTCACAGTCTTGCCTAAAAACACAGCCATGAATAAAGAATGGTACCAGAATGTCCTCCAAGAGCAACTTCTCCCAACTGTCCAAGAGCAGTTTGGCGCTCAACAATGCCTTTTCCAGCATGATGGAGCACCTTGCCATAAAGCAAAGGTGATAACTAAATGGCTCAGGGAACAAAACATAGAGATTTTGGGTCCATGGCCTGGAAACTCCCCAGATCTTAATCCCATTGAGAACTTGTGGTCAATCATCAAGAGACGGGTGGACAAACAAAAACCAACAAATTCAGACAAAATTAAAGCATTGATTCTGCAAGAATGGACTGCTATCAGTCAGGATTTGGTCCAGAAGTTGATTGAGAGCATGCCAGGGAGAATTGCAGAGGTCCTGAAGAAGAAGGGTCAACACTGCAAATATTGACTTGCTGCATTAACTCATTCTAACTGTCAATATAAGCTTCTGTTACTCATAATATGAATGCAATTATATTTCTGTATGTGATAAAAACATCTGACAAACACACATAAAAACCAGAGGGCAGCAGATCATGTGAAAATATAATATTTGTGTCATTCTCAAAACTTTTGGCCATGACTGTATAGTCATTGACAGCAAGTACTTTTCAATATCTTGCTCAGAATTCTCTCGTTTCTGTGTCAGGGATTCTTTTAGCTTCATGTTTGTGACATCTGTCACTTGGTTGGGGCTGAGTGGCAATACCAGGGGCAGTCATGGACAGGAATGTCTCTGTTTCATGGAAAATACAACAGACCCTTTATACCTAGCCTCTTCCAAGTAACCCTGAGGTTTACACAGAAAACTGCTTCTCCTGTCTGGCAACCATTTTGTTGAGGTTCAAAAAGCAAAGCACAGTCAAGTTTACCCATTTACAGCCCACTGCTGCAAGGAAAGGACCAGTGGCTTAACTAAAGTCTACCCCCTCCCTAGAGCGAATTCTTAATAGTGGCTGTTACGGGTGCTGCATCGGTATCTCAGATACTTGAAAGGGATACAGCTGTAGCACCCACAACTGCAGTTATCAAGAATACGGTGAATGAGCAGTGCAGCGCCCAGCATGTAAACAATACTAGGACAGTATTATTTGTTCCAGAGTGGCCCCCACACAATATTATATGCTCCCAAGAGCTCCCCCTCCTCCTAGAGCAGGTGCTATTATTATACTTTCGGGTCACCCCAGACCCCAGAGTATAATAAGTAGAGGCCCAGGAAAAGTGATTAAAAATAGCAAACACTTATACTCACCTTACCTCACCTCTCCTGGGCATCCTCGCTCCGTCCGGATATCTGCTGCATCTTCCTGCATCCTCTTCTGTCTGATGACTGAGGTCTCGTGCTCCAGACGTCACTGCTGGGGTCTGTGATTGGGCCTCAGCGGTCACGTGGGGCGCTATGACGTCATTACACCAGGTGACCTCAGTTACTGGCCGGAAGAGCCCCGGAGTGGATGCTGAGCCCAGGAGAGGTGAGTATAAGTAATCTTTTTATTTTTAGTCACCTTCCCTGGACTGGCATCAAGGTGGTTCGGAGCACCAGCCATTTACAGCTGGCCACGGGCCCTGTACCCCTCCAGGCCCGGTTGCAACCCCCTGCGACCACGATCGTTACACCACTGGAAAGGACTCCATGGTTTTATTAGATTACATAAAATCCTAGATTGAAATGACAGCAACAAAACAAACCTACCCTTAGACATAACATAAAAAAATCACACTATGCAACCTGAGTTATTAGGGGACAATCAGCATCGTTGAAGCAGTTACATTATTAATTACAACACATAATAGCATCAAACAAACAAAATACAATAAAATAAAATTTTGTTTAGGTTAGTATGTCAAAGGCTAGGTTCACACCTGCACCTGATCTACGTTCAGGGTTTCCGTCCCTGCAAGCAAACTTTTCTCTCTGCATTTTTCGGGTGGAAACCCATGATACCCCATTATGGTCTATGGGTTCCGCGGGTTTCCGTAGGTAACTGCTGAGTAGGTTTACATTCTACAGGTCCCCAAGCAGACCCAATGAACGGAAACCCGAACGCAGGTGTGAACCTAGCGTAATCTGGTAATAGCAGGAAATAACCTGTCCATTGTGATTTTAGCAATTGTGGTGCTCTCTTAGAGACTAATTACTCTAGATTTATTATGTAAATAATCCCATTTGCATTCTTTTTTTCGCAAATATTAAAGTGATAGTGTATATTTTCCAGATTTTTTTGCATCTAATATTAAAACTTTACCATAAAAAAAAAAAAAAAAAAAAAAGGACCATGAAGTGACTGGCAGTGCGTGCACAGCTGCTCAATTCACTTCTATTGAGCCCCTCAGCAATTCACCCTTTAAAAGGGGTTTTTCCAGGAGGCGTGGCTTGGATTCTGAGCATGATGGTCATAGCCTAGCTGAGCTCTCCTGTCTAAACCTGCACCGAGCGACTACCAGCAATTCCTTACATCGCTAACTCACCTTTTACCCTCCGGAAGCTTCGTACGCCTGTGTCCCACAGGACCTTGAGGAAGATCTTCAGACAATCAAACTGACATTAGCTGACATTGAGGATAGAAGGAGGAGCAACAACATAAAATTTAGAGGAATCCCCAAATCAGTCTAAAATAATGAGCTGACTCCATACAGTCAACAACATATAAAAGCAGTACTGCCTAACTGCCAAGATAATTAATGATTTATAAATAGGGCGCACCGTCTTCCTAAACCAAAAGGCCTCCCGAATACTATCCCTCATGACACTATTGCGAGAATCCATTTATACCATATAAAGGATAAATTAATGATGGCTTCATGCTCGACAGATTCTCTACTGGATCCCTTTACCAACATTAGATTCTTCACAGATTTATCTAAAAAAATTGGCCCCCATGTCCGCAAGACAACATGGAATACCCTACAAATGGGGCTTTCCAACTGAATTCGTAGTCATCAAAAATATATTCGATAACAAAATATACACTTTATTATGGTATTCACTATCCTCTCCTTCATTGTCAAGGACCTGAATAGCCCTTATAAAAGGTCACTTTTTTGGAGAGAAGCACTGTCCTCCAAGGCTGACGTCTTGTGCATACAAAAGTCACATTTCAGAAATACACCCTCGACCCCCAAAGTTCTCCCATAGGCTATTCCCCAATACATATTGTTCTAACACACAAAATAAAAAAGCTGGGGTTGTAATTACTGTGAAAGTCCATTGCCTTTCAAAAACTTGATATAATATATGATCCAAAGGGACACTATATTATTTTGGTATGCATAATAGATAACGTTACTGTGGTACAGGATCCGCCCAGGGGGATTAATTTTAGATATGAATTCCATTTGTGGCTGATTGATATTGCATCTTTTTGATTTCCAGACCATCACAGACTTAATGTCTACAGTCACCCACACAGCCCTCTTTACATACAAGTGTGAAACTTGTTAACTCAGCAGGGAAGAGCCTGGAGTATGTGTATTCTAACTTTTCTAAGTAGACGATCTGGCTAAATATGGTATTATGATGATATTTCCCAAGGGGAGCTTCCTAAAGTCACACCAATAAATTCCTTGGGTGCGCAAGATCAGGGCAAACGCGTCCAGTCCAAACACAGTACTGCGGTAAGCAGTGAAAAGGTCCAGACACTGACCTCCCTAACCAAGGGGATCTGGGGGGTCATTCCTGGTGTCTATGCGATGGGAACATCACCACAAACCCCGTCATACCCCTCACCTGATACTACAGTCATCCGGCGAGAAGTTATGGTTGTATATATTTATCTGGTCTTCGGATGTGGGGCTGGGCCTCTTCTCCTGCTGACATCACACAGGGAGGAGAGTAGGATAGTTATATGGTCTCAGACCAGGGAGAGGGGCTTGTTCTTATCCTGGGAGAGATGTGAAGACACATGTCATGTTGCTGACTAAAGGAAGTGCCTTGGGGCCTAGCAGTGATGCCTCAGCGAGCCAGACTGCAGATCCATTTGGTATTCCTTGTTTTTACCTGTATTTACTTGACCATCCTCGGATGTGTATTATAAGATAAGATAAGATAAGAAGATAATCCTTTAATAGTCCCACCATGGGGAAATTCAGTATGTTGCAGCAGCATAGATAATACAATACAATAATACAATATACAAAAGTTCCAAAGTAGAGACATTACAGTGACAGTAGGTACAGATAAAAAGGTACAGGTAAAAAAGTAGTAGAGGGATACCACAACTTAAAGATATTTCAGTTCTCTGTATGGAATGATCTCCACTTAGCTTGGTGTTACAACCTAACCACAGCAGGGAGGAAAGACTTCCGATAGCGCTCCTTCTCACAATTAGGGTGAAGCAGTTGATCGCTGACAGTAATGTCCAATGCTATCACGGTCTCATGCATGGGATGGGAGTTATTCTCCAGCATGGAGCTCACCAAGGACATTATCCTTCTGTCACCCACCACCTGCACTGGGTCCAGGGGGCTCCCCAGGACAGAGCTGGACCTTCTAATAAGCTTGTCGAGTCTTTTCCTGTCCCTGGTTGATATGCTACTCCCCCAGCAGGTCACTCCAAGAAGATGGCTGATGCCACTACAGAGTTGAAAAAGGCCCTAAAAAGTGCAACCTGGACTCCAAAGGCCCTCAGCCTCCTAAGCAGGTAAAGCCTGCTGTGGCCCTTCCTGTACAGTGCATCCAGGTGATCTGCCCAGTCCAGCTTATTATTGAGGAGCACACCCAGGTACTTATAGCTGTTGACTATCTCAATGCCCTTCCCCTGGATGTCCACTGGATGATATCTGCGCCTGTGAAAGTCCACCCCCATCTCCTTGGTCTTTCCAGCATTAATCCTAACGTGGTTCCGCTGGCACCAATCTAAAAAATCCTGGTTCAATTCTCTGTACTCCCTGTCATCTTTGTCTGTGATGAGGCCTACTATTGCAACTATTACTACTCCAAAGACATACTGATAGGGAATGTAGATTGTGAGCCCTATATGGGACAGTGTCTGTCAATGTCTGTAAGGCGCTGTGGAATATGATGGCGCTATATAAGGAAGCATAATAAATAAATAAATAATAATAATAATTGCAGAGTCATCTGAATACTTCTGTAAGTAGCAGCTAGATGAGTTGCACCTAAAATCTGCAGTGTACAGTGTGAAGAGGAAAGGGGCAAGAACTGTACCTTGAGGTACCCCCATATTACAGATCACGATGTCTGACACACAGTCCCGGGTTCTCACATACTAAGGTCGGTTTGTGAGGTAGTCTAGGATCCAGTTGGAGAGGTGGTGGTTCACTCCAACAAGGGCCAGCTTGTCTCTCAGTAGCCCTGGCTGTATGGTGTTAAAAGCACTGGAGAAATCAAAGAACACAAAGAACATTATTCTCACAGTGTTCCCTGGCTTTTCCAGGTGAGAAAGAGCTCTGTGTAGAAGATGGATGATGGCATCATCCACCCCAATGTTTGCCTGATAAGCAAACTGGAGAGGGTTCCATAGCCGAGCTCACTACAGGGCGGAGATGTGTGAGAACCAATCTCTCTAAGACCTTCATCAAGTGGAATGTCAATGCTACAGGTCTGTAGCCGTTAAGGTCCATCGGATGAGGTGTCTTTGGAACTGGTACCACACAAGATGATTTCCACAGTTTTGGTACCATTCCCAGCTTCAGGCTCATATTGAACATATATGTAATAACACCACACAGCTGGTCCCCGCAAGTCTTAAGTAGCCTGGCACTGACACCATCCAGCCCTGCGGCCTTCCCCGTCTTGATCTTTATGAGTTCCTTTCTCACCTGGGCACCTGTGAAGATCAGACTGTAGCCAGATGACTGATTGCTAGATTTACTGATCTGGAGGTTAGAACTAACAGAAGGCGGTGAGGTCAGTGTGGGAGAGAGGATTGAATGACATGCTGGGGTGGGAGGAGCTGGTGTGTGATCAAATCTATTGAAGAATAGATTTAGTTCATTAAGCCACTTTTGCACATCCCTCAGTCTTTCCTTGTCTCCAGACCTAAATACCATCTTTTTCTCCTTGAGAAGAGCTTTTATATCAGGGTTAATGCATGGTTTGTTGTTAGAGAAGTACCTCACCACTTTTGTGGGTACCGTGTTGTCCACACAAAAATTAATGTAGCCCGTTATGCAGTGTGTGATACCTTCCATGTCCTCCCCATAGGAATCATGCAGCTCTTCACATGCAGTTGTGTCAAAACAATCCTTCAGAGCCTCATCACTCTCCTCGGACCATATCCTCACTGTGCGGGTGACAGCTGGTTCTCTACATACAAGTGGTTTGTACACAGGTCGCAGATGCACCAGGTTGTGTTACGAACTTCTCAGGGGCAGTAGGGCTGATGAGTTATATGCCTCCTTTACATTGGCAAAGAACAAGTCCAATGGTTTGTTGTCTCTTGTCTGGCAGGTTACATACTGTGTAAAATTGGGCAGTGTGGATGATGGAGAGACATGGTTGAAATCTCCAGACACAAGAAGGAGGGCCTGGGGGTGCGACTGCAACTGGCTCACCACGGCTTGTAGGACCTCACAAGCAGCCTCAGCTTTTGCAGAGCGGGGGACATATGCAGCTATCACGATGACATGCAATACTTCCCTCGGTAAATAGAAAGGTCTCATGCTCACAGCTAATAGTTCAATGTCCTTACAGCAAGTTTTCTCCTTAATCACAATGTGCCTAGAGATACACCATCTATCATTCACAAATATCGCCAGCCCTCCTCCTTTACTCTTACTGCTCTCCCTTGTCCTGTCTGCCCGAAGGAGTTTAAAGCCATCCAAGGATGCAAGAGTGTTCAGTGTAACTTCAGGAAGCCAAGTCTCTGTAAACAGCATCATGTGCACTCCCAAAACTCCTGATGATGCCTGGTTAGCGCCACCAGTTCATCCAGTTCTGTTCTGTATATGTTAGCAGCTAGTACCGACTCACTCGGGTTAATAAATACATAAAATTTATGAAGCTTGTTTCATGTTATCCTAGGAACCCAGGCACTCATGGGTTGTGATTGGAAGGTAAGAGGGGTGACCATAGGTAGGCCAAGCGGCTTGGCAAAGTGGTATCCTTCACAGTTACATATACTATTGTTAAAATTTATAGCCCAAACACTTCTCAGGTGTCATTTCTAAATTCACTCATGAAGAAATTAAAATGTCGCTTTTGTGGATGTATGGAGGAGTTTACATTCCTTAGAAAAAGATTTTACTTTTTTCTCGTCTTGCATAAACCTACACCAGAATTGACATGTTCCTGGTCAACAAATGGTTCCTTCCTGAGATCATAAATTGCTAAATTGGCAATATCACATGGTCGGACCATGCATCCATTAGCATATCTATTAGTTCTTGCTGCAATTCAAGTGGCCCTTTTATTTGGCGTAAAAATACATATGTCATGTCACTTAAATCAGTGAAAGCTGCCCTTGTTAAGGACATTGGGGAATTCTTTGATGCCAATTCTCAATCTGTAAGAAGCAGGTTCTCATAATGGAACTCCCACAAGGCTTATTTCAGGGGTTTACTCATTAAACAGGCTGCTCATTTCAAGAAACAAAGAGCCAATGCTATCCATTTCTTGCTCCAGAAAATTTCAACTCATGAATCTCAACACAAGAGTGATCCTTCACATTCCTTGTGGGAATCCCTCTGAAAGGCCAGAGATGAAGTAAACTGCTTCTGACCGAGTATGAAAAACTTTCTAGAAAACATCCTATTATAGTTCATAAAACAAAGCAAGTAAACCAATAGGTAAAGCCGCTCGTAAAAATCCGTTTTTATACTCTGTGGCATCAGGATCCCAAGATCCCACTTGATGAAGATCTTAGAGAGATTGGTTCTCACACATCTTCGCCCTCTAGTGAGCCCCGCTATGGACCCTCTCCAGTTTGCTTATCGACCGGGCATTGGGGTAGATGATGCCATCATCCACCTTCTGCACAGGGCTCTGTCTCACCTGGAAAAACCAGGGAACACGGTGAGAATAATGTTCTTTGATTTCTCCAGTGCTTTTAACACCATACAGCCCAGGTTACTGAGAGACAAGCTGGGCCTTGCTAGAGTGGACCACCACCTCTCCAACTGGATCCTAGACTACCTCACAAATTGACCTCAATACGTGAGAGCCCAAGACTGTGTGTCAGGTACCGTTATCTGTAATACGGGGGCACCTCAGGGTACGGTTCTCGCCCCTTTCCTCTTCACACTGTACACTGCTGATTTTAGGTGCAACTCATCCAGCTGCTACCTACAGAAGTATTCTGACGACTCTGCAATAGTAGGCCTCATCACAGACGATGATGACAGGGAGTACAGAGAACTGAACCGTTTTTTTGTGGACTGGTGCCACCAGAACCACCTGAAGATTAACGCGGGGAAGACCAAGGAGATGGTGGTGGACTTCCGTAAAGGCAGATGCCCTCCAAAACCAGTGGACATCCTGGGGACGGGCATCGAGATTGTGAACACCTATAAGTACCTGGGTTTGTTCCTTAATAATAAGCTGGACTGGGCAGATCATATGGAGGCCCTGTACAGGAAGGGCCACAGCAGGCTCTACCTGCTTAGGAAGCTGAGAGCCTTTGGAATCCGGGGGGCACTTCTTAGGACTTTCTTCAACTCTGTAGTGGCATCAGCCATCTTCTTTGGAGTGGCCTGCTGGGGGAGCAGTATATCAACCAGGGACAGAAATAAACTTGACAAGCTGATTAGAAGGACCAGCTCTGTCCTGGGGAGCCCACTGGACCCAGTGCAGGCGGTGGGTGACAGAAGGATACTGTCCGTGGTGAGCTCCATGCGGGAGAATAACTCCCATCCCATGCATGAGACTGTGATTGCGTTGGGCAGTACTGTCAGTGACCGACTGCTCCACCCTAGGTGTGAGACGGAGCGCTATCGGAAGTCTTTCCTCCCCACCGCTGTTAGGCTGTACAACCAACACCGACTTAAGCGGAGATCATTACATACAGAGAACTGAAATATCTCTCTGCCTGTTAAATCCCCCCCCCCCTCTGCTACGTCCTATCTGTCTGTCTGCTATTAATGTAATGCCTCTCACCTTGGAACATTCCTGTACATGTTGTATTTGTGTTTGTATCTGCTTATCTTATCTTATCTTTGCTGCTGTAACACACAGAATTTCCCCATTGTGGGACTATTAAAGGACTATTATTATTATTATTATTATTATATTTCACCCACAGGATATAGCTGACAAGTTCAGTGCATACTATCAGAACTTGTACAACTTGAAAGCAGATCCAGATACTCCCCATCCCACACTCTCTCTTATCCGCTTTCTATCTTTTCTCTCGCTACCTATCATTTTGGACCCAATATTAGAAGCTCTCAACCAACCCTTTTCTAACTAAGAAATTGAAGTAGCAATTAATAGCCCGAAACTATACAAGTCCCCTGAGCCTGATGGCTTCTCGAATGAGTACCTTAAGTATTTCCAGAAACTTCTCATTCCACATATTAAGGATATGTTCAACCAAGCTATGAGTGAGAACAAGTTTTCAGATGAGATGTTGTCAGCAACTATAGGCTCCCTTCCCAAAACCAGGAAAACTCCCCACATCCCCTGATAATTTTCAGGCCATTTTGCTGTTGAATTCAGATATCAAGCTGTACGCAAAGATATTGGCCACTCGCTTACTTAAATTTTTACCTACCCTCTGTGAGAAGGTCGCAGGCAGAGTGCTGGACTCCCAGTATATCTCCTCCAGATTTCTAACTTATGTCTGGTCCAGGGCGGGTCTTGAATAGGCCTCAGCCCCAGGTATAGGTCCCAAGCTCATTAAATGGGCCATAAAAGGCCTCAGAGCCTGCACTTCAGGGCAGATCCTGGGAGTGAGAGGAGGCATCTGGGTCTGTCCTGCGTTACTAAAAGTCTGGTGAGACTGTGCTGTGTTGTTTTGTTCGTGTGGTTAATAGTAGCCACAAATATAGTTAAAAATATAGAAAATGTAGGAGTACCCTGTGCACAGCACAAAGGTATAAGGAATAGAAAAGCATTACTGCTATTGTTATTATAAACTAATATAATCTATACATACAAATTAGAGGTTCTTTGTTATACACATTTGATCAAACAGTAAGAAACCCACCTGCCACGACAAGGCGACCTCATTCAGATACACTAAATAAAATACCTCTCTTGGACCTAGACCAGGTCTACAAATTTCAGGGCAAGTAGGATCCAGAGCTTACTCCATTTAAAATAGCCTAAGGCAGATGGGGGAATGAAAACTATATATACTCTATTCCAATTAAATAAACCTGTGCAATAAGATGGGAGTGCTAGTCCAACTATGGAGGGAACCATCCACCCCTTATTGCACAGGTTTATTTAATTGGAATAGAGTATATATAGTTTTTATGCGATGTGCAGTCCGAATTTTCCTTTTGTGTAGCACACGTATAGTTAGTTTTCTCGTGTTTAGTTAGTGCTTAGGACTTAGAACTTTGGACTTAGGACTTTGTTCTCACATTTTTGCCTGAAGTTAAGGCTGTATTATTATTTTGTACCTGAAGTGAAGGTTTATTTATTTTTGCTGTTTTTTTTTTTTTTTTCTAAATAAACCTACTTGTACCAGAGTTTGTGTCCCTGTCTCTGATTGGGTCCGCACCACGGCTGCTACCGAGCTACCTTCCCCACATATGGTGCTTCGGCAATTTTAAGTGATTAAAAAGGAGACCGCCAGCATGAAGGACTTTGTGAAGCAGTTTGGGCAGGTCATCCTACAGCAGCAGCAAGCCTAGGCACAGCAGCAGCAAGCCCAGATGGAAGCTGAAATGCGACAGCAGCAAGCCCAAGCACAGCAGCAGGAGATGAACTTGCTGCTAATGGAGAAGCTGGTGCTGCTCAGCTAGTCCTTAGTTGACCAGAGGACGGCTGAGCAGCGGTTCTGGTGCCAAAGAGACCCAGAGCATACAGACCGCTGCCCGAGCTGCTGTACAGAGTATGCTACAAAAGATGACATTCACAGACAACGTGGAGGCATATCTTCGGTTTTTTGAGTGAATGGCTGAGCGGGAGAGACTGCCTTAGGGTCAGTAGGCCAATGTTGTGGCACCATTTCTCACCGGGAACCTCAGAAGGCCTACTATGATCTATGTGAACAGGAGGCAAAAGATTACCATAAACTGAGAGGTGAGATCTTGGCACAACTCGGGGAGAACATGCATGTACGTGCTGGGAGAGTGCACCATTGGACTTTCTCTGAGAGACTCCCACCCCAATACCAGATGCATGACCTGGTGTATCTGGTAAAGAAATGGCTTCAGCCTGAGGAGGCCACTCCAGCACAGATGGTGGAGAGAGTGGTACTTGATAAGTACACCAGATTACTTCCACCTAAGATTCAGCGCTGGGTTGGACAAGCGGAACCTACAACAGCTGACGAGCTGGTGTGTTTGGTGGAAAGATACCAGGCCACTGAGGAACTACTGCAGATCTTCGAGATCTACTAACCCCAAGGCGGGTAAGACTGCACCTACTACATTGTGGGTCAGGAAGGTTGTGAGGGGAGAACGCTCAGAGGGGGAACAGGCAGCTGGGACTGAATGCGTTAAGCCCAGGTCTCAAAATGGAGATCCATACCGTCTCAGATGTTGGCGGTGCCATGAACTGAGTCATGTTGCTGCATACTGTCCCCTGACGACTGAGCCAATGGGCTGCAACAGTTCTAGGCAGGATTCCATGTTTGCACAACCCACTTGCTTGGCAGAAACTGCGATAGAACTGCAGATATGTACTCTGACTATAGCAGAGCATGCTGTACTGGCTCTCCTGGACTTTGGGATCCTTGTAACCCTGGTGCACCATGATCTGGTCGACGCTGCACTGTAAAGTGGACAAACTATTGGGGTCTTGTGCATACATGGTGAAACTAGAGAGTATCCTATTGCAGAGGTCACCATAAAAACTACCTCTGGCATCGCCTCTCACAAAGTGGTCGTGGTTAAGTCCCTGTTCCATTGTGAGATCATAGGGAGGGATTTTCCTCTGTTTTGGGATATGTGGAAAAAGCAGGGGCTACCATGTCTTAAAAATTTTAATATTGGTGATGTCTTGCCTAACGTTAACCCTGAACCCTTTGATCCTGACAGGGAAACACCAGCTGTAGGGGTGACACAAGATGGTAATAATTTGGCACATAAGCATGTGTTAGGAGGACACCTGGGGTACAAAAAGACCAAATAGTGCATTCTACAGTGTTTCTATTGGCCAGGAATTGATAAACAGGTACAAGAGTATTGTAACTCCTGCCCAGAGTGTCAGCTAACCGCTCCTGTGTCACACTTCAGGAGTCGTTTGGTACCCCTACCCATGATAGAAGTAACCTTTGAAAGAGTTGCCATGGACCTGGTAGGTCCTGTTGTAAAGTCTGCTAGGGGGCATCAGTATATACTAGTGGTGTTAGATTATGCTACACAATACACTGAGGCCGTGCCCTTGAGACATACTTCGGCCAAGCTAATTGCCAAGGAGTTTTTTTATACAGTGGGTACGAAAAGTATTCAGACCCCTTTAAATTTTTCACTCTTTGTTTCATTGCAGCCATTTGCTAAAAGAAAAAAAAGTTCATTTTATTTCTCATTAATGTACACTCAGCACCCCATCTTGACAGAAAAAAAAACAGAAATGTAGATATTTTTGCAAATTTATTAAAAAAGAAAAACTGAAATATCACATGGTCATAAGTATTCAGACCCTTTGCTCAGTATTTGAGCTAGTACAGCCATGAGTCTTCTTGGGAATGATGCAACAAGTTTTTCACATCTGGATTTGGGGATCCTCGGGCATTCTTCCTTGCAGATCCTCTCCAGTTCCGTCAGGTTGGATGGTGAACGTTGGTGGACAGCCATTTTCAGGTCTCTCCAGAGATGCTCAATTGGTTTGAGATCAGAGTTCTGGCTGGGCCAGTCAAGAATGGTCACAGAGTTGTTCCGAAGCCACTCCTTTGTTATTTTAGCTGTGTGCTTAGGGTCATTGTCTTGTTGGAAGGTGAACCTTCGGCCCAGTCTGAGATCCAGAGCACTCTGGAAGAGGTTTTCTTCCAGGATATCTCTATACATTCATCTTTCCTTCAATTGCAACCAGTCGTCCTGTCCCTGCAGCTGAAAAACACCCCCATAGCATGATGCAGCCACCACCATGTTTCACTGTTGGGATTGTATTGGGCAGGTGATGAGCAGTGCCTGGTTTTCTCCACACATACCACTTAGAATTAACGTCAAAAAGTTCAATCTTCGTCTCATCAGTCCAGAGAATCTTATTTCTCATAGTCTGGGAGTCCTTCATGTGTTTTTTGGCAAACTCTATGCGGACTTTCATATGTCTTGCACTGAGGAGAGGCTTCCTTCAGGCCACTCTGCCATAAAGCCCTGACTGGTAGAGGGCTGCAGTGATATTTGACTTTGTGGAACTTTCTCCCATCTCCCTACTGCATCTCTGGAGCTCAGCCACAATGATCTTTGGGTTCTTCTTTACCTCTCTCACCAAGGCTCTTCTCCCACGATTGCTCAGTTTGGCTGGACGGCCAGGTCTAGGAAGGGTTCTGGTCATCCCAAACTTCTTCCATTTAAGGATTATGGAGGCCACTGTGCTCTTAGGAACCTTGAGTGCTGCAGAAATTCTTTTGTAACCTTGGGCAGATCTGTGCCTTGCCACAATTCTGTCTCTGAGCTCCTTGGGCAGTTCCTTTGACCTCATGATTCTCATTTGCTCTGACATGCACTGTGAGCTGTGAGGTCTTATAGAGACAGGTGTGTGCCTTTCCTAATCTAGTCCAATCAGTTTAATTAAACACAGCTGGACTCCAATGAAGGAGTAGAACCATCTCAAGGAGGATCAGAAGGAAATGGACAGCATGTGAGTTAAATATGAGTGTCACAGCAAAGGATCTGAATACTTATGACAATGTGATATTTCAGTTTTTCTTTTTTAATAAATTTGCAAAAATATCTACATTTCTGTCAAGATGGGGTGCTAAGTGTACATTAATGAGAAATAAAATGAACCTTTTTGCTTTTAGCAAATGGCTGCAAAGAAACAAAGAGTGAAAAATTTAAAGGGGTCTGAATACTTTCCGTATCCACTGTATGTTCTCTCGGACAGGTATACCCAAGGAGATCCTGACTGACCAAGGGACTCCTTTTATGTCCAAGGTAATGAAAAAAATGCGTAAGCTCCTGAAAATCTGCGAACCTCTGTGTATCACCTCCAAATAGATGGCCTAGTGGAGAGGTTCAATAAAACCCTTAAGGGCATGTTAAAGAGGGTGGTTAGCAAGGATGGCAAAGATTGGGATTGCCTACTGCCCTATTTAAAGGCCTTTATTATAAGGGGCTTATTCACTGTTCTTACAAAGCATAACATTATTCAGTACTATTGTGCCAAAGAAAACTGAATTATCATCCAATAATATCTGCACTTATCTGTAATAAAGGCCTTTAACGTTGGGAAAGACATAACGACCATATTCGCCATTTTGTTACCAGTATAAAGTTTCAGGCAATATTTAAAAACAGTATTGTCAATAAAAATTCAATAATTCAATAATTCTTAGCGGTTATCACTTATTTAAGCGTCTTTATTAGTGTCAAAACACATAAAAAGAACCATATTCGCCATTTTGTTACCAGTATAAAGTTGCAGGCCATTTTTCAATACAGTATTGTCAATATTAATTCAATAATTCTTAGCGGTTATCACTTATTTAAAGGTCTTTTTTAGTGTCAAAACACATAAAAAGGACCAAATTCACCATTGTGTTACCAGTATAAAGTTGCAGGCAATATTTTAAAACAGTATTGTCAATAAAAATTCAGTAATTCAATAATTCTTAGCGGTTATCACTTATTTAAACGTCTTTATTAGTGTCAAAACACATAAAAAGAACCATATTCACCATTTTGTTACCAGTATAATGTTGCAGGCCATTTTTCAATAAAGTATTGTCAATATTAATTCAATAATTCAATAATTCTTAGCAGTTATCACTTATTTAAAGGTCTTTTTTAGTGTCAAAACATATAAAAAGGACCATATTCACCATTTTGTTACCAGTATAAAGTGGCAGGCAATATTTAAAAACAGTATTGTGAATAAAAATTCAATAATTCAATAAGTCTTAGCAGTTATCACTTATTTAAAGGTGTTTATTAGTGTCAAATCACATAAAAAGGATCATATTCAGCATTTTGTTACCAGTATAAAGTTGCTGGCCATTTATAAATAGTATTGTCATTCTGAGCCACAAATCTCTGCCTTTATCAGGCTTTTTTTTATTGGTGTTCATTAGTGGGTGAAGAAATAAGGGGCATGTTTGCCGTTCTCTTCAAAGTAGAAAATAACATTCCTTTTTGCCCTTTACAATTAAGTTTTTTCATCGAACAGTATGTCAGACAGAGAAGCGAGAGGCCATGCACAGGGGAGGGCCACAGGCTTAAATGTTTCTGGCACAGGCACAGGTCGCAGCAGAGTGAGGGGGTGTGGCATCAGGGGTCACTTACAGAGACCTGAGCTCCCAGTGTCAAGTAGTGGTCGTGTCTTGACCAGGAGCCCAACAGTTGTAGACTGGTTGACGCAGTCATCCAATTCATCCCAAGTCACATCAGACACCCCCAGCCAAGAGTCGGTGGGTTCGTCAGACACAACCCTTAGTTGGCATGGTCCGGCAGCAGGCCCTGTGCCCTCACCTGTCCTCAACCTGCCTCTGTCCTTTTCTGTTCCCTCAGCTAGAGAACTACTCTATGCTGTGGGCTCAGATCCACTGTACAGTGAGGAGGAGGTACTACAGGACAGTCAGCAGCTACTGATCAGCCAAGATGTGGAGGAGACATCCGCTGTTTCCTGTGGTAGGCGGGCAAGTAGTGATGAGGAGAGTGGCATGGGAGCTGGTGTTGAGGAGGACATCAGTGACCTGCAGACAGTAGTGGATGACGATGTAGCCAATCTTAATTGGGAGCTGGGTGACGAAGGGGCCTCATCGTCATCAGGAGAAGAGGGTTGCAGCTTGTGCATGAGGCAGCGAGGGAGTCAGCAGGGTGACAGCAGTGTGAGGTTGGGAGCTAAACATGCCCGTGGTAAGCCACCCGCTTTGCAGCACCCTACCTGCCCGTAAAGCAGTGGTGCAGGGGTTCACGGAGGCAGTGGCAATAGCAGTCAGTTATTGCGGAGTGTTGGGGGTAAAATCACCTACTCGGCGGTGTGGCAGTTTTTTGTAAAGCCGCCAGGGGAGGTGAACATGGCCATATGTTCAATCTGTGGGCAGAAGGTGAAGCGTGGCCAGGGTGCCAATATTGGCACCACAGCCCTGCGCCAACATATGCAGCGTCACCATAAAGTGGCCTGGGAGAGCCCTGGCTCCGATGTGGTGGTCCAGCCTTTCGCAGCAACCGCTGTAGCACCCAGTGGCACGCACCCCATTTCAGGCAGTCAAGGCTCCACCACCTCAGCTGAAGGAAGCTGTGTGTCCTTCCCATCATCTGCTGGTCGTGATGCTCCTGCTCCTCCTCCTAGTCAATCATTGCGTCAGCAATCGATCACAGAATCTATATTTAAGAGACAACAGTATGCGTGCACTCATCCAACAGTGCAGAAGCTGAATGTGCTCTCTTTCCACTTGGTGGACTCTGCATCTTTCAGAGAACTGATGGCTTGCGCCGAGCCGAGGTGGAGAGTCCCAAGCCGTCATTTCTTTGCCAAGAAGGCAGTACCAGCCCTGCACAAATATGTAGAACTGAAGGCTGGGCCAGTCCTTGAGCCTGTCGGTGTGTGCCAAAGCGCATGTGGCGCACCGACGTGTGGAGCTCCAACTATGGTCAAGGACAATATATGTCATTTACTGCCCACTGGGTTAATGTGGTTCCTGCCCAGACACACCAGCAACTTGGACAGGTGACGCAGCTTCTGCCTCCACATTATCACGCCGTTGGTCCTGCAACAATGTCCACCTCATCCTCCACTGTCTCCTCAGCCTCCACTGCAGGAACAATTCCCAGTGTTCCTCCAGCATACCACATGTGCAGGGCACAGCGGTGTCACGCTGTTCTACACCTCATTTGCCTGGGCGAACGAAGTCACGCAGGGGAGGAACTGCTCTGTGTCCTCAATCAAGAAATCGAATCCTGGCTTTCTCCAAGAGAACTTAAAATCAGAACAATGGTGACCAACAATGTGAAGAACATGGTGTCGGCCCTGCGTCAAGGAGGGTTGAGCCATGCGCCCTGCATGGCGCACATGTTCAATCTGGTTGTCAAGCGTTTCCTTAAGTGCAAGACATCCTAAAAATGTCAAGGAAACTTTGCATGCACTTCAGCCACTCGTACACCGCCAAGCACACCCTCCTTGAGCTGCAGCGGCAGAATGGCCTCCCACAACATAGGCTGATATGTGATGTTTCCATCCGTTGGAATTCAGCCGTCCATATATTGGATCGACTATATGAACAGAGAAAAGCCATAAACAATTTCTTGATGATCCAAGCAGACAGAGGTACTCCCCTGTGTAACTTTAACGTTAGCCATTGTCAGCTCATGTGTGACACCTGCTGTTTGCTCGTTCCCTTTGAGGAGGCCACTTTGTTAGTCAGTCGCCAGGACTACGGGATGAACAACGTCATTCCACTGATTAAAATCCTGGAGAATATGCTTATCAATCTGACTGGTCAGGGGACTGGAGATGTGGCATCTACATCTCAAGGCCACATGAGCCCTGTGGGGGCTGAACTGGAGGAGGAGGAGGATGAGGAGGATATTGGAGCACAAACAATGTGTAGTCAAATGGGTGGAGAGGAGGAGCAGGAGCAACCAGAGCAGAGGGAGATGAGGAGGATGAGGCAGATGACCCAGACACACCGTGGCAGTATGCAGTGGAGATGGATGCAGGAAGTCCCTCAGAGTCACTTGCGATGACTACTGGCTCTCCACCATATTAGACCCTCGCTGCCAGGGAAAAATGGGGGCCTTTTTTACACCCGCTGAGAGGGAGGACAAACTGAACTACTATAGAGACTTGCTATGTAGCAAGTTGGCCGCTGCCTACCTGTGCCATCGTCCATCCTCTCGCATGTCCGACCGGGGGGGCCCTGAGTGTTCAACTTGCACTGGCATGGCAGCTGTGGGAGGGAGTGGGGGTGGCAGGAGTATTATCGGCTCCATCAGCAGCAGCCTGAGTCTAGAGTCACTGATGAGCAACTTTCTTCAGTCACATAGTGAAGAAGCTGCTCATCAGCAGCAAGACACGGAGCAGAAGTTGAACCAGCAGGTGGTGGCATACTTAGAGAGCACCCTGCCACCCGTCATCGAATATCCGTTGGACTACTGGGAAGCTAAACTGGAGTTGTGGCCACAACTGGCCGAGTTTGCCCTGGAAAAGCTGTCCTGCCCGGCCAGTCGTGTGGCATCAGAGCGGGTGCTTAGTGCAGCAGGGGCCATAGTTAGCCCAAGGAGAATTTGCCTGTCCACCCAAAATTTGGAGAGACTGACCTTTGTGAAGATGAATCAGGCATGGATCAGACAGGACTTCCACCCACCAATGCCTGATGCAGCAGATTAAATGATCCATGCTGCCTCACCACACTCTGCCACTGGTTCACTGTATGGCCTCCTAAGGCTGTTGCTACCTACACATTATATCACCTTACCACTCTGCTGCCTGCTCACTCTGCTGCCACCTCTGCACTCTGCCACTGGGTGACTGTATGGCCTCCTCACGCTGCTGCCACCTCCTCACTCTGTCACTGGGTCACTGTATGGCTTCCTAAGGCTGTTGCTACCTTCACATTATATCCCCTTGCCACTCTGTGGCCTGCTCACTCTGCTGCCACCTCTGCACTCTGCCACTGGGTGACTGTATGGCCTCCTCACGCTGCTGCCACCTCCTCACTCTGTCACTGGGTCACTGTATGGCTTCCTAAGGCTGTTGCTACCTTCACATTATATCCCCTTGCCACTCTGTGGCCTGCTCACTCTGCTGCCACCTCTGCAGTCTGCCACTGGGTGACTGTATGGCCTCCTCACGTTGCTGCCACCTCCTCACTCTGTAACTGGGTCATTGTATGGCCTCCTAAGGCTGTTGCTATCTACACATTATATCACCTTGCGGCTCTTTGCCCTGCTCACTCTGCTGCCACCTCTGCACTCTGCCACTGGGTGACTGTATGGCCTCCTCATGCTGCTGCCACCTCTGCCTCTGCCACTGGGTGACTGTATGGCCACCTCACACTGCTGCCACCTCCTCACTCTGCCACTGGGTCACTGTATGGCCTACTAAGGCTGCTGACACCTCCACACTCTCTTACCGGGTCACTGTATGGGTTACTGTTTGCCCTCCTCATGCCACTGCCACCGGGTCACTGTATACCTCCTCATGCCGCTGCCACTGGGTCACTGTATGGCCTCCTCATGATGCTGCCACTTGGTCACTGCATGCCCTCCTCATGTTGCTGCCACTGGGTCACTGTATGGCCTCCTCATACCGCTGCCACTGGGTCACTGTATGCCCACTTCAAGCCGTTTCCACTGGGTCACACTGCGTCCTCCTCATGCTGCTGCCACTGGGTCACTGTATGCCCACCTCATGCCGCTGCCACCGGGTCACTGTATGGCCTCCTCATGCCACAGCCACTGGGTCACTGTATGCCCTCCTCATGCTACTGCCAAATTCACATTGTCACCTTGTCACCAGCAACTTGGCCAGGTGGCGCCGCTTTCATGTTCTGACACTGTTGGTCCTGCAACAATGTCCACCTCATCCTCTACTGTTTCCTCAGCCTCCACTGCAGGGACAATTCACAGTGCTCCTCCAGCATTCCACATGTGTAGGGCACAACGGTGTCACACTGTTCTACACCTTGTTTGCCTGGGCGAACAAAGTCACACAGGGGAGGTGACATGCCGCTTCCACTGGATCACTCTGTGTACTCCTCATGCCGCTGCCACTGGGTCACTGTATGCCCTCCTCATGCCAATGCCATTTGGTCACTGTATTCCTTCCTCATGCCGCAGCCACTGGGTCACTGTATTCCCTCCTCATGCCGCTGCCACTGTGTCACTGTATGGCCTCCTCATGCTGCTGCCACCGGGTCACTGTATTCCCTCCTCATGCTGCAGCACTGGGTCACTGTATGCTCTCCTCATGCCGCTGCCACTGGATCACTGTATGCCCTCCTCATGCCGCTGCCACTGGGTCACTGTATGGCCTCCTCATGCCACTGCCACTGAACCACTGTATGGCAGCCTCATGCTGTTTCCACTGGGTCACTCTGCGTCCTCCTCATGCCGCTGCCACTGGGTCACTGTATGGCCTCCTCATGCCGCAGCCACTGAGTCACTGTATGCGCTCCTCATGCCGCAGCCACTGGATCACTGTATACCCTCCTAAGGCTGCTACTATCTCCACCTCTGCCACTGGATCACTTTATGCCCTCCTCATGCCACAGTCACTGCTGGGTCACTGTATGTCCTCCTAATGTCGTCTTGCCACTCTGTGGTTTAATGATGCTGCTGTCAACTCCACATTATGTCGCCTTGCCACTCTGTAGACATATATGTGGAATCGACAGACGACGGTGTAAAAGGAGTGTGCTCTTTCACTCTACAGTAGGATGTTGGGTCTCTGCACGGTTCTTTCTACCTGGCACTAACATGTACCTGTAAGGCTGGGTTCACACTTGAGTTAGATGGTCAGTTTTGGTCCCATAACTGTCCAAATAAGTGAAGTGTGCATCTATTCTAAGAGCGACGCCTGTCATGTGTGTGTCATTCAGACTCACGGTATTGTTTGACTACCACAGTAGGCTCCCTATGCGTGTTACTGCAAGGCACAGTGTTCTACTCCACTATACAGGCACTCTGAAGCTAGGAAATAGGTGTTTTTTAGTGATATTCACCGCAAAGTAATTCGGATCGAAGCAAATTTTTTTGGAACTCCGAATAGAAGTGCCGAATCAAACTTTTGAGAAATTCGCTCATCCCTAGTTCTAATATATAGGCCTACAAAATCCCCTTCAGAACTAAAGTGGTCTCTAACAAATAGTTTTGGGAAAGTTTGTTGTAAATTTGGAAAAATCACTGTTAGACTAGTAAGCTATCTTACGTTCAAAATAAATTGAAGAACAATTAAAAAATGATGCCAATATAAAGCAGAGATATGGTAGATAATTTTTTAGAAACTCATTTTACTTCACAATAAATTCACAACTTACATACATGAAAATAGATCAGCAATCAACAATCAGCACTATATCAACAATACGTATTACACATCAAACCCAACACCTGGTTAGATTTCTGTAGGCATTATCTATTTTTATACACTATCCTCTCAGATGGTAGCATTTTAGAGATAGCCATTGTAACAATGAGGGCGTTCTATCTGCCATCCATTGCATCGCTATTGCCTTTCTGGCCAGAAAGAGACCACCTCGCTATAAAAGGATCTCACCACAGTACATCCCCATAGTAAATGAATAAAGTTCACTCCCTGGGTCCTACATCTATGGCTCTCAGTATGGGACATCTGGCCCATTTTAAACAAACGAGAGAGCGTTAGGTAGCTGTGGTGTAATATACAGCTATACAAGCCTATTGTTTGCCGAAGGAGACATGTTAATGGGATTCTAGGGCCTTGGACCAATCCTCTGTCGTAAGAGAGGGAATAAGTTATCTCCATCAGTCTTATACTGTCAGGGGCTGGTCGTCCACCCTGGCGCATAACAGATGTGCATAATCAGCAGAGATCATGCCCCTGGGGCCCTGTCTTAAGGATCCTAATCAAAAGAAACTTAGATATGGGGGGGTTCATTTACAGTAATTTGTGCATTTACTGCATGCGCAGCTGCAGGTACCTATAAAAGCTGGACTGTGGGAGCTCCACTTTATCTTTAAAGAGGTTCTCCGGGCAAAAATAACTTTTTTTTTTAAAAAGGCATTTTAGTGCTATTAATGGGTTAATAAGTGCACAAAAATACCTTTAGTAGTGTTTTGAGTTTGAGTTTGTTTTTGAGATCTGAGTTTCTCTGGGAGCTCCTGACATCTTCTGCATTTGTTTACATGAGTAGCTTCCTGCTGTCTTAGCCTACAACTACCATGATGCATTGCTGTTCACTCAGATCCATCTCTCTCTCCCTCCCCCTCCCTCTCTCACACGCCTCCCTGTTTCCCTAGCTAGCCCGCGGACTACAGGTGCATCTCAATAAATTAGAATATTTTTGAAACGTTCATTCATTTCAGTGATTCAGTAATTCAATTCATAATCAGCGTCTTCCATAATTGTGTGTCCCACTGAACCAGACTGAGGGAACATTTAACCCCTTAACGACCCAGGGCGTAATAGTACGTCCTGAGTCGCATGACGATGTATGGAGAGCGCTCAGGAGCTGAGCGCTCTCCATACACCGCAGGTGCCGGCTGTATAATACAGCCAGGACCCGCAGCTAACAGCAGCGATTGGTGCCTGCACCGATCGCGGCTGTTAACCCTTTAGATGCCATGGTCAAACGCAACCGCGGCGTCTAAATTGTGGAGCCGCCATGGGCGCCGCCATTTTTACCTCATCGCCGCCCTCCAGAATGTCATCGGAGGGCGGCGCTTGGTTGCCATGACAGCCGGGAGCCTATTGAAGGCTCCCAGGCCTGTCATTACAGTATAGCTATTAGACGATGCCAGAGGCATCGTCTAATAGCAGTGATGGCATTTTGCTATTCACTGCGATACAGTAGTATCGCAGTGAATGGTATGATTGATCAGACTCCCTAGGTTTCAAGGTCCCTAGGGAGTCTGATCATACAAGTAAAAGTAGAAAAAAAAAAAGTTTTTAAAAGTATGTAAAAATAAAAAAAAAAACACAAAATTTCAAATCACCCCCCTTTCCCTAGATCAGATATAAAAGTAAATAAACAAAAGTAAGCATAAACACTTTAGGCATCCCCGCGCTCCAAAATGCCCGAACTATTAAAATATTTGAATATTTATCCCATACAGTGAACGGCGTAGCGGGAAAAAAAATCAAAATGGTCAAATAGCGTTTTTTTCAACACTTTGTCTCCTATAAAAAATTGAATAAAAAGTGATCAAACCATCAGATCTTTCCCCAAGTGGTATGAATAAAAACGTCATGTTGTCCCGCATAAAAAGACGCCTTACCCAGCTCCATACATGTAAATATGAAAAAGTTACAGGTGACACAATATGGCGACGCAAAATTTTTTTTCTATTTAGCAAAGTTTTTAATTTTTTAAAAGGTATCAAAACATTACAAATACTATATAAATTTGGTATCGCCATGTTCGTACTGACCCGCAGAATACAGTTAACATGTCATTTTTACCACACAGTGAATGGTGTAAAAATTAAACCCATATGAATTTGGCGCAAATGCAGTTTTTCTCCAATTGCACCTCATTCTGAATTTTTTTCCAGCTTCCCAGTACATTGCACAGCATATTGAATAGTGACATTACAAAGTACAATTTGTTTAGAAAACAATAAGCCATCATGTGACTCTGTGAACTGAAAAATGAAAACGTTATGGCTCTTGGAATGTGGGGAGGGAAAAACGAAAATGCAAAAACGAAAAATGGCCGGGTCCTTAAGGGGTTAAAGACTTAGGAAACCTTGGCAGGTGACACACTGAATTTACAATACTGAACTTTTTTTTACAATAGTCTAATTTTCTTAGATTTGGGTTTTCATTACCTGTAATTTATAATCAACATTTACAGAAATAAAACACTTGAAATAGAACACTCTGTGTGTAAAGAATCTAGAAAATATAGGAGGTCACTTTTTTAATTTAATTACTGAAAGAAATAAACATTTCAAAGATATTCTAATTTATTCAGATGAACCTGTACTAGTCCTACCTAACTAACTAACTCAGCCCACCCCCACCCCATCCCATCAAACTTACCTGGAAACGGAGAAACGGAACGTCACCAGAACATCAGAAAGTGTGCCTGGGGCGGTCACATGATCTCGGTTATTATTGATTTTTTTTTTTTTTATAGTAAGTGAATTAGAAGTTAGGCAGGGAGAGAGGGTTTAGTTTAGGGTTCGTTTTTTTATTTTATCCCAGACAACCCCTTTAAGTTTCAAGAATGATAGGAGAACATTGTCAAAAATATCCCATAGGGTCACTACCCCCCCTTGTCTTACAAAAGTTCTGACCATCCAGATCCTGTAACTGAAGATACATTGGATTGTCCCAGAGGTCCACAAGGGGCATCAAGGCAGATATGGGCCAGATGATATGGAGTAGCAGACATTTTATTAAATCTATTGCCCTGGATAATGTATCCTCCCCTCTGTCCATAAACAGAACCATGTTGTCCGTAGATAGACAGACTCCATTTCCTATGCCAACTCCACAGTACCCCTCATCCTGTCTAAGTCACAGAACCAGAGGCCCTGTGGCCAATGCAAGAAGAGGAAGAGAGAGGGGGCACCGCTGACAGGTCCCCTTGCCCAGCCTAAAACAGGAGGATCCTCCGCCATTAACAAGCAAATTTGCCCGCAGGGCTTTGTACAGAATGGAGTACCATCTCCCAAAGCCAGGGCCAAACCCAAAACATGTCAATATTGACTGCAGGTACTCAAACTCCATGGAGTCGAAGGCCTTGGCCACATCAAATGAGGCCAAGGTCCACTCATGTTATCTATGCACCACCACCTGCCTGCACCCTACAACTGCCTGCACCCTTCTGATGTTGTCAGAAGTAGATTTTCTGGGCATGAAGCCGAATTGAGCATTATGAAAGATTTGACCAGATTGAGTCTATGAGCTAAAATCTTTGTTAGGAGTTTGTAATCTGAATTGAGAAGAGATATGGTTCGGTATGACCCACACTCTCTGGGGCACTTGTCAGGTTTAAGTAACACTATATTTGAAGCTTCATAAAGGGATGGTGGAGCACACCCACCTGAAGTGCCTCCCGATATATGTCTAACAAATGAGGACTCAATAGTTCTGCATATCTAGTGTACAACTCCACCAGGATGCCGTACGGATATGGCAATTTCCTACAAGATAACTCCTCCATTGCCTCCATCACCTCTTCCAGAGTTATGTCTCTGTCTAGGAGGCCTCTATCCTCCTGGGTCAGCTGGGGGAACCAAATGGAATCTAGGTACTGTGTCAATTCCCCGACAGGGTATTGAGCATGGGAGGTATAAAGCTCACTGTAGAACCTGTGAAAGCGGTCCTTCATCTGATCCACCATCAGGAGTTCCCGACCCACCCTAGGCCTTTATTTTAAGTATAGCCTGAGAGGAGTGGGAGCCATGCACTATATGGGCCAATAGTTCATTGAACTGGTTGCCTAATTTCGAAGGATCCTTGCTTAAGAAAGAACAGTTTGCTACTAGCCTTCTCTGAGATGTGTCATAGAATGTATGCCTTCCTGTAGCCATGCCACCCTCTTCCTCTCCGTTGGGGTCAGCCAACTAAGCAGCCTCCAGGGTCTTACATGAGGATGCTATTTCTTCTTCCACCCTGTAGGTCTCACATTTAACATAAGATATGGAGGATTTGACACATCCCAAGGTATGCTTTTATAGTGTTCCAGTAAAGTAGGTCATCTGGTTTCCCCTCATGAGCCATAAAGAATTGGTTCAATTGGTTCAGAATATGATCCTGAGGGCCTTTGGGTGACTACCAGAATGGGTGTATATGCCAGGTAGTGCGGGAATCTTTCTGGTCATGAAGCTTTATCTCCCCTCCCAAGTGTGCATAATCCAAGATCCCCTGGGGCAGGTATTTAATAGCTAGAATCACAAGTACAAGTCACCCGAACATATAATAAATCTGGGATAAAGCTCATCTAGAAGGAGTGAAGGAAGAGTATTCCATCTGGTGACGGTTCCGCTCCCTCCACATCTCCAGCCATCAGAATCAGCCAGGAGACAGAGACCCTGTCTTTAAAAGTCAGTGAATTTTGACCCTTCCAGTTTGGACAGCTACAGTTATAGTCAGTTCAACTTATAAAGGACATGTAGGCATTATGTTATGGGGCACTCTCGCGGTAAAAAAAAAAAAATGGTGTTTAGCAAGCTCCCCACCAACCCTCACATCAGAACGAATTCAACCACAATTAGAAAATTAGAAAAAGATGTAGAAAAAAAAACCTCTATTAACTGTTTGGCCGCAACATGGGGCAGGAGTCTCATCCTCAGAGCCGGAGGCAAACAAGAGTCAAAAACAGCACACTTTTCTTAATACAAGATCGCCAGAGTAGAAAGAGTATTAGTTCAAGTCCTTCGGTTTACGGGAAATCCAAAGGTCAACTTCTCCAGGATCTGTGAAGAACACTGTGCGGTCACCATCTAAAACCCAAAGCTTTGCAAGGTATGCCAAACTGTAGGCAAGGTTAAGGTCTCACAGTCTTCCTTCACAACAACAAATGTAGCCCTTTTTCGCTGTAGATTGGCTGAGAAGTCCATAAACAATGAAATCTGGGCATTTGCATGTTTGATTTCCTTGTGTCTGTGGGCTAGCTCAAGGCTTAGGTCTCTGTCCTTCCAATTTAGTAGACGGGAAAGCAAGGGGTACGGTGGTTGGCCAGGTTCTGGAATCTTTGCTGGCACTCGGTGGACCCCTTCAACTATAAAAGGCCATGGAGAATGACGTCTAAGGGAAAATGGCGCAAAACCACTGCACCAGGAAAGTCTCTGACTTTGTCCTCCACCCTCTCAGGAAGCCCGAAAATCTTGACATAATTCCTGCATGACCTATTCTCAAGGTTGTTGCATTTTTGTTGCCATACCTCCACTTTTCTCCACTTTCTTTTCCAGGGCAGTCATGAGGACTGCAGCGGAGAGACCTTGTCTTCCAGGGTGGATATCCTCTGCTCCTTCTCATGCACTCTTTCCCGCAAGTTGTGAACATCCTTCTGGAGCAAACCAAGGTCCACCCGCACCTCCTCTTAGTAGTAAGGGAAGCCTGTGAGGAGGTAATTGCCATTAGCAGATGATCACAGACCTGCTTCAGAATGAGTTCGAGTTCTGTATCTGCGCCTCTTTTGGAGACTGTTGAGGCAGTTTGGCCCCAAGTTTGTATGCCACATGGAGTAGATGTAGTGGAAGCACCATGGTAAGAGTCCTCCTGGGGGAACTCCTTCAGCTTCTCTGATCCCGAAAGTGACTTCCATGATGCACCCCCTTCTAAGTTGGTCACCTTGGGCAAGGTTGTTGCATTTTTGTTGCCATACCTCCACTTTTCTCCACTTTCTTTTCCAGGGCAGTCATGAGGTCTGCAGAGCAGAGACCTTGTCTTCCAGGGTGGAAATCCTCTGCTACTTCTCATGCACTCTTTCCCGCAAGTTGTGAACATCTTTCTGGAGCAAACCAAGGTCAACCCGCACCCAAGTTTGTATGCCACATGGAGTAGATGTAGTGGAAGCACCATGTTAAGAGTCCTCCTGGAGGAACTCATTCAGCTTCTCTGATCCCAAAAGTGACTTCCATGATGCGCCCCCTTCTAAGTCGGTCACCTTGGCCAGCGATTACCCATGTTGCGTTCACAGAATAAGACTCAGGATCACTGCTTTAGTGAGAGTGTTGCAGGAGTTCTCTCTAGATGCGTCCGACCATGTCAGTCTCGCCACACCCCCTTTGGTAGATAATGTTTATTAATGAATTTGGATGGTATGGATTTCTGAAAAGCAGATAAAAAATGTGAATTTTTCCAACTTGCCACCAAATGTCCTATTTTTTCATAAATAAATACAAAAAATATCAAAGTTTACCACTAATATGCAGAACAATATGCCACGAAAAAACTATCTTAATATCACATAAGTTAAAGAGTCTCAAAATTATTGTCATATAAAGTGACACATGTGAATTCTGAAAAATGTGGCAGTCTCCTTAAGGCATTTTTTGGCTTTGCCTTTAAGCAGTTAAACTCTTCTTCATCTGTATACAATTTCCTGTCTGGGGATATCAATCGAGATTCAAAGAGAATTTGCATTCTGTAGAAATCATATAAATGAGAATTCTCTAAATACACATATAAACAAAGGCTTAGTTACAGATCTTGTACATCCCTTCACATTTCACCTTTCCAATTTCTAAAATTTCCTGAAAAGTACAGCATATTAACATATAGTTGTTTAGGCAATGATTTAATCAGACTAGCCTTGGAACAATTTTGTTTATATGCATTTCAAGTAAAGTATTATACTTTGCTATTGCATGAAGTTATTATTAAGATGATAGGCACTTTCTGAAGGGGTTAACAAAAATCTACATTTTTGGCAATTCATGACCTGTACTGTACGCATGTTCTGCCTTTGTACTTTATAAACTACTGTACAGCTGTTTTACAGAAAACAAAAAGAAACACCAACATTGCAAGCGGCTTCATGAAAGTTTTCTTGTCAATATTCACAGGCCTTCTATTTCATAGTGTGGAATTGCCCATAATCCTCCTGGGAGAAGACTCAACAAAGAAGGATCCTCGCTTCTCTGGCTTGCCGTCAGCAAGGTCTACAGAAATGAATGAACAGTTTGAAGGGAATGTAGTTAGGGTCAGACAGAGAATGGACCCAATAAAAAAAACTCAACTTTGTTCACCCGAGATTCCAATTAACTCAGCGCCAGCCCATAATGCTTTGCAAAAAAGTCTTTCAATATTAAACATCAAAAGAGACTTATTGGCCTGACCTCTTTTCCTCTAAATGGGCCAGTATGTAATAATACTTAGTGGTATTTTATAACACAGCATGTTCGTTTTCATGTATGCCCAGCCCCATAGCATCCACACAGATAATTGACTCCAGTGTATAAAATGGCTGAAAATAGAAAATGCAGTGCCAATAAACTTTTTCAATCTTGCATTGCTCATGTGAATAAACACAGAGTATGTGTAGAATACAACTCTTTCTATATATATATATATATATATATATATATATATATTTGTATATATTCTAATAGTGTAATTGCATAAAACCCTCTTAATTATCGAATATGAACCAAAGAATCTATATTGTAATCTCAAAACAAGTGTACATAATTAACACCAAGCAAGTAATTATTCCAATGTTGCAGGATGGATGACAATCTTACCAGAGTCTCAGGTGTCCAGCAGAGCCATTGTGGCATTTCCAGAGTGCAAATGTGTATGTCTCCTATTCAGTCTCAGCTTCAAAGGGTTTGCAGCCACCAAACAGGAAGTACGGTATGTCACATGATCGCAATGTATTCTATTGCACATGTGCAATGCAAAGCAAGTAACAAAAAAACTCCACATTTACTAAGGTCAGAAAAGAGGGCAAACTTACAATGTGAATTGCAACCAAGTGTATGGTTAGAGATACTTCAAAGTATAAAAGCAAATTGTTCTAATCATATTAATATCAGGTGCAGTGGCATAACTAAAGTCTTGTGGGCCCTGGTGCAAGCTTTGACTGGGTCCTCTGCCGCCTCCCTACAGTGTACTCTTGATAGCAACGGTTATGAGTGCTGCAGTGGAATCTCAGATACTTGAAAGGGATACAATAGTACCCATAACTGTGGTTATCGATAATACAGTGAGTGAGCATCTCAGCGCCCATCATGTAAAGAATGGAAAAACAGAATGGGAAACAGTTGGTCTGCAGGGGTCCTAACAGCCTAAGATCTAAGAGATCAGTGGGGGTACAACACCTGGGTCCCCTGCTGATCAGCTATTTGAAGGGAACATTGTGTTTTTGCGAGTCCCATTACCCCCTTTGCTCTTTACATCGCACAGTATCTATTTTATACTGACATTGCATGACTATAAAACAGATGGCATGTGATGTAAATACTGAAGGGGCCCCACACAGTTTAATATGCTACCCAGAGCCCCCCCCCCCCCCACAGTATATTGTTCAATTGTGGTCCCACTCAGTATAATATGCTTCCCAGAGACCCCCTCTCCCCAGTATAAAATATTCTGAAACTTCAGATGAAACCCACAAAATTCATTTTGACAAATATTTGTGATGTTCGGCACTCTGGTTAGTTTTGGTGCCATTATTGTACTCTGGGGTCTAGGGGAGGTGAGTATCAAGTAAAAGTAACAAGTAAAAGTAACAAAAGCTTATACTCACCTTGCCTCAACTCTACTGAGAATCCTTGCTGCGCCCAGCTCCCTACAGTGTTCTCTTTGGGGTGTTCCGGCCTGCAACTGACATCATGCACCCCATGATGTGATTAGACCTCAGTGGTCAGCGGGGTGTGAGACTTCAGTTGCAGGCCAGAAGATTTGTGATTTTATTACTTACTTTCCCTGGGCAGGCTTCTATAATTATAAATAAACATGACCAGGACATGTGACTGGTAAAGGATTGCTGCTATTCATGACAGCAGACAAACCAGGTACAATGTTTGGAGGGAAATCATGGGTTCATCCACCCCCCCCTTCCCCACAACGGCGATCGCTGCTATTGGATGATCAAATCAGGTAAGCCAGTATCCAGTAGCCAGTGATTGGTACAGGGGTATCATAACACCCCTCTCCCCGCCCCCGGATCACTGCAATTACAGTGCAGCGGGCAGTTCAAATTAACAGTAATTGCTCTGCTTGAGTCACACATCTGGTAATATCGAGCAGGACAGTTACTGTGCTGTTACTGTGAGCCTCTGGTAGTGCCTCCTGGCATTACCTTCCATCCCTCCTTGCACCACTGTCCCTGTACTTTTATTTTTTGTTTCATTTTTTTTTCCAACCCCCCCCTCCCCTCCACCACCACTCACACTGGCTGATGATTTGGGAATATCTTTTTGTGTTTTTTTTTTTTTTTTTTTTATATATATTTTAACTCACTTTTTGTATCCCTGTGTCACCACCTGCCACTGCTGAACTCAATTTTTTCACTCTTTGTTTCATTGCAGCCATTTGCTAAAAGCAAAAAAGTTTACTTTATTTCTCATTAATGTGCACTCAGCACCCCATCTTGACAGAAAAAAAACAGAAATGTAAATGTTTTTGCAAATTTATTAAAAAAGAAAAACTGACATATCACTTGATTGGACCTGATTAGGAAAGGCACACACATGTCTATATAAGACCTCACAGCTCACAGTGCATGTCAGAGCAAATGAGAATCATGAGGTCAAAGGAACTGCCCAAGGAGCTCAGAGACAGAATTGTGGCAAGGCACAGATCTACCCAAGGTTACAAAAGAATTTCTGCAGCACTCAAGGTTCCTAAGAGCACAGTGGCCTCCATAATTCTTAAATGGAAGAAGTTCGGGACAACCAGAACTCTTCCTAGACCTGGCCATCCAGCCAAACTGAGCAATCGTGGGAGAAGAGCCTTGGTGAGAGAGGTAAAGAAGAACCCAAAGATCACTGTGGCTGAGCTCCAGAGATGCAGTAGGGAGATGGGAGAAAGTTCTACAAAATCAACTATCACTGCAGCCCTCCACCAATCGGGGCTTTATGGCAGAGTGGCCCAAAGGAAGCCTCTCCACAGTGCAAGAAATATGAAAGCCCGCATAGATTTTGCCAAAAAACACATGAAGGACTCCCAGACTATGAGAAATGTGGCTGTACAAGCTCAAATACTGAGCAAAGGGTCTGAATACTTATGACCGTGTAATATTTCAGTTTTTCTTTTTTAATGAATTTGCAAAAATATCTACATTTCTGTTTTTTTTCTGTCAAGATGGGGTGCTGAGTGCACATTAATGAGAAATAAAATGAACTTTTTTGCTTTTAGCAAATGGCTGCAATGAAACAAAGAGTGAAAAATTTAAAGGGGTCTGAATACTTTCCGTACCCACTGTATGTTATATATATATATATATATATATATATATATGTATATGTATAAAATTTTGGTAGCATTTAGGACAGAGTCTTATATATAGATAAATGTAACATTGTTCGTTGCTATCTCTCTGTTCACTGGTCAAAACATTTTTACATATATAAACACCTGTTGAAGCATAATACACCCCACATTTTCAATAAAGGTTCAATTCACATGTAAAAGCACAACACAAGTACAAAATGTCCCAAAGTTCCCAAAGCAGTGGAGGCATATGCCTTACTGGTCTCTGACACTGATACGACCAGCGAGGAAGAATTGCAAGATGCCCCTTTCCTCTATTTTAACTCCTCCCCCTCCTAATACAGTGATGAGCAACCCCAAAAGGAGCTGCCCCAAAACAATTGCTGAGGCAACTCATGAATTACTGACTCAGTGTGGACCCCAACACCTGAAAATTATCAGCCTCAGCTTCATGATTTTGTGGGAAGATCAGGAACCCAATTTGAGTCTGAAGCATTCACAGATATTGACTTTTCTCTGATGATTTCATAAATTTAATTATGGCCCAAACAAATTTATATGCCCTACAGGAACATTCTTGAGTTTCTGGCAGGGCCGTTTTAACACATTGGTGGGCCCAATCACCACCCGCTATTATACCCATCTGAAAGCTGCCAAGAACTGGGATTTTATATGTTGACATTCAATGAGTTATATGACTGATGGAACTTTCCGCCTGTAATGTTTTATATGTTCATCTTCAGTAATAATTGTTATTTCTATTATTTTAATGTGATATCGCTAGAGAGGCGGTCGGTGTATTTTACTCTATAAAGATCAGATATGGACAGGACAGGGTCAAATGTAAACTTTATTGATGACGTTGTGTATGTGTTGTGTAAGTGTTTGGTGCAACTCTTTTGGCGCTGCAACCTAGACGATGGTAAACGTCTGTGTCACAGCACCAATAACTTCCTGATTATGTTATGTTCAGAGGGGTATTACATAAAATACCCCTGTGATTAGGCTATGTGTGCCTCAGCAAATTTAGCTCCACCCACTTATATGTTGACTCCGCCCATTCTCATACATTTTTCTATGTGCCCCCACACAGTATAATCTTCCTACAGTCACCCTAACATTATATGCCCCCACATTATAATGTTCCCCTCCAATTGCCCCCAGTATGAAGTCTCCTCTCCTGGTGCCCCAGTTTAAACTGGGGGAAACTAGAGGGGGACATTAAACTGGGGTAGCTGGAGGGGGACATTAAACCGTGGGATTAGTTGGATGGGGACATTAAACTGGGGGCTGCTGCAGGGGACATTAACCTGGAGCAACTAGAGGGGGACATTAAACTGGGGCAGCAGGAGGGGAACATTAAACCGTGGGGGGTAGATGGAGGGGGACATTAAACTGGGGGCACGTCTAAGCTGTTTTTATACTTATGTACTGCAGCAAAGACTCTACTTTGCCCGTCACTGGAGGGAGACGCTCCCTCCCACGGGACTGAACTGTGTGCCCGCATGAAGGACATCCGCAGTCTTGAATTTTTGGTGTCTACTTTGAACCACGCTGTGGAGGCCTTTAATTCGATATGGTCGTACTGGGACTCCTACTCTATTTTTCATGGCCTTTGACTCCAACCGAACTGTCCTCCCCCTCCCGTTCTCCGTTTCCCTTCTCTCCCTTTTTTCCCCCTTGTCTGATGTCTGATATTGTTTTATTCATTGATGATCTCTGTAATCTATGTATGCAGAGGATTTTGTTACCATGTTGCTTCATCTGTTGTGATTTTTCCTCTTAAATGTTTGCTTTATTGTAAAAAACTTTAATAAAAACTACAGTTAAAAAAAAACAAAAAAAAACTGGGGGCAGCTAGAGACAAACATGTCCACCTCCAACTACGGCTTAATTTCCTCCTCCAGTTGCCCCCCAGTTTAATGCCCCCTTCCAACTTGCCCCCAGTTTAATGTCCCCCTCCAGCTGTCCCAGTTTAATGTCACCTTCCATCTACTACCCCAATTTAACTCTTCATCTCCCCCCAATTTAATGTCCCCCCTTCATCTGCATCCAGTTTGATGCCCCTCTCCATCTGCCCCCAGTTTAATGTCCCCCTTCATCTGCCCCAGTTTAATGTCTCCCTCCATCTGCCCCCTAGTTTAATGTTCCTCTTCACCTCCCCAAGTTTAATGTCCTCCTTCATCTGCCTCCAGTTTAATGCCCCCTTCATCTGCCCCCAGTTTAATGTCTCCCTTCATCTGCCCTCAGTTTAATGTGCCCCCTTCATCTGCCCCTAGTTTGATGTCCACCCTTCATCTGCCACCAGTTTAACATAATAAAACACTAATACTCACCTCTCCTCGCTCCGCTGCCACTCTGTGAGGTCTCTTCTCCCGGACTGTTCAGGGAGCTTGCATGTGAGTGACGTCATCACAACGCGCCCGCAGCTCTAGGGACCGGAGCCCACAAGGATGTCCTTCACACACAGTGGTCAAGCAGAGGCTGTCCGCGGACGGCTCCTGCTTCATCACTGTATTTAACTCATCTGCATCCGGAAATTGACACTATGGTTAAAGCGGCCCTGGTTTCAGGAGGAAGTTATCGGGACCATTACCAGGAGGGCCAGGCTCCAGTACTTCTGGAATTGAAGGTGCCTGTATTATACCAGGGAAATTATTTCTAAGTGAAGTCCTACAAACTGGAAAGAGAGGGAAGATCCCAAAAAGGGGCAATGTGTTCCAAAGGGGGGATAAAGAAAGACACCATTATCAGTGTAACACCTGCTCCAAAAAACTTGGCCTGTACATGAAGGATTGGTTCAGACTATACCACTCATCCATGAATTATTAATATTATAATGTATTTTCCCTGGTATATCACCTCCTTATTACATGCTGTTCTCAGCACAGATTTACCTTTCAACATCTGTTGAATGTGCATCAATTTCTGGAAAATAAATTAGTGTAATACCTGTAAAGTCCAAATGCTCACTGTACCCTGGATTAATTCCTTGTGGAGTCTAGTTTACAAAATGGGTCACATTTTGGGGGTTTCCACCATTTTGGCACCCTAGGGGCTCTGCAAATGAAAGATGGTGTCTGAAAACTATTACAACATCTGTTCTCCAAAAAGTCTCCTGTCCCACCGTGTGCTCGTACAGCAGTTTGTATCAACAAATGGGCCATTTCCGTAGTCAGAAAAAAATTATTAACAAATTGTGGGGTGCATATTTTACTATAAGTCCTTGTGAAAATGCAAAAATTTGAGTTAAAGCAACATTTTATAAGGAAAAATGTTGCTTTCCATTTTGGAATGCATGAAAGGTCATGCTAAATTTCTTGAGGGGTCTAGTTTACAAAAGGGAGTCACAATTTGGGGGTTTCCACTGTTTTGGCACCTGCAAATGGGACATGGACCCTGAAAACTATTCCAGCAAAACCTGTCTTTCAAAACCCAATTAGCGCTCTTTCCATTTCGAGCGCTGTCATCTGCCTGTTCATCAGTGTACTACCACGTATGGGTATTGTTGTATTTGGGAGAAAATGTGTGGTGCAATTTCTCCTTTAACCCCTCGTGAAGATTAAAAATTTGGGGTTAAAGTGATGTTTTATTATTTAAAAAAAAGTAATTTTTCATTCTCACATCCCAATGGTAAAAAAGTCAGTGAAACACCTGTAGGATCAAAATACTCACTATACCCCTTGATAAATTACTTCAGGTGTCTAGTTTCAAAAATGGGGTCATTTGCGGAGTTTCCACTGTTCTGGTACCTCAGGGGCTCTGCAAATGCAATGTGAAAATGAAAATGATTGTAGTAAAACCTGACGTTCAAAATTTCAATATTGCTCCATCCCTTTGGCGCGCTGCCAATGGCCTCAGGCAGTGTCTCATGGAATAAACTGGGGGGGGGGGGGGTGGCATTTTTTAAACTGGCCGTTACTTATTGTGCTATTGCAATAGATAGCGGCCGATAATTTTTACTCACCTGTCCACACTCCTGTCCAGGCCCCCTTCCGCTGCCACCTCTAGGCAGCGCTGCACTTACAACACGATTCTGAAGAACTTCAGGACGCTACCTCCAGTATTGGCTACAGCGTGCCCTGGACATGATGGCAGAGAGTGTCCAGGACAGGAACGTAGACAGGTTAGGAAAAATTATTGACCGCTATCTATTGCAATAATACAATATACTGTGTGAGTAGGGGGGTAAAAAAGGGGGTCATAAAAAGGGATCATATACTGTGTGGAGGGGCTAAAAAAGGAGGTCATATACTGTGTGTGGGGAATAAAGAGAGGTCATATATTTTGTAGGAGGTATAAAAAGGGGTCATAAACTGTAAGGGGGCCATAAAAGGGGCTATATAATCCATGGGGACCATAAAAAGTGAGATCATATGTTGTGGGGGGTAAAAAAGGGAGTTCATTTACTATGTGAGGGCCATAAAAAGTGGTCATATACTGTGAGGGCCATAAAAAGTGAGGTCATATACTGTGGGGGAAAAAAAATGGGTCTTATAATGTGTGGTGGGCCAAAAAAGTGGGTCATATACCATGTGGAGGGCCAGAAAAAGGGAAAAAAGGGGTCAAGTATCATAATAATAATAATAATAATAATAGTCCTTTAATAGTCCCACAATGGGGAAATTCAGTGTGTTACAGCAGCAAAGATAAGCAAATACAAATACAACATGAACAGGAATGTTCCAAGGTGAAAGGCATTACTGTACATTGATAGAAGACAGACAGATAGGAAGTAGCAGAGGGGGGGGGGGGGGGGGGGGGTTTAACAGGCAGAAAGATATTTCAGTTCTCTGTGTGTATTGATCTCCTCTTAGGTCGGTGTTGGTTGTACAGCCTAACCGCGGTGGGGAGGAAAGACTTCCGATAGCGCTCCTTCTCACACTTAGGGTGGAGCAGACGGTCACTAACAGTACTGCCCAGCGCGATCACGGTCTCATGCATGGGATGGGAGTTATTCTCCAGCATGGAGCTCACCACGGACAGTATCCTTCTGTCACTCACCACCTGCACTGGGTCCAGGGGGCTCCCCAGGACAGAGCTGGCCCTTCTAATCAGCTTGTCAAGTTTCTTTCTGTCCCTGGTTGATATACTGCTCCCTCAGCAGGCCACTCCGAAGAAGATGGCTGATGCCACTACCGAGTTGAAGAAAGTCCTAAGAAGTGCCCCCCGGATTCCAAAGGCTCTCAGCCTCCTAAGCAGGTAGAGCCTGCTGTGGCCCTTCCTGTACAGGACCTCCATGTGATCTGCTCAGTCCAGCTTATTATTAAGGAGCAAACCCAGGTACTTATAGGTGTTCACAATCTTGATGCCCGTCTCTAGGATGTCCACTGGTTTAGGAGAGCATCTGCATTTACGGAAGTCCATCATCTCCTTGGTCTTCCCCGCGTTAATCTTCAGGTGGTTCCGCTGGCACCAGTCCACAAAATCCCGGTTCAGTTCTCTGTACTCCCTGTCATCATCGTCTGTGATGAGACCTACTATTGCAGAGTCATCAGAATACTTCTGTAGGTAGCAGCTAGATGAGTTGCACCTAAAATCTGCAGTGTACAGTGTGAAGAGGAAAGGGGCAAGAACTGTACCCTGAGGTGCCCCCGTATTACATATCACAGTATCTGACACACAGTCTCAGGCTCTCACGTATTGAGGTCGATTTGTGAGGTAGTCTAGGATCCAGTTGGAGAGGTGGTGGTCCACTCCAGCAAGGCCCAGCTTGTCTCTCAGTAACCCGGGCTGTATGGTGTTAAAAGCACTGGAGAAATCAAAGAACATTATTCTCACCGTGTTTCCTGGTTTCTCCAGGTGAGACAGAGCCCTGTGCAGAAGGTGGATGATGGCATTATCTACCCCAATGCCCAGCCGATAAGCAAAGTATCGTGGGGGAGCAAGAAAAAGGGGGTCACGTATCATGTGGTGGGCCCAAAAAAGAAAATGGGGTTGCATATCGAGTGGGGGCCAAAAAAAGGGAGTGTTATATTATATTCAATATGGGGGCCAAATAGGGTGATTTTTTTAAATCTGCCAATGGGGGTCGTGCCCTAATTAAGGGGGCCCCATCACGCAACCATAGACAGCCAGGTTTGGACTTCTTTCTATAGTTTGCTTAAGGCAGCAGGAAGGCTTGGATCACCCCTGTACAGAGGCCTTTCAAAGTCCCTTCATAACTGAACTGGTCCCTTGAAAAATGGGTTGTGGAAGTGTTCTTGTAAATTTGGAAAATTGCTGTTTGACTTGTAAGCCTTATAATTAGAGATGAGAGAATCGAAGCTGACTAAGTGAAATTCGATACGAATTTCAGGAAATCTTTGATTCGCCTCGATTCTGGATTTTCTAATGATTTGATGTATCGAATCGCATTTTTTCATAAAATGGCTGCTGCACATGTTAGGACAAGGGGCAAGGGACTCTGGGCAGGGGCGTAACTACCGGGGTAGCAGCGGTAGCAGCTGAAACAGGGCCTGATGCTTTTTTTTTTTTTAATAGGCCGTTACCCCAGCTGGTAACGGGCCCTCTATACTCACCAATCTCCGGGGTCTCGATCACGACCGCCTGCGCTTCCGATTCTGCGGAGGTGACTGTGAGCAGGAGCGGGGATCGGTATGTGAGGCCGCGGGCCGAACCCCACAATCTCTGCGTGCGCTCATCCAACGGTGCAGAAGCTGGACGTGCTCCTGTCCAAATGGCTGGTGCTGCAGTCCCTCCCTTTCCAATTGGTGGACTCTGCACCTTTCAGAGAACTTATGGCTTGTGCTGAACCGAGATGGAGAGTCCCAAGCCGTCATTTCTTTGCCAAGAAGGCAGTACCAGCCCTGCACAAATATGTAGAACAGAAGGTGGGCCAGTCCTTGAGCCTGTCGGTGACTGTCAAAGTGCACGGTAGTGCCGACGTGTGGAGCTGTAACTATGGTCAAGAATAATATATGTCCTTTACAGCCCACTGGGTTAATGTGGTTCCTGCCCAGACACACCAGCAACTTGGGCAGGTGACGCAGCTTCCACCTCCACGATCTCACGCCGTTGGTCCTGTAACAATGTCCACCTCATCCTCCACTGTGTCCTCAGCCTCCACTACAGAGCCATTCACAGTCTCCTCCAGAATACCACGTGTGCAGGGCACAGCGGTGTCACGCTGTTGTACATCTCGTTTGCCTGGGTGAACAAAGTCACACAGGGGAGGAACTGCTCTGTGTCCTCAATCAAGATATCGAATCCTGGCTTTCTCCAAGACAACTTAAAATCGGAACCATGGTGACCAACAACGGGAAGAACATGGTGTCGGTGCTGCATCAAGGAGGGTTGAGCCATGCGCCCTGCATGGCGCACGTGTTCAATCTGGTTGTCAAGCATTTCCTTAAGTGTTCCACCCATCTGCAAGACATCCTAAAAATGTCAAGGAAACTTTGCATGCACTTCAGCCACTCATACACCACCAAGCACACCCTCCTTGAGCTGCAGCGGCAGAATGGCTGATATGCGATGTTTCCACCCGTTGGAATTCAACCTTCTATATGTTGGATCGACTATATGAACAGAAAAAAGCCATAATCAATTTCTTGATGATCCATGCAGACAGAGGTACTCCCCTGTGTAACTTTAACGTTAGACAGTGTCAGCTCATGCATGACACCTGCCGTTTGCTCGTTCTCTTTGAGGAGGCCTCTTTGTTAGTCAGTCGCCAGGACTACAGGATGAACAACGTCATTCCACTGATTCATATCCTGCAAAATATGCTTGTAATTTTGGCTGGTCAGGGGACTAGAGACATGGCGCCTACATCTCACGGCCACATGAGCACTATGGGGGCTGAACTGGAGGAGGAGGAGGCGGACATTGGAACACAAGCAATGTGTAGTGAAATGGGTGGTTTTTCCACACAGGTGACAGGAGAGGAGGAGCAGGTGCAGCCGGAAGAGCAAGAGGGAGATGAGGAAAACGCGGCAGATGACCCAGACACAGTGTGGCAGTATGCAGTGGAGATGGATGCAGGGAGTTCCTCTGAGTCACTTGCGCAAATGGCCCGATTCATGCTCACTTGCTTGCGTAGTGACAGCCGAATTGTCACCATTCGGCAGAGGGATGACTACTGGCTCTCCACCATGTTAGACACTCGCTGCAGGTCAAAAATGTGGGCCTTTTTTACACTCACTGAGAGGGAGGACAAACTGAACTACTATAGAGACATCATATGTAAGTAAGTTGGCCGTTACCTATCTGCGCCATGGGTAACAGCCATGGACGAGCATTCACTTTGCACTGCCATGGCAACTGTGGGGGGTGGCAGGAGCAGTATTGACTCCATCAGCAGTATCCTGGGCCTAGAGTCGCTGATGAGCGGCTTTCTTCACCCGCATAGTGAAGTAACTGCTCATCAGCAGCTAGACACAGAGCAGAACCTGAACCAGCAGGTGGTGGCATATTTAGAGTGCAACCTGCCACCCGTCATCAAAGATCTGCTGGACTACTGGGAAGCCAATGTGGATTTGTGGCCACAACTGGCCGAGTTTGCACTTGAAAAGCTTTCCTGCCCGGCCAGTAGTATGGCATCAGAGAGGGTATTTAGTGCGGCGGGGGCCATAGTTACCCCAAGGAGAACTCGTCTGTCCACCCAAAATGTGGAGAGACTGACTTTTGTCAAGATGAAAGAGACGTGGATCAACCAGGATTTCCAACCACCAATGCCTGATGCATCAGATTAAATCATCCATGCTGCCTCACCCTGCCTCACAACAGGGCGCTGTGGATGACACTGTTATACAAGGTCACATACACACAGCTTTACTCCAAGTTTTCCATAATAACCAATCGCAGGTCTTTCACTGATATCCAAACTGAGATACATATGATCACATGACGCTTATGGACCAATGGAAAATCGCAGGTTCTTCAGTCTTGACATACACACAGCTTTACACCAGGTTTCCATTGCAACCAAGCTATTTATGACCTGTATGAGTCAATAGCAGTTCGCAGGTCCATAAGTATTCAGTCATATGACGTGCATCAGCCAATGTAAGATCACATTTCATTTACCAGGTTTCCATAGCAACACAGCCATAAATAGACTATACCTATACTGGACTGCCATACTGGATGTCAAGTGCAAAACTGGCCAATTCTTATGGGGCCACTAGACAAACAAAAAATGAAATATACCCGTGCGAAGCCGGGTCCTTCTGCTAGTAATCTTATAATAAGGAATGTTTCATGATTAATCTTAAGCAGAACATACCGGTGACGTTTCAGTCAAATTGGCAACCTTTCTCAGACCCAATCTGCTCTATGAAGTAATCGGGTGGAGAGGTGGAGACTGGCTGGAGGGGATGCGTACCCTCTTATTGAAAGCCAGGAATTTTTTGTTTTTGTTTTATTATGCACATTATTGTATGTTCTGTATTACCATTTTATTGTATCATGATTGTCTAGGTCCTTATTTACTACCAGAGACTGGCATCTGAGATATCTATTCTGCTTGGTGTAGCGAAGATCCCTCAAACTACAATGTAATTATTATATTTGTAATATTTTCACTAATTGTATGCACACAATTTTGTATTTTATTTTTAAATTTGTATATTTTTGTTATCACCACTATGCAGAATAATCTTATTGCACTTTTTTAAACTACTGTAATGATTTATTATACACTTAATACACTATTGTACATAAAACCCTTAGTAGTCGCTTCATGTAATTACATTGCATTCCAAATTATTATGCAAATTATATTTTTCTCTGTTTTTCCTAAATGATAAATGCAAATGACAGTCAGTATAATGTTCAAATCTTCAACCGTTAGAATATACATCAGATTTTATTGGACAAACCTCCCAATGATATACAATTATACCAATAGACAGACACCCAGGATGCCAAAAATTATGTGTAGTATAACATAGATGCCGAGTCCCAGAATAAGCACGATAATGTAGTTCAATTGCTGGTCACTCTTAGCCACAATAGCGGCATATACTGTACATATAGGAGACACAGTAGTCACACACATCACACACACACACACACACACACACTAACTAGAGGGTCAGTAAAAGACCAACCCAGGTGCTGACTATCCACTAACTGCAGAGCTTACATTACACTCTCCCAAAGCTAGCTAGTAACACAAACAGCATACATCCATAAGAGCCCAAAAACCAAGCCTGACGTGTTTCTGCTGGTAAAAAGAAACCAGCTCATCAGAGCCATTCAAAAAACTAGGGCAGAGAAACAACCCCCATTGAGAGGTTTGAAAAAAGAATTCAGACATAGAGCGTTTCCGCCTGTCCGGCCGTGATGTCTGGCCGCAAATGAAGCCGAGCGGAGGCCCTATATATCAACATGTAGCCACACCCCCTATAAATCGCATCACCCTTAGGAGTGCCCAATCAACTCATGGGACACCTCCGGGGGCGTGTATCAGCAGGACTCACAGAACGCCCATAATGTGCGTGTCTAACTCTGCCTAACAGTGACATGCATAGCGTCCTTAGTTACATCCAGACCGCATATCGCGGTCAGGTGACTGAAGGGGGAGGGACTCAATCATCACATGACCTAAAAGAACAACAAAGGAAAAGAACACCTACAGCAAAAAGTAAATAGAACAAAGAGAAACCCATTACCTACTAAACTCACGCAACAAAACATCCCCCATTGTAAACAAAGGAGGGCAAATGGAGAGGGAGTAAAAATAAATAAGAGCTTAATACAAGGGGACAAGCACAAGGGAGGAATAAAATATAGTAGACTACCTCTAACTGACATACTAAAAAAAAAAAAAAATAACTAGGGTCAAAATGAGGACACATATAAAGGGAGAATAGAGGAAAAAGAGGAGTAAATAAAACTAGATCAAATAACCTATGATAATAGGGCAGATAAGATAATCATAGCCCAGCAGATATACATAAGGGCATCAGTAGGATGGTAAAATACATAGTAGATAATGAATAATGGGATAAAAAAGATGGAACAAGAGAGGAAAATCACATAATGGATGAAAAAGACAAAGAAGATAGGCTCTGGTATTAAATGAATGAGGAATAAGAAATAAACTCGTTCAATCCATTAGGTTGTACAGCATCTAACAGAAACGTCCATCAAGCCTCGCGTTGGAGGACTTTCCTGTCAAAATCTCCCCCTCTAGGGGGTTGTAGGACAATCTCAGTGCCTTGAAAACTAAGAGACCCTACGTCCCCAGCATGCTTGTCCCAGACATGACCAGCAATTGAACTACATTATCGTGCTTATTCTGGGACTCGGCGTCTATGTTATACTACACATAATTTTTGGCCTCCTGGGTGTCTGTCTATTGGTATAATTTAGACTTTAGGCCTTTGGTCTTTTGGGTTCTTATGCTACTTTTAGAATTACTATTAAAAGTTAGGCTTTAGTGCATTTTTTTCTTTTGTTTTTTGTAAACCTCCCAATGATAACTTTTTTTTTCACAAACTAAAAAGTCAAAATCCACTGTTCCAAATTATTATGCACAACAGAGTTTCTAAAAATTTAATAAAAAACTGTTGTAAAAAAGTGAAAATGGTCATTTGTTAAATTTGCAGCATTCAGAGGTCACATTTACTGAAATCAAAAGCTATTTCAATCAAAACATCTTAACAGGCCAAGTTACATGTTAGCATAGGACCTCTTCTTTGATATCACCTTCACAATTCTTGCATCCATTAAACTTGTGAGTTTTTGATAGTTTCTTCTTGAATTTCTTTGAGGATACTCGAAAAGTCTGGGAAAAGGTGCATGCCATTGTTGACATGTAAGCCATGTACCAGGTTGGGCTCCCCAGCGAAGTCATGAATAAGGAAAACGACTCCAACACCAGTTCTGGCACAACAAGATTTTACCGTGGCACCTGTAACAATGAATGATAGGTAACCAAAAAATTCACATACACAAGGCTGATGCCCTTGTGCTGCACAGCGTCACGCTCCCCAGGTATTTGCTACTAATATATACTATAATCTAACCTATTGGCAGGCTTTCGAAGACCAGCCACTTATTACCTGTTAATACCCTTAACTCAGGAACAATGAAAAGGGAGTGTGATAAGGGGCACTGGCAGTACAGTACAACAGCTTACAAGCTTAACCAGTACTGACTCTATTCCTCCTCAAACCCAATATAACAGAGAGAACATGAAGTGAAAAAGAAAGAAGAGTGGCTATACAGGCCAAATAGTCCCAAATAGCTTGGCGCCAAGAAGTGGTGAGGTGCATGCACGGTTATCCACTGCGATGGCAGTGGGCCATAGTTCTCTTACCGACCCGGTCTGCTCTGTACGATAAACCGAGAAGTCCAGACAGATGAGTGGCCCCTCCAGACATGTGCATGGTACCACAAAGAGCTGTCACTTGATTCCTCAGAGGCGACTCTGGCAGCAAACTTCTCCTATCTTGCTGGAATCTGGTCACAGCAGCATCAGCTCCACTCCGCCACAGCTCCGAACCCCCTGGAGCACTTGTGGCCGTGAATCACGCTCAGTTCCTCCTTTCAATGTTCTTATCTCGCTCAGATCTCAGGTCTCAGATCTTGCTCTCCAAAATGGCCACCATATCACTGAACTATGGTTTCCCTGGTACATCATTCACTGATCAACTATAGTTTATTTCGTATGGTTTTAACAAACAGCAGCTTCTCGTGCCCGTATAACAAAATTTCAGTCCATACAAAACAGGAGACTTATATACAGCAACAGGCACAATGCTCACAATGCAGTGGGAGCTGTCCCATCATCTCACATGCCACCCGACTAGAGGTTGACGTACTGGGCAATCCTCCCCATACAAACTCATCCTGCACATAGTGCAATGGGGATATGCCAGCATTGGACCTGGTCGTCCTACACAGAATCGTAGGATCAGGGAAGTCGAGCACACTCGCTGAAGGATGCGCTGCTGGTTGTGTAACTCCCTCCCTGGGTGTCAAACTTGCCACAGCCTGAGTCTCCATCGAGGCTGGGACAGGGATAACCCACCCTTCCTCATCTAAGGGGGGTTCCCTAGTACTTAGGGAGGGGCTAGGCACCTCCTCCTTGGCCACAACCTCTTCAAAGTTACAATGTCTCAACATGTTACATTGGAGATTCTGCAAGGGTTCCCCAGTTCCTATTGGCTCTACTTCATACACTGGAATGTCAGGGTCTACCCTTTGCTTCACCATGTATGGAACTGCTTCCCACCGCCCATCTAACTTTCCAGATGGCCTCTTGACCCTGACTAACATCTGCTCCCCAAAACGGGCAATTTTTTGTGTTTTTATTTTTTTAAAGCCACTTCTTCCTTTTCCAACCAGGCACGCCAGTCTGGAACAACGTTTTCTTAAAATTCTGCAGTTGCCACTTTCCACTGCCATCATTGCTTCTTCCAATACCAACACTATGTTGGTGCAGCATTCTAACCCCTTAAATGGATAATTTATAGAGTGTTTTGTTTGTTTTTTGAAAGTCACTTCTTCATCAATTTTCAACCAGACACACTAACACATTTTTTTCTTTAATATAACAAACCTGTTACACTTACAAGTCCCCAAAATGATTGTAAAAACCATTAGTATTTCCAATATAACCATTTTTTGGATATTGGCGGGCATCTTACACCTAAATAGCCTACTTTTTGAAGCATTTTTAAAAGTGATTAAAAAGTGACAGCGCATTGTATCCATTGCCTATCATCCATTTTCCCTTAGACATGTAAGGGTTGGTTCACACTTGCGCCCGGAGTCCTTACCCCGTGAATCCGACCTAAATATCAGAAAAAAGAATAGGGAAAGGTTTGCAAGCGGTTTGTTTAAAAACCAGTTCGCTTCAATGGGTTTTTAAAGCAACCCACAGGTGTCCGATTGCAGCCTCTGCGTTGCAAAGCTGCTTTTTTTTGGTCGGACACAAAGTCCTGCATGTCCGCATGTCCGACTTTGTTCCCGGCCAAAAAAAGTGGCTTCGTGGTGCAGAGGCTGCAATCGGACACCTGCGGGTTGCTTTAAAAACCCTTGAAGCAAACTGGTTTTTAATCAAACCGCTTGCAAACCTTTCCCTATCCTTTTTTCTGATATTTAGGTCGGATTCACGGGGTAAGGACTCCGGGCGCAAGTGTGAACCCACCCTTAATGTAACTTTCATATTTGGCTCTTATTGCCATAGAGTCATATGACGATATGACCATATCTAGGATTTACTATATTAGGTGTTGCTACATTTTTATTATTAAACTTTGTTTTTATTGAGTAGGGGAGGGTAGTGTAAAAGAGGAAAGGGAAACAAGGGACAAATTGGGTGAAAAGAGAAAGGAAGAAAGGGGAGGGGAACAACAGAGCAAGGAGGGGGAAAGGAAAGAAGGAAAATATTAGACAAAGCAATAACAATTCAGTACTACTATTACAATATAAAGACCAGCAGAGTGATACTTTTAATGTGTAACACAATAGTTGTATCAAACCGACCAGATTGCCAGAAACTTGTCCATGGTGTTATGTATAGAAGCTGTAAGATGCTCCAAAGAGCGCCTGTCCTTGATCCTGGAGCAGAGGTCTATATGAGATGGTGAGATTGCCCTTTTTCAAAATAAAACAATGAGGCATTTAGTTACCATTAGAATATGGAGGAAAAGCCTGGCAGCTTTCTACCCTAAGGATTTATGTGGTAAATTAAGTAGATATATCTTTGGGTTTAGGGGAGGATCCTTGTCAAAAATCTCTTGAAGATGCTAGCAGACCTCCTTCCAGGTAACTTTTCAGTTGTCAAGATCACAAACGAATATCTTACCAGTAGATTCTAGAAATATACTTAATCCTTAGTGGACTAGAAACTTTATCCAATGAGGAGGGATTACATTTCAGCCACTTTAAACAGAAAATAAATTGGGTATACTTATCTTCAAATGCTTTTGGTGTCAGACATTTGTTACTGAATCCCTGAATGTTTTTCGTTTAACAATAACATACTCCAGTGGTCCCCAAACTTTTATGCACTGGGGACCGGCTTCGGGTGGGACCATTTTTCCATGGCCTGGCGGGGCAGGGTGGGCGTTGGGTGGGGGGTGGGGCTTTGGTCGTGTAGGGGTCAAGTTATGGAGGGTACTTGGCAGCACTATACACCGGACATCGCTATGGACCGGGGGTGTGCTGGCAGGACCTCGGTGTGCAGCTCTGTGGACCGGGTCCCCGCCAGGGGCCATGTCGGGAGCCACGGTGCTGTGGCCAGATTGCCGACCTGCTCCACCATGCCACATGTGGTGTGCTGTGTCAGGAGCCACGTCTACTGAGGCGGACTGGCAGGGGACCCCAGGTGGCCCGGTCCTGGTCCACGGACCAGTGGTGGTGACCCCTGACATTCACCATATAGGTGTTTTAACAAGTTTAGTTAATAAAAGTTATGTTTATTGTGCTCCTTTTTTTACTTGTTTTGAGATATTTGATTTGAGTTACATATACCATATATTTTATAACAGTTTATTGGTTAAACATTTTACTGTGGTGACATAAATAAATATGGAATTAATAAAAATGCACAAAACAGTGAAATACGTAACTAATACACTATTAAAATATACAGACTACTGACCTTAAACAGGCCAGAAATCCTTCTTAATGAAATATTGACCATCATATCCATGCAAAGAAGCCATAACATGAGCACAATTTTAACTGATGTTGCAAAATACTGCCAAAGAAGTTTATGTTTGATGGCAGGAGCTATGTTTTACTCTCCGTGATGGTGGCAATAACTTTGACCTATTTGCCTCCATATATCTACTTTAAACTTTAAAAATTAGCTTCATCAGCATTTCTCTAACGGGCAAGTTTCCAAATAAAAGGTCCCAATGTTTTTAGGCTGTATGGTTTTATTTGAGGAAATAATGGCTTCATAATACGGAATTTGCCTTTTAGCATAGCACAAGAAAAGCAAAGCTTCATAAACACTTAGGGAGGAACCTGGATCTGTCAGAAGAAAATGAAAGGACATGCCTGCCCTAAAACCAATCATTAAAGACAGAGATTAGGAAGATGACAATTTTATAAATATTTGGACATTTACATGACAATTAAAACTTTACCATCTGGATATAAAAGGAAAGCACATCAAAAAAGGTAAAAATTGTATCTTAGTAATGCAGTTGCTTATAGTTGCTTAGTTTGCCAGCACTTTCCTCTAGGAAGGTGGAATTCAATGACATTTATCTCTTCAGCACAGTACTTGCATTACAGTTGCCAATATGCAACCATTCCTCAATTTCAAAGCATCCCTGATTCCCGTCATGCAACAGCATTGGAAGACAGACAGATCAGAAGCTCCTGTTTAATTTACTGCCACTCCTGCTTATCTAGAAAACCATTTTCTTGTGATATATGTAAGACATTAAATTACAGAACCTATCTTCAGTGGAAAACACCATTATATTTGAACAGGATAAAAATAAAGTGTTCGGTATCGTTATAACCTCCAAAGGCATGGTGGCAGCTTTTTCTTAAGTGTATAAATTCCATCTATTGTTTTACATTCATTCTCTAGATACTGAAGACAGAGATTGTAAAGGGATTTCTATGAGATGATGTTAACAAAAATATCAAATGCAATTAAACTAAAGAGCAATTAGAAAAATATAATAAGTTACAGTGAAAGTCACTGTTTATTATTAAGAACAGATTTTCTAAGGGGCATAAAAGGAATTTCCCTGTTTTAAAAAAACATTTTACACAACATATTAGGAAACTCTGAGGTAAAGGAAACGTGTCAGTGGGTCTGATATTCCTGTGAGTAAAATAAAAGTAAGGGATTCTGAAGGAAATATTGAATATCATCAGTACTGCTTTGCTCTGACTGGTTAGAAAACCAGAAGGTAACCTCTGCATTTTGAAAATTGTTTTACATCTTAGTGATATGCCATAACTTTCTGTATTAGGAAATCCTCTTTAAATTCTATGTACCGCTTCACCTGGGGCATAACTAGGAAAGATTGGGCCCCATACCAAGATTCTGACTAGACCGCACCCAGCCCCCACATGCTATAACACCCTCTTTCCTGATTCTCATACAGTATAAGGCCCCCTTTACTTTTTTTTTATTATTCTTATTTTATTAGAATTTTTACATTTTAATCTTTCATACAACATTTTCCAAAAAAGAGAAATTAATATATAGAAATACCTTATGTGCACTAAAAAGGAATACAGAACATGTGACTCAGTAAACTTTCCAGAGTCAAGATTAACAGATGAACTGGCGACACTTGCACAGTTCATGCCACTAGGCAATGGTCAGATGCAATGAAACTTAACAAAGCAAATGTTGAATACATGTACACTGTTCAGTGTACTAGCAATGCACGGCACAATGTGAATCATTGTGTGGTGGAAAAAAGGGGAGGGAATGTCAGGAGAAATTTATCCTAAGACGTAAGGAAGCCTCCGCTAACATAGAAGACACAAAGACTTGATCTCTAGTCAGGATTAGAGAGGGAAGGGAAGGGCAAGGTAAGGAAGAATGGAGTTTTGAGAATGGAGTGTGTACAGTGGGCGTAACGTCTGCTGGGATATGGGGAAGTGCTCTCATTTAATCTTGTAATAGCTCGTGAGTCTGCCCTATTATTCGGAGTCTGTTGAGGCGGTCAGCACTCTCTCACGCCATGGTGACCATATTTTTAAGAATCTGTTGTGAGTTCTGGTCAACCAGCTGATCAGCTCCTCAAACCTCATGATTTGGTTAACCTTATCAATCCAAACCCATATGGGAGGGGTAGGTTGTAGCCAAAACAGGGGGATGACCGCCTTAGCCGCCTCAATCAAATGGGTTGTAAGATACAACTTAGAGTGTCGCATATTATGCCTGGGTCATGAAAGGAGCACCCACTCTGGGGAGAGGGCCCCCTTGTATTCAAGGAATGGAAGTAAATGGGCTTGTACCTGAGACCAGAACGGCTCGACCATCTCACATGACCACCAAATATAGGACATGCTCCCAACACTTTTCTGACACCTCCAGCAGAGGCTCGAGGCTGCTAGGCCATGGGCGTACAGCCACTCCGGCATTTTGTACCATCTAGATAAGATCTTGTAGTATGATTCTTGCATCCTGACACATGTGGAAAAGCCATGTGAGGATCTGAGGACGTATTTGGAGTCTTCTGGCGTCAGAGAAATGTTAAGTTCTTTTTCCCAGGACTGTATGTAAAGTAGGGTGGATTCGGCAGTGGGAGCCAGTAGATATTTTTTGCAATTTGCAATTTTCCTCATCAGAGGAAGCTTACTTGAGAAGATTTTCTCAAGATCTGTGAGATGTTTGTGAGTGGGGCCCATGCTTTGTATCTCTGCCACTGTCTTTTTGTAGTGTTCATAATGGAGGAAGGTGAATGGGACCTCAGGGAACCTGGCCTTGAGCTGGGGTTGGGTCAGAGGGGAACCGTCTTGCAATAAGTCACCTAGCGTTTGAGTCTTAAATCTTGACCAGAAGTCCCTATAGAGAGAAGCTGTAGAAGCCCTAACTACAGGTAGGAGGTCTGCAGGTAAAATCGGAGAGGAAGCGGGTGAAAGTACTGGGCCGTGGTCGAGCCATGTCTCACACGCACCCCTGATAAGGGGGTCAAAGTCACTTCTAGATAACTGGCGTTTTGAGGGGAGCCACAAGTATTACCTGAACGCCAAACCATTGTATGCTTCAGCTAGCGCCCTCACTATGTGGCTTTTTAGAGGTGCAGTCAGGGCCAGCCACCTACGCAATTGGATTGCTTTATAATAAGAAAAAACGTCTGGCTGAGCTATGCCACCCTCTTCTCTGCGCTTTATCAGAAGCCTATGTGCCAACCGTGGAGGCTTGGATTTCCACACAAAATACCTCGTATGGATTTAAAGAAGGAGGGAGGCAGGTAGATGGGGAGCATTTGTAAAACATAGGTGAGTTTAGGGACTATATAGGTCTGTAGGAGGTTCTTTCTCCCAAACCACGACAGATAAGGAAAATCGTAAGATTTCAAGGTCTCTTTTACGTCACTTATAAGCGGCTGGAAGTTTAGGGGATAAATGGCATCCAGGTTGCTGGGGAGTTTAATGCCCAGATAGGTTATGAAGTCTGATTTCCAAGTGTAGGGAGAGTTTTTCTGTAAAACTGACACTGAGGAAGGCAGGAGTGTTATGTTTAAGACGTCAGACTTGGACTCATTTACCTTATAATTTGAAAGTGTCCCGAAGTGTGTCAAAAAGGACTGCAGCACTGGTAACTAAAAATAGGACATCATCCGCAAATGCAACGGACTGCAGTGTATGTGGGCCTACGCTGAAGCCTCGTATGTCCGGGTGTAGATGGACCACTTGCAATAGGGTCTCAAGTGTAAGGATAAACAGTGTAGGGGAAAGCGGGCACCCCTGTCTGGTGCCGTTGGTGATGTCAAACGGCTGGGAGAGTGATCCATTGACCTTTAGCCGCGCGTGGGGCCGGGAGTAGAGGGAGAATATGGCTGAGATGAAAGGTAGTGGAATCCCATATGCCGAAAGGGCCGCCCTCATGAAGGGCCAATCAACCCTATCAAAAGCCTTCTCGGCATCCACTCCCAGAAGCACCAGCGGACATCTGGTACGTCTGGCTAGGGCAATCACATGCAGCAATCTGGCCGTGTTGTCTGAGCCCTCCCTGCCCTTCATGAAGTCAGTTTGTTCCTCGTGAAGTAGCTTGGGTACTAGTTTTTGTAGTCTCATAGCCAATAGTTTGGCCCAAATTTTAAGGTCTAAATTAAGTAAGGATATGGGTCTGTAGCTCCCACAGGCACGGGGGTCCTTACATTCCTTTGCAATAAATGTAATGTGTGCCTCTTGTGTTTGTTTAGGTAACTCATGCCCTTTCAATAAGGAATTACACATGTTCACTAGATGGGGTAAGAGAGTGTCTCGAAATCTCTTGTAGTAATGCAATGGAAAGCCATCAGTCCCTGGGCTCTTACCTACTGGGAAGCTATTTAAAACTCTATTTAGTTCAGATACAGTTACGGGAGCTAGCAAAGGGTCAGTGTCAGTGGCCGTGAGTTTAGGGAGGGAAAGAGAGTTCAAAAAGTCTTGAATTTGGCTGTGTTTGGAGATGGGGTCTACAGTAGGAGAGGTGGTAGCATTCAAATTGTAAAGATTAGAATAGAACTTCTAAAAAGCAGCAGCTATCTTGGGAGTATCGCTAACCATTGATCCATCTACCCCCTTAACCTCCGCTATGTTTGACTTGGTTCTGTCCTTCTTGATCATTGCTGACATCAGATTGCTACCTTTATCTCCGTGGGCATATAGTTTTGCTCTAAAATTTAGCAGTTGCTTCGCAGCTGAGTGGTTTAAGGCCTGTCTTAACCGTTATTTCAAGGCCAGAAAGTCCTCATGCGCTCTAGAAAAATCTTGGAGTTTATGCAGACGCTCTATTATGGCAATCTGGGCTAGCAGGGAATCTACCTCATTTTGTTGTTGCTTCTCAACTGCCGACACCGTGGAAATGAGAAAGCCTCTAATATATGCTTTGTGCGTCTCTCACACAGTAGACTCTGAGGCCGCAGGTGTACAGTTAGTCTCAAAAAATTGGAACAACGCCCGATTTGTCTCCTGGCGTACAGACTCCCTATAAAGCAAAGACTCGTTAAGCCTCCAAGTCCACTGTGTGGGGGTAAGGCTAGGGACATTCAGGACCAACGAAACTGGGACATGGTCTGAGATGCTAATACAATCAATGTTCGATTTCAGGGACTGAGCAGCTAGGGAGGACAAGCAGAAGAGGTAGTCTAATCTCTGATAGGACCGATACGGATTAGAATAAAAGGAGTAGTCTTTAATCTGAGGGTTATGAAAGTGCCACATATCAATGAGGCGCATCCCATGTAGAGCTGAATGGACTCTTCTCAGACCCCTCTGGGTTATGGGAGATTTCCCCAAGGAGGAATCTAACAAGGGGTCTAAAACTAGATTCAGGTCTCCCCCTAGCAGGATCTCCCCAGCCGCAAATGCAGAAAGGTCCTGAAGGGCAGCCACGATCCACTCAACCTGGTTATGGTTAGGTGCATATAAGTAGCAATAGTCACAGGAAGCGAGGCCAGTGTTCCCCTAACAAAGAGAAGCCTGCCGTCTGCGTCAGTGTGAGTCTGCTGGCAAACGAACGGGGTCGAGTGTTGAATCCCCACAGCAACTCCCTTCGAGGTCGACGTATTTAAAGTGAGTTTCCTGCAGGAGGAGTATATCAGTTTTAAGTTTACGTATTAAACGCATAATAGAGTGGCGTTTGTTTGGTGAGTTAAGACCCTTCACATTAAATGTAATTACAATAACTGACGACATCTCCAATTCTTGTTTCAGCGGATTTTAAAGCTGGTGTGGGGGCTCGGAAGAGTCAAGGTCGGGGATCAGGGGGGGGGGAGCGTAATCTCCAGTCACAGGGGATGGGGGGGCACTTTGAGTGTGGGTCAGCTGGGGACTATAGCAGTTTTTAGTAACCAGACTGTGCATGCAATTGTATACAAAACGGTAGTTTCAAATTGCCTGTCTGGCAAGAGAGTTGGGGGCACGGAGGGTACCCTAATCGGTGTTGGGCCTGCATGACACCGCCCTTTAAGAGGGGATGGTTATATGGTGAGGGCATTTAAGGTAGCCTAGAGAAAACATTGGTGGTAGCTAAGACTCAGTTTCGGACCCGAAAGAGGGGGTCCGGGCATGGGAAGGGGGGGGGGGGGCGGGGGGGATGACAGGCAATCCCAAGAACCACAGTACCAGAGGCTCCAGCATCCAGAGGAAAATAGAAGGCCCAGGGGCACCCTCCACATAGGTGCGAGCAGCCACACGGACAATTCTGTCAACCGCCATGGAGGCCAGAGCCAATCTAAAAAAATACAATAAAGGGTATAATATAGGACAGTAATATAAATCACTCTAGAGGATTTAAGTTAAACAACCCTGTCCAGTGTGTGTGCCCATCATATCAATTTGTAAATGAGAACAAATAAGTACCTTCTAGCCAGAGTCCAATACCAGCTCAGAACATGCAAGGTGTTCAGGAGGAGTCCAGGCGGGGTTTCATGGCCGTTTTCTTCCCCTTTGGAGACTTGGGTTTCAGTGGGTTCAGATGCTGGAGTACTGGTAGAGCTTTCACGTTAAGACTCGCTGACGGCATCCAGGAGGGTATGTCCAGTGGCTCGATTTCGAGGGAAGACCATACTGCCAGTAGGTCCACCGGAGAATGGACGACCAGTCTCTTTGTACCCAGCAAAATAGCAAGCCCAAAAGGATATAGCCATGCGTATTGAATGTTCCGCACACGTAACTCCTCCAGTAGCGGTTTCAGCAACCTCCTCTTGAACAGGATAGGGGGAGCGACATCTTGGTACAGTGATAGCTCAGTATCTTCGTATGTGAACTTTTGTTTGTTTCTGGTGGCCGACAGTATCTCTTTCAGGGCCTAGTAAATCTGAGAAAAGCTGTGTAGCCATATTTGGGAGAGAATCTGGCAGATAGGATTCTGGTAGGCCTTTCATTCTTATATTCCTCCTCCTGCTTCTATTTTCCTGGTCTTCTATCAAAGGGAGTGAGCGGTCTATCAGATCCTAGTGTAAGTTGAGGTGTTCAGAGACTGTGTGTGTATGCGACTTTATGTTGGAGTAGGCCTCTTCCAGATCAGATACTCTGTGACTAGTGGACTGTATTTCAGCCTTAATATCAGCTAGCTCAGACATTACAGGACTCACAGCTTTGGCAAGCGCTTTCTGTAGGAAGGATTTGGAAATCTGCAGGGTGTTGCTATCTCTCCTCTTCAAGCTGGTCACACTGTCACCATTGGAGTCCTCTCCGCTCTCCTGCTCCTGCCTCTCCTCTCTCTCCTGTCTCCCCTCTGGCGCCATTTTGAGCGCCGCTAGCGGGGAGTGCGTTCCTCCTTTCCTCGCTGGAGGTCTCCTTGCAGTCTGGACCTCTTAGGTGTGCCAGGGGGGTCCCCATTTTTGTCTCTCCCCGTTTTCACCATGTCTGCTCAAGAAAACGTGTTGTAGCGGTGGTTTGCAGGCTCTAGGTGACGGAGCTCTTTGCAGAAGCAGCCATCACAGCGCGCGGTCAGGCTCCGCTCCCCAAGGCCCCCTTTACTGACCCTAGAAACAGTATAACTCACCCTTTATTGACCCCCACACAGTATAAGAACCCCCTTACTAATCACCACATATATATTGTCCCTTTCATTGGCCCCAACACAGTATACTGCCCCCTTTATTAGCCTCCACATGGTATATTGCCCACTTTTCTGGCCCCTACACAGTATACTGCCTGTTTACAGGCCCCCGTACTGTAAGTGCTCCTTTGAAAGGCCCTCATACAAAATAGTTTCCTCCATACTGGTCCTCAACTGACTTTAGGCCATTACCTACTCAATTACTCCAATAGGTAACAGCTGATATTCACTTACCCATCCCTACTCCTGCCGATGACCATCTCTGCTTCACCTTCAGCCTCTTGCTACTGATTATGTCCCAGTGCTGAACAACATCAGGACTAGGAATAAGTGAACCTATTCTTAACACACCAGTTTTGACACAAATTTTCCAAATGTTTTGGTTTATGAAGAAAACAATACTTTTGCAATTTGTCTCGGGCAAACTAAAATGGCCACTGCTGCTTGTAATATTCAGTAAAAATACAGAGGAGAAGGATGATCTCATGGTTTCTGTGACCTAGGTGAGCTTCTGGCATCACCTCTCAGCCAGTCATGAGTGATACAGTGGCTTGCAGAAGCATTCATACCCGTTGAACTTTTTCACATTTTGTCACCTTACAACCACAAACTTAAATGTATTTTATTGAGATTTTAAGTGATAGACCAAAACAAAGTAGCAGATTATTGTAAAGTGGAATGATAATGATACATGGTTTTCAAAATTTTAATCAAATAAAAATCTGAAAAGTGTGACATGCAAAAGTATTCAGCCCCCTATATCAATACTTTGTAGAACCACCTGCAATTACAACTGCAAGTCTTTTAGGGGCATGTCTCAATTTTCATGTCTTGCGACCATCATACCTTACAAATAAGACAAAGCACTTAAGGCGCCAATATCTGAACCGATACAAAAGTTTATCTAGATTCCTTAGATGTGCGTGGATCCCAGAAAGCTTATAAAACTCATCTACAGGTGGTACAAATCACCCTATCTCATAAAGTTTTTGGCCATGCTCTACTGATGTTGGTACACTTGGTCTCACTTGTGGTGGGACTGCAAAGTCATTAAACCATTCTGGCAGCAAGTGGGAACTGCTTTCAATAAGATTTGCTCCATAAAACTATGCCTCATTTGAAAGCTAATTGCTAAGGTTTCCATAACCATCTTTCTCCCCTAAAAGGATGATTTACCTACCTTTCTTGTACAACCTGCTAAGCTGTTCATTCCTCTGAATTGGAACAACTCACAACCACCTACAATAGCTCAATGGGAAATGAATGTCTCAGATATTGAACACTTGGAGGAACTTGCTACATGGGAAACCCAGTCCAGAAATAAGTGTTATACCTATATGTACTCTAGGAACACTTAGTTGAACTTTTGCAGTTGACCTCATACATATGATAAAGGCTAACCCCCCCTCCCCACTTCCCCGTCTGTTAAAAAAAATATATATACAGTATGTACAAACACTGTATCTCAATGCTTATTGCACTACAAATGTTCTATACAATTTGTGATGTTTTATAAATTACATCTTAATAAAACCAAATAAAACTAAATGTATATAGGTTTCTTCACTGATATGTGGTACCTTTAGAGGCAGCAACAAACCTAGAAGAACAGTTTTTTTTGGAGCAGCCCCCCAATCCCTCCAGTCTACTCTATCACCTAAGGGAAAGTACACACAGGAACAGGAGACGATGAACTCCAGGTGATAAATGTCTCTTCAAGGACATTGAGGAGGAGATTAACCTCCTCAAGAAAGCCCTGTCCCAAGTGAATGTTTTGACACCTTCAGTAGGGTTAAAGACATTAATCTCTTTGCTAGAGCATTAAAATGGAGAAAGCTCTTTAAACAACAAGACAGAAAACATTATAAAGAAATGGGTCCAGAGGAATAGGACATGTCAGGACTAGCTCTACTGGGGATTATACCAATATATACCCCTTCATGAAAAAGGTCACGGATAAATTGTGATCACTTGACACAACTGGACCTAACCAACAAAATCTCAAAAATCTAAAATAAGAACACTTGTCGGTTTGCAGAATGACACCAATCTTCTCATAAAACCCTTTGATAAATGGGGTAATATTGTATTAATGAACAAGGAAAGATGGCAGGCAACCCTAGAATGAACTCAATATGCTATTGGATAAAGCAAAAAATATGAAACTTATTAGCAAACAGGGATATAAATACAAGTACTCCCAGAACCCCTAGATACCAGGATACCCATCCATCAAGGGACGACCTATAGTATCTGCAATCAACAACTTAATGTAGAACTACAGTTATTACCTGGATTCAGTGCTGTTGCATACTCACCTTCCTTCACCTCTCCTGGCTTTCCATGCTGCTTCTGCTGTCTTTTCCCAATCATCTTCTGGAAAATAACTCTTCTGGAGTTATTTTCTCTGTACCTGAGTCTCGTATTATTACACTCTGAGGTCTGTTGTGACCCCAGATTATAATGATTTGTGGGTGATACACCCTTAAAGTTTTGAGTTCAACTGGAACCAACTGGAAATTTTTGGAAACTTTGTTATGAGCCCTGCTTGCTACAAACTGGTTCAGTGAACTCTAGTCACTAAACATCTAGCAAGAATCTAGGCAGTTATAATCAAGTATGGGACTAAACTGGACAACGTAACAACATATTTTATGATAACTGATACATCTGCCTTTGCAAAAATTTTATTGCTCCAATGCATCCAAAATAAAAATGAAAGCAACTTCAAAATGGTCATAAAATCAACAGCATCTTTGCAGTCCAGTTTGTCTCTCTTCAGACCCCAGAGTATAATGATCGGAGGCCCACGGGAGGTGAGTGAACATAAAAACCAGTGTTACATACCTCTCCGGCGTCACTCCATGCTGTCTTTGGCTTCTGTAGTGATGTCACAGACATCATGTAGCTCAGAACAGTGGGACGCATAATGATGCCGGCGTCATGCTGGAGTGCAGGAGAGGTGAGTAACACTGGTATTATAATAGTTCGTGGGTGGTGTTCCCCAAAAATATGGGGCTCTGCCGAACCCAAAATTTTTGCAATATTTGCAACGAACACCTTAGGGGCCCCGATGGGAAATAATACTGTGCGGAGTGGCCGCTATGAAACATTATAATGTATGCAGGGGCTGCTATGGGACATTATACTATTTGGAGGGGCCACTGTGGGACTTTATACTGTGTGGAGGGGCCATTATGGGACGTTATACTGTGAGAAGGGGCCTCTATGGGACATTATAGTGTGTGTAAATGGGGTGTTATACTGTGTGGAGGCAAGGAAAGGGGGCGATATGCCGTAGGTGGAGGCCAAGTCAACAGGTTGCTATGAGGTCCAATCTTTGCTAGTTACAGTCATATGAAAAAGTTTGGGCACCCCTATTAATCTTAATCATTTTTAGTTCTAAATATTTGGGTGTTTGCAACAGCTATTTCAATTTGATATATCTAATAACTGATGGACACAGTAATATTTCAGGATTGAAATGAGGTTTATTGTACTAACAGAAAAGGTGCAATATGCATTAAACCAAAATTTGACCGGTGCAAAAATTTGGGTACCCTTATCATTTTATTGATTTGAATACTCCTAACTACTTTTTACTGACTTACTGAAGCACAAAATTGGTTTTGTAACCTCACTGAGCTTTGAACTTCATAGCCAGGTGTATCCAATCATGAGAAAAGGTATTTAAGGTGGCCAATTGCAAGTTGTTCTCCTATTTGAATCTCCTCTGAAGAGTGGCATCATGGGCTCCTCAAAACAACTCTCAAATGATCTGAAAACAAAGATTGTTCAACATAGTTGTTCAGGGGAAGGATACAAAAAGTTGTCTCAGAGATTTAACCTGTCAGTTTCCACTGTGAGGAACATAGTAAGGAAATGGAAGACCACAGGGACAGTTCTTGTTAAGCCCAGAAGTGGCAGGCCAAGAAAAATATCAGAAAGGCAGAGAAGAAGAATGGTGAGAACAGTCAAGGACAATCCACAGACCACCTCCAAAAGCTGCAGCATTATCTTGCTGCAGATGGTGTCACTGTGCATTGGTCAACAATACAGCACACTTTGCACAAGGAGAAGCTGTATGGGAGAGTGATGCGAAAGAAGCCGTTTCTGAAAGCACGCCACAAACAGAGTCGCCTGAGGTATGCAAAAGCACATTTGGACAAGCCAGCTTCATTTTGGAAGAAGGTCCTGTGGACTGATGAAACAAAGATTGAGTTGTTTGGTCATACAAAAAGGCGTTATGCATGGCGTCAAAAAAACACAGCATTCCAAGAAAAACACTTGCTACCCACTGTAAAATTTGGTGGCGGTTCCATCATGCTTTGGGGCTGTGTGGCCAATGCTGGCACCGGGAATCTTGTTAAAGTTGAGGGTCGCATGGATTCAACTCAGTATCAGCAGATTCTTGAGAATAATGTACAAGAATCAGTGAGGAATTTGAAGTTACGCCGGGGATGGATATTTCAGCAAGACAATGATCCAAAACACAGCTCCAAATCTACTCAGGCATTCATGCAGAGGAACAATTACAATGTTCTGGAATGGCCATCCCAGTCCCCAGACCTGAATATCATTGAACATCTGTGGGATAATTTGAAGCGGGCTCTCCATACTCGGCGACCATCAAACTTAACTGAACTGGAATTGTTTTGTAAAGAGGAATGGTCAAAAATACCTTCATTCAGGATCCAGGAACTGATTAAAAGCTACAGGAAGCGACTAGAGGCTGTTATTTTTACAAAAGGAGGATCTACTAAATATTAATGTCACTTTTCTGTTGAGGTGCCCATACTTTTGCACCAGTCAAATTTTGGTTTAATGCATATTGCACATTTTCTGTTAGTACAATAAACCTCATTTCAATCCTGAAATATTACTGTGTCCATCAGTTATTAGATATATCAAATTGAAATGGCTGTTGCAAACACCCAAATATTTAGAACTAAAAATGATTAAGATTAATAGGGGTGCCCAAACTTTTTCATATGACTGTATGCCCTGGCTGTTATCCATCTGTCTCCTACTTCTTGCTATCATACCAAATGTAAGTTAAAAGGGATTACAACTGCAGGATCAGGATTTGCTTGTAATCTGTACCCATAACTAAACATGGGTCTTTACTGGAAGCTGGAGCGATACTCAAAATTGTAGTATAATTTACTCAATTTTTTTTGTAAAGTTGCATTATTTTTTTTTTATTCTACTTTGATACATTGAAACAATAAAAATGTGTTGTAAAACAAAAATATAAGTACATTTTATGAATAAAACTTGCTTTTAGAAAGACCTATTTCAAATTTAGCCACAGCATATGCCACTGATCAGTAGGATTTCTATTTGTTTTAATTAAATATTATATTCTAGAAGGTGTATAGTGTTGTGAAGATTCTTACCTTAAACTTAATTTTGTAACTCAAGAACAAATAATACAATGTATTTTTCACCATAGTTTAAGACACCAAGATATAATTATTGAAATTAACTTCAAATTTGTAGTGAAGCATTAAACATGAAGACAGCAATAACATGAATTTGAAACCAATAGGGAAACCACAAAGAGGAACCAATAAGCGGCATTGGACGGATGATGAGATGATGTGAAAGCATTTATTGTGTAATACAATCAAAGAAATGAGCAACAGGTGATCAGTACAAAAGCTCTGGAGCAAAGTATTATCTATTTGGCTTAATGAGAGAGATGCTTTATTTGGACTAAATATTTCCTTCAATCTTATTGTATGGTTACTGAGCATAAGAGGGCTGTAATCATAGAAGGAAAAATCACAATACTAAAAAAAATATAGGCTTTATATTGGAATCGAGACAAACACATTTGGAATATGAGAATGTAACAACAGAATTACTGTATGTAAGGCAAACGTACAGGCCAAATTACATGGCTAACAAGGCAGCATTCACAAGCATTCCTGAAAAAAAAAAAAAAGAAAAAGCTTGTTGTCAATACAGGCTGACATTAAAAATCATAAATGTGAAAAGTTTTTGTATGAACAGAACTTCAGGCCAGGAAAGGCACTTCATAGGTGCAGTCAGAAGCAACAAAGAAGGAGCAAGCCATCTGGATCCAATAGAAAATACTGGACCATGGATTCTGATTCCAGTATGTTAAATCATCTAACCAATGCACGCCATTGGATAAAAAAGATTTAAAAAAATGAAAATTTTATGCAGGAAGGGGATCAAAAAAAGAAAGAAAGGAGGGGCGGAGTCTGACCACGCATAATGATGGATGCCTAACTCGTGAGCTCCGTCGCACACAGCCTTTTTCCTCTCTCCCACATACAGCATTTGGAGCAGTTATGATGAAGTCCGGAAGGGAAAAGGGTCCAGATGCCCCAGGCACACCTAAGCAGGTAAAACAGCAGAGCAACCTGCAGAAATTCCTACAAAAAAAGACCGCTCACATCCCGGCCGGGTCGCTAAAGATGTAAACAGTGGAGGATTCGGACCTAGACAGTGCCGCTGAATCAGTTTCAAAGGAACCCGATCTCGCAACCATCTCTAAATCTTTTCTCCAAAAGGCCCTCCCTAAGGCTCTGAACCCAGTGCTCTCTGAACTAGCTGATATTAAAGCCGAGATCCACAGTGTGGGTCAGCGCGTACAGGATTTGGAAGCAAGTTGCTCTGTTCTTAAGACCCACTCCGCCTCGGTGGCTTCCAGGCTCCAGGTTCACACAGACTACATTGATCACTCCCTCACCCTGATAGAGGACCTGGAGAACTGGAGTAGGAGGAAGAACATAAGAATTAAAGGATTACCTGAACCTGGCCCCTCAGAAGATCTTCCTAAAATGGTGGCGCAACTGTTCACGGATCTGCTAGGCCCAGAGCGTGCGGCTTCCATCGTGATTGAACGTATCCAGAGAGCAGTGAGACCGAGGCCTCAACAGGGGAACCCCCCAAGAGACATAATATGTGGTCTACTGTCAGGACACTGCAGCCATTTTGGAGGCGGCGAGGAGTCGCCCAACGATTCTCATAGGTGATGCCGAGATCTCCATCTTTCAGGACATTGCCCATTCTATACTTGCTAAATGGCGCATCCTGCGTCCTCTCCTGGTAGCCTTGCGTCGCAAAGAGATCAAGTATGCCTGGCTCTACCCCTTTGGGCTTGCGGTCACACACAGGGGTAAAAGGCTCACCATACATACCCCAGGAGACCTTCCAACTTTGTGGACTCACCTTGACATAGCCTAAATTGAGATTCCATCATGGCTTTCCATGTCCCCTCTCTCTAACCTCCCGGAGTTACTTTATGTAAATGCCGGGCCCCAAGGTTACCGTCATAAGTCACCAAGGAGTAAGAAATTTGTGACTCGTGTGAGACCAACCCTCCCTCCATAGAGATTGAGAATGACCTAGGTCTTTCTTCAGACCGTGGATGCTCCAGCTTTGTTGTTGTGATGCAGAAACTTTGCAGGTATTCCGGAGGCTGAGGTTCCTTGAGTTTTCGTTTGTGGATCACATGTTGTTCTCTGCTCCAGCTGGACTCTCACAGTTTTCTTTTTGGCAGTCTTCTTGCTTAGTTAGATTGGGACTTCTTTGTTCACGTTATGTTGCCTAGTTCTATAAATACCTAATACAGTGGGGAAAAAAAGTATTTAGTCAGCCAGCAATTGTGCAAGTTCTCCCACTTAAAAAGATGAGAGAGGCCTGTAATTGACATCATAGGTAGACCTCAACTATGAGAGACAAAATGAGAAAACAAATCCAGAAAATCACATTGTCTGATTTTTAAAGAATTTATTTGCAAATTATGGTGGAAAATAAGTATTTGGCCAATAACAAAAGTTCATCTCAATACTTTGTTATATATCCTTTGTTGGCAATGACAGAGGTCAAACGTTTTCTGTAAGTCTTCACAAGGTTGGCACACACTGTTGCTGGTATGTTGGCCCATTCCTCCATGCAGATCTCCTCGAGAGCAGTGAGGTTTTGGGGCTGTCACTGGGCAACACGGACTTTCAACTCCCTCCAAAGGTTTTCTATGGGGTTGAGATCTGGAGACTGGCTAGGCCACTCCAGGACCTTGAAATGCTTCTTACGAAGCCACTCCTTTGTTGCCCTGGCGGTGTGCTTGGGATCATTGTCATGCTGAAAGACCCAGCCACGTTTCATCTTCAATGCCTTTGCTGATGGAAGGAGGTTTGCACTCAAAATCTCACGATACATGGCCTCATTCATTCTTTCATGTACACAGATCAGTCGTCCTGGTCCCTTTGCAGAGAAACAGCCCCAAAGCATGATGTTGCCAGCCCCATGCTTCACAGTAGGTATGGTGCTCTTTGGATGCAACTCAGCATTCACTCTCCTCCAAACATGACGAGTTGTGTTTCTACCAAACAGGTTTCATCTGACCATATGACCATATGACATTCTTCCAATACTCTTCTTCTTGCTCTCTAGCAAACTTCAGACGGGCCCAGATATGTACTGGCTTAAGCAGGGGGACACGTCTGGCACTGCAGGATCTGAGTGCCTGGCGGTGTAGTGTGTTACTGACGGTAGCCTTTGTTAAGTCAGTCCCAGCTTTCTGCAGGTCATTCACTAGGTCCCCATGTGTGGTTCTGGGATTTTTGCTCACCATTCTTGTGATCATTTTGACCCCACAGGGTGAGATCTTGCATGGAGCCCCTGATGGAGGGAGATTATCAGTGGTCTTGTATGTCTTCCATTTTCTAATTATTGCTCCCACAGTTGATTTCTTCACACCAAGCTGCTTGCCTATTGCAGATTCAGTCTTCCCAGCCTGGTGCAGGTCTACAATTTTGATTCTGGTGTCCTTCCACAGCTCTTTGGTCTTCACCATAGTGGAGTTTGGAGTGTGACTGTTTGAGGTTGTGGACAGGTGTCTTTTATACTGATAACAATTTCAGACAAGAGCCATTACTACAGGTAATGAGTGGAGGACAGAGGAGCCTCTTACAGAAGAAGTTACAGGTCTGTGAGAGCCAGAAATCTTGCTTGTTTGTAGGTGACCAAATACTTATTTTCCACCATAATTTGCAAATAAATTCTTAAAAAATCAGACAATGTGATTTTCTAGATATGTTTTCTCATTTTGTCTCTCATAGTTGAGGTCTACCTATGATGTCAATTACAGGCCTCTCTCATCTTTTTAAGTGGGAGAACTTGCACAATTGGTGGCTGACTAAATACTTTTTCCCCCACTGTATATCATTAGTGGACTTACTTCATACAGTGGGGAAAAAAAGTATTTAGTCAGCCACCAATTGTGCAAGTTCTCCCACTTAAAAAGATGAGGCCGGCCTGTAATTGTCATCATAGGTAGACCTCAACTATGAGAGACAAAATGAGAAAACAAATCCAGAAAATCACATTGTCTGATTTTTAAAGAATTTATTTGCAAATTATGGTGGAAAATAAGTATTTGGTCACCTACAAACAAGCAAGATTTCTGGCTCTCACAGACCTTTACCTTCTTCTTTAAGAGGCTCCTCTGTCCTCCACTCATTACCTGTAGTAATGGCTCCTGTTTGACATTGTTATCAGTATAAAAGACACCTGTCCACAACCTCAAACAGTCACACTCCAAACTCCACTATGGTGAAGACCAATGAGCTGTGGAAGGACACCCGAAACAAAATTGTAGACCTGCACCAGGCTGGGAAGACTGAATCTGCAATAGGCAAGCAGCTTGGTGTGAAGAAATCAACTGTGGGAGCAATAATTAGAAAATGGAAGACATACAAGACCACTGATAATCTCCCTCGATCAGGGGCTCCACGCAAGAGCTCACCCCGTGGGGTCAAAATGATCACAAGAACGGTGAGCAAAAATCCCAGAACCACACGGGGGGACCTAGTGAATGACCTGCAGAAAGCTGGGACTAACGTAACAAAGGCTACCGTCAGTAACACACTACGCTGCCAGGGACTCAGATCCTGCAGTGCCAGACGTGTCCCCCTGCTTAAGCCAGTACATATCCGGGCCCGTCTGAAGTTTGCTAGAGAGCATTTGGATGTTCCAGAAGAGTATTGGGAGAATGTCATATGGTCAGATGAAACCAAAGTAGAACTGTTTGGTAGAAACACAACTCGTTGTGTTTGGAGGAGAGTGAATGCTGAGTTGCATCCAAAGAACACCATACCTACTGTGAAGCATGGGGGTGGCAACATCATGCTTTGGGGCTGTTTCTCTGTAAAGGGACCAGGACGACTGATCCGTGTACATGAAAGAATGAATGGGGCCATGTATCATGAGATTTTGAGTGCAAACCTCCCTCCATCAGCAAGGGCATTGAAGATGAAACGTGGCTGGGTCTTTCAGCATGACAATGATCCCAAGCACACCGCCAGGGCAACAAAGGAGTGGCCAGTCTCCAGATCTCAACCCCATAGAAAACCTTTGGAGGGAGTTGAAAGTCCATGTTGCCCAGCGACAGCCCCAAAACATCCCTGCTCTAGAGGAGATCTGCATGGAGGAATGGGTCAACATACCAGCAACAGTGTGTGCCAACCTTGTGAAGACTTACAGAAAACGTTTGACCTCTGTCATTGCCCACAAAGGATATAGAACAAAGTATTGAGATGAACTTTTGTTATTGACCAAATACTTATTTTCCACCATAATTTGCAAATAAATTCTTTAAAAATCAGACAATGTGATTTTCTGGATTTGTTTTCTTATTTTGTCTCTCATAGTTGAGGTCTACCTATGATGTCAGTTACAGGTCTCTCTCATCTTTTTAAGTGGGAGAACTTGCACAATTGCTGGCTGACTAAATACTTTTTTTTCCCCGCTGTATATGTATGGTAAGTGTATTGGACGGGACTAGCAGCACCCAGACCCACCCTTAGGTGCCTTCTCCCCTCATCTCCTCGAACAGATGATATGATTGATATGATGCTAATGGGAGAACTCAGGCCATTGGATGGGGCATATGGGTTGGGACTGGTTGTCGCTGGTTGCGACGAGGTATGGGTTTTGGGATAAGACTATTTCATATGTTCTTGTTTAAGTGCATAATGATGCTCTTCAGATTTTCCTTTTGTACTTATCGGCTCACCATGCTGTTTTCTTACCTCTCGCACGCTTCTTCCCTCTTTGCAGTGGGGAGAGGACTGGCTAATTTCCAGTTGGACTACATTCTCCTTTCCATGCTTCGTATTTTCTCACTTCAATTCTTCCTTTCTGATCAATCTGGGCAGTTCGCGTGTGTTGTACCCTGGGTAGGTGCACCTTGCTTACTGTACATCCCTTCTTTGTATTCAGGCCATACCCCTAGTTCTCTACCCTCCCTCTCCTACCTTTATCCTCCGTCTCCTCTTCCTAGCCTACTTCTCTTTGCATTCCCTTCTTTCCCTCTCCTTTCCTCTCTTCCTCTTCTCTCTTCTCTTCTCCTGGGCACCGGAGCGGAGCCACTCCTGCATCTCTAGCTTACAGCACTCACTGCCATCTTCGCTTAGCTCTAGCCCTGTAGATAGATACTTGCCTCTACCTTAACAACATGGCCTCAGTAACTGTGACCACATTTAATGCGAATGGCATGAACTCTCTACAGAAAAGACATGGAGTTCTCCATATTGCTAGAAAGCTGAAAACAGACGTCCTCCTGCTCCAGGAGACACATTTTAAATCTACTAATGTGCCCATCTTGCCGAAACATCCCTACAACCAATGGTTCTTCAGCTCTCATCCTTCCTGAGCTAGCAAAGGAGTTGCTATAGCTATACATCACTCCACACCCTTTATATGCCACCAACAATATTCTGATGCAGAAGGCCATCTCCTCTTCCTTAAAGGTACCCTAGCCTCTAGACCCATGACACTGGCAAATATTTACACCCTGAATCACCATCAGGGGCGATGGCTAAAATTGGCTCTCCAGGACCTTCGTCACTTTGCTCAAGGGGAGATAGTTCTTGGAGGAGATTTGAACGTCACCCTAAATCCTTTCATAGACCCTTCATCGGGCAGGTCAAGGCGTGTTAAGCTCCAAAGATATATATCTGATAGCAAGGTATGTGTACCAGCAACATAGAGAAATTCCCCAATAAAGAAATAAGTACACTTAAAAACTAACTTTTATTAATATCCACTAAAAGTATATAAATCTATAAAAGAAAGCACCTAATAAAGAGATGCCATACTACAATGGGGTCATATAAAGGGTAAAGGCAGCCTGCCTCAAATTAAGAGGCTAGTATGGTGATACCTGTATCACTTCACAAACACCCCCTCAGTTATAAATTGCAATACCCAATATTTAGATCTCAGTTCACTGAAGGGGAAAAGTAAAGGATAAATCAACTGAGGTTACTTGGCCACCTTTCATGGTGTTTTATATCTCTAAAGCCTTATCGTTAGATATACCGCGACGTTAGGGTCCGGGTGTTACCATGGAGGCATATGTGCATCTTCTTAGACTTTAAGGAACGCCCTGTATGGGTGTTCCTTGCTTACATCACTGTCCGGAGCTTCTGGGTGTTGGCGCTCTGTGATTGGGCGCACCTCTGATGACACGGACTGCTAGGGGGTGTGGCTTAGCAGATATCAAGCTAGGCTGTGTGAGCCGGCACTTGCGGTCATTCATCACGGCCGGCCGGGCTGATATATTAAGTGCTCTATATTATACAGGCAGTTTGCACACATTTATGGTGTATTCTGCTTTGCCCTTATACATGTGCCTCTGATGAGCTGGTGTAGTTCAGCAGAAACGCGCGTCAGGCAGGCTGGGAGTTAGGGCAAATACTCCTGTTGTAACATTTATGGTGTTTGTGTGTTTGTGGTATTAGGCAGTCAACTGGGGGAGTGTAATGTAAGCTCCCTAGGTAGTGGCTAGTCAGACAATTTGGTCGGTCTTTTACTGACCTCTAGCCAGTTGGTGTATGTGTGTGTGTGTTATACCTCAGTTGATTTATCCTTTACTTTTCCCCTTCAGTGAACTGAGATCTAAATATTGGGTATTGCAATTTATAACTGAGGGGTGTTTGTGAAGTGATACAGGTATCACCATACTAGCCTCTTAATTTGAGGCAGGCTGCCTTTACCCTTTATATGACCCCATTGTAGTATGGCATCTCTTTATTAGGTGCTTTCTTTTATAGATTTATATACTTTTAGTGGATATTAATAAAAGTTAGTTTTCAAGGCGTGTTAAGCTCCCTCATCAGAAGCATACAGGTGGCTGGCCTAGTCGACATATGGAGATACCACCATCCCACTACTAAAGATTTTTCTCACTATTCTCCCAAGTATAATTCACACCAGAGACTTGATTATATATTGTGCTCCTCTTCCCTTCTCCAGTCCTCCAGCACAGCCCAGATTGCTTGCGCTACTATCTCAGATCACTCAACAGTCTCCAGTAGCTTGCACCTGCCAGAACTTCCTCCGAGTACATAGACTTGGAGACTCAACTAAGGTCTCTTGAATGACACGGCATTGGTCTCCGACATCACAGATAGGTTGAAGGAGTTCTTCAGAGTCAACACATCAACTGAGGTATCAGTGGGAGTGGTATGGGAATCCCATAAAGCTTATGTCCGGGGTCTCCTCATCGCTAAAGCAGCTCTGGCGAAGAAGAAGAAGCAGAGGGAGGTAGACTTTCTACTTACACAGATCTCGGCAATTGAAAGGGTGCACAAATTGAAAGGGTTAGCTTCCCTCCAGTCGGACCTGTCCTCGTTGAGAGAACGTCTTCAACTTATATTTCAAAGACAAACCTTGAAACCAACTTTTCTACAAACTCCGCTTCTATGCACATGGTGACAAAGGGGGCAAACTTATGTCCAACTACATTAAAAAAACTAAGGTGAAGTCTTATATTCAGGCTATAAGAGACGACTAAGGTACCATTCTCCGTGACACACAGTGGATAGCAGAGACTTTCCAGAGGTTTTATGAGAAACTATATAATATCTGAGATGAAGAGACCACCCTGCATGCAGCTGACTTGGTATAGCACTCGAGCTCATCTCGCTCCTCTCCCATCGAGACTCTACCCAGCAGAGTTGCTCCCATGTCTTCTTCCTAGTACTGTCCCACAGTCACAACAGGTGCACAGAATAAGGGGGACATTTTCCTGATGGTCTTCCAATGTGGTATATCTCATAATGTGTGTGCAAAGTCCCACCACAGGCCTCTATGTGGGGGAAGCAGGGCAGAGACTTAGTCAGTGCATGAACTCACACAGATTCACGATTAATAAGAGCAGAACAGATATCCCAAACAAACTTGACTACATCCATGACCTCTTCATTTCTCATAAATGATCATTTCTTGGTATCACAGAAACGTGGATAACACCGTCAGACACCACCTCCCCTGCTGCCCTCTCCTATGGAGGTCTGCAATTCTCGCACACTCCCCACCCCAACAATAAACCCGGCGGTGGCGTAGGCATACTCCTGTCTGACGATTGCTCCTTTGCCCCAATCCAACCCATACCTGCTCTCACCCTCCCCTCCTTTGAAGTGCACTCTGTTCGCATTTACTCGCCCTCCAACCTTCAACTGGCCGTCATATATCGACCGCCAGGACCTACTGCTGCCTTTATCGACCACTTCACCACCTGGCTAATGCACTTCCTATCCACAGACACCCTCACCATCATCATGGGTGATTTCAACATCCCCATTAACACAACACACCCCTCCGCTTCCAGTCTCCTGTCACTCACTACCTCCTTTAGTCTCTCTCAATGGTCCTTCTCTGCCACCCACACAAAGGGACACACGCTGGACCTCATATTCCACTGCCTCTGCTCTCTAGTCAACCTCTCTAACTCTCAGTCCATGCTCTCTGACCACAACCTGCTGACATTCTTGGCCCTCTCCTCTGTAATAGACCCCCAACCCCTAAACCATCATGCCCCCACAGGAACCTTAATTGCCTTGACATCCGCATGCTCTCAGACTCTCTCCAACCGCTCGCTGACATATCCTCACTCCAGAAAGCAAATACCACCGCTGATGTCTACAACACCACCATCACTGCAGCCCTTGACTCTGTGGCCCCTCTCACTAACACCAGAACCCGACCGATCAATAGGCAGCCCTGGCACACTGACCTGACTAAAAAACTGAGACGTGCCTCACTGGTTGCAGAACACCTCTGGAAGAAAAGCCACTCCCAGGAGGACTTCCTTAGGTATAAAGAGGCAGTTCTCACATTCAAGAACGCACTCACCTCTGTAAAGCAGGTCTACTTCACCACACTAATATCTGCCCTATCCCACAACCCCAAACAGCTATTCACTACCTTCAACTCCCTTCTCTGTCCTCCTGTGCCCCCTCCGACATCACTTATCACAGCCAACGACTTTGCCTCTTATTTCAAAAGCAAAATTGACACCATCAGAGACAGTCTCACCCTACACCAACAAACACTCTATCCAACTTCTCGGTGATCTTCATCTTTAACCTGTTTCTCCACCTTCACTGATGAAAAGCTCTCCACCCTAATCTCTAAATCTCACCTCACTTCCTGTGCTCTCGACCCAATCCAGTCACATCTCATTCCCAAACTCTCTGAAGACATTACTCCTGCCCTAACCCATCTCTTAAACCTATCCCTAACCAATGGATCCTTCCCTTCCACCTTCAAACATGCTACCATCACACCTATACTTAAGAAACCCTCCCTGGACCCATCCTCTCCAGCCAACTATTGCCCCATATTACTGCTCCCATATGCCTCAAAATTGCTGGAGCAACACGTCCACTCCGAACTGTCCTTCTATCTCTCGTCCAATGTGCTCTTTGACAGACTACAGTCAGGCTTCAGACCCCATCACTCCACAGAAACTGCCCTAACCAAGGTCACTAACGACCTTCTAACTGCCAAAGCCAAACGTCACTATTCTGTCCTCCTCCTTCTCGACCTCTCCTCTGCCTTTGACACAGTCGACCATTCCCTCCTGCTAAAAACTCTCTCATCCCTTGGCATCTCAGACCTGACCCTTTCCTGGATCTCCTCATATCTCACCAACCACACATTCAGCGTCTCCCACTCGCACACCACCTCCTTGCCACGCCCTCTTTCTGTAGGTTTTCCCCAAGGCTCCGTCCTAGGACCCCTCCTGTTCTCAACCTACACCCTAGGCCTAGGCCAACTCATTGAATCCCATGATTTCCATTACCATTGCTATGCTTACGATACCCAAATATATCTCTCTGGACCAGACATTACCTCTCTGTTGTCCAGAGTCCCAGAATGTCTAGAGGCCATAGCCTCCTTTCACTCCTCCCGCTTTCTCAAACTCAACATGAAGAAAACGGAGTTCATAATCTTCACCCCTCAACGCACGACCTCTCTACCTGACCCATCTATCAAAATTAATGGAACCACTCTCACCCCAGTCCCACAAGCCTGCTGCCTTGGGATAACCTTAGACTCTGACCTATCCTTCAAGCCGCATATTCAAACCCTCAACACCTCCTGCCGCCTCCAACTCAAGAACATCCATCGAATCCGCTCCTTCCTCACCCCTGAAACTACAAAGATGCTAGTCCAAGCCCTCATAATCTCCCACCTAGACTACTGTAACACCCTTCTCCATGGCCTCCCAGCTAACACCCTCGCCCCCCTCCAGTCCACCTTAAACAGTGCTGCTCGCCTAATACACCTCTCCCCCCGTTCTTCATCAGCCAACCCCTCTGCCAATCCCTTCACTGGCTACCCGTTGCCCAGCGAATAGAGTTCAAATTACTTATGCTGACATACAAAGCCATCCACAAGCTGTCTCCTCCATATATCTCCGACCTAATCTCCCACAACCTGCCTGCATGTAACCTCCGATCCTCCAAAGACCTCCTACTCCACTCTGCTCTTATCCGCTTTTCACACAAACATCTCCAAGACTTCTCTCGTGCATCCCCCATACTCTGGAACTCATTACCAAGACACATAAGACTGACCCCCACAATCACAAGCTTCAAGAAGGCCCTGAAGACTGACCTATTCAGGAAGGCCTACAACCTCCAATAACGCTATTGTCACCACACCACCACCTGCACAGCCTCTACCCCCACCTTCTGTCTCTATCCCTCTTCTCTCATAGATTGTAAGCCCTTGCGGGCAGGGCCCTCTATCCCACTGTGCCAGTTGGTCTCTGTTAGTATTATCTGTTTTGTATATCTTGTGTACTGTATGTAAATCCTCAAATGTAAAGCACCATGGAATTAATGGTGCTATATAAATAAACAATAATAATAATAAAAATAATAATAATATCCCAGTGGCCGCACATTTCTCTGGAAAAGACCACTCTATTGAAGATTTATGGGTTGTCGTTTTAATGGAACATTTTAAGACGCAGAGGGAGAATGGGAATGGGAATATAAGTTAATGCGAAAATTTCAAATTCTGCAATTTGGACTTAATATTCATGCCAGAACTGTGAGGGTCAAAAATCACCACCTCATAGCAAACAGATAACAGCAAGAAATAATGTTCCCTCCGTCATGCCCCACAAGTTTCCAGATTGTTTATTTCCTGACCTGTTGTAAATAACTTCTCTACTTATATTGCATTTTGATTTTCTTTAAAGATTCTAAGATCCTTTGAAGATCCAGGTCTTGTGTGTATAAAGAGTGTGTGAATTTTCAGTTTCTTGTATGTCTGAAGAAGAGAGCTATATTCTCAAAAGCTTACTATCAAATATACTCAGTTAGCCTCTAAAAGGTATCGCCTGATTTCTTCACTCTTCCACTACTTTCTATGGCTAACACGGTACAACATTATACTACTAGTACTGTCCAAGGAAATTAAGATTTTTGGGCGCAGCTCCACGGCAGATGTTTAAGCGACCTCTTCACCAATAGCTCCCCTCTGGCGTTTGACTCTTTGCAGGCCCTCATGGCCAATGGGACTTTGACTCATCTTCATTATAATCACTACAGGTGGTGTGCTACCTCACTACCCCAAGCCTCTGCTCTCATGAGAGCTTTGACCCAATTTGAGAGAATGATAATCCTGACGACACCTGGTGTGAGGAAACTATCTCACTGCAAGTCGCCATGGCACAGGAGGCTCCTGATTAGAAGCTAGCCTTTTTGTCCTCTTGGGAGATGGAGCTGGGTCTATAATTGTCTGTAGAAGAAGTGAAATCTGTCTTGAGGACCTCACATTGCTATTCCTCCTGTGTGAGATTACAAGAAATGCACTACAAGGCTCTTACTAGGTGGTATAGAACACCTGCTTGGCTCTATGCACAAAATCTGGCAGATACAGATCTATGCTGGTGCTACTACTCTCAACGTGGCACATCCCTCCACATTTGGTGGGACTGTGACATCATACAGCCTTACTGGGCCCAAATTCAACTCTTGATTAGACACATTACTTCCACCACCATCACGCTCTCTCCAGGGTTAGTCTTATTGTCCCTGCCAGAGTCAGACCATCGCCCAGGAAAAATTACCTAACTACCCATTTAATTGAAGCAGCCAAATCACTCATACCTAGCAACTGGCTCCAGACAAACCCCCTCTGTCTCGCACTGGACTAAAAAAGTCGCACAGATAGCCAGATTTGAAGAACTACTCAGCTGGTACAGAGGCTCTTATGCTCGATTCCTTAAGATCTGGTCACCCTGGCTGAGACATCAGAACACTGCGCTGTCTACAGATGGCCCTTTGGCCCTTCGCTCTTGGTGCCTGCTTCTTCTTATTTCTTTTTCTTCTTCCTCCTCTTCCTTTTCCTCTGATTCTCTCTCTCTCTCTCTGAATTCACCACTCAGGTGTTTTCAACCACTGGTGCCACACTGCAGGAACATGGTGCGTGCAGGAACACGGAGATGGCCAGTCGCCATGTTCTACAACATGATTGACATGGCAGCACTGAATGCTCATGTTCTTTATCAGGCATGCACTGGGGTGCAGGAGAGACGGGTGGACTTCCTGGTTGAGCTTGCAAAAGAGTTAGGTGGCTCTCATGTGACTGAAAAGAAGGCACGCAAGGAGAAACTCCTTCGGCAACAACCTTCCACACCCAGCCCTGGCAAAAGGGCGAAGTGTCAGGTCAACCATCGATGCACAAACAATTGTGCAACTGAGAGATGTGTTGACTGCTACAAATACACGTGTGGCAAATGTACCAGGGACATACCCAGGCAGTGCCAGGTATGTTTCGACAGTGCAGACAGACTGCTGAGTGAGTGCTGAAATGCTAGTCACACAAGAAGGACATGCCACTCACACACACACACGCAGCCCCCCCACAGCAGCCTATTGTAAATATGTGTGGAATTGTTTTATTCCTTGTATTTTTTTTATTATTTTCATAACAAAAATAAAAAGCATGGAAACAAATAACAGTTGTTCTTTTGTATATTTACATTTTTGTATATTTAGATTCAAGTCAATGGGTGCAGCAAAAAAAAAAATCGCAAAAAAATCGCAGCTACTTGCGATATTTTTGCGATCTGTCCCATTGGTCATATAGATCACTCCTCTGGGATTTTTTTCGTACAAAAAAAATCGCACCTATGAAAAAAATTGCACGAAAAAAAATTGCAGGTGTGCTTGGTGCCATTGAAATACATTGGCAAATCGCAGAAAAAAATCGCATCGCATTGCGATGCAATTTTCGCACGATTCTTTTTCGCTAGTGTGCTTGAGGCCTTAGACAAATGCTTCTGGTCATTACTCACAGCTGTACCTTGCTCTAAAATTTCTAATTCTATTTAAAATATATAAAAAATGATTCATTGTTTCAGTGCTTTTTTGCTCAAATAAAACTAAACTAAATACAATATGTATAGTCTTTATATTATCAAATACAATAAACTGAATAGAACTAACTAGAAACTAAATGGCTAAACTCAATGGAAAACAACAACCTCCTGTAGTGTGACAGTAATGGCCTTAATTACTTAAGAACAAAAGACGGTGATTATAGGTTGTTTGCTTAAATCCTTCAGGTCATTCGACCTGTCTCTGGGTTCCAAAGGTAGAAATGTTAAATGACCCCTCTCTGGGACTTCTAGTGTTAAGGTGTAGTTGTGTCCATACTTAACTGATCTCCGGTATGCTCAAAGGTTCCGATATGTCTCATCAATTCAGCACAATATCACAATATGCTAGCAAAAATCTTCAAGTTATGTAATTCATCCTCCTCAACTTATTTTTTAATAACTTGTCATGAAACCTTGATGTGTTGACAATAGCAGATTAATTTGTGATACACATGACTGAACATGTTCAGGAAGGAAAGGACGAGACAAGGAAGGAAACATCTGTATTAAAGGATGCAGGTAAAACAAGAAATAATTAGATTTTGTATGCAGATCTATTTATTTTATTTTACCCCATTACTCTTTTGAATTTACTGACAAAAGGTTGGTGCCACTGTCGGTTGTATGTATGCAAAAATCTTCCTTGGGGCATTTGAAGTAATATTTTCCAGACTCAACACTTTGCACAGTACATTAAGCTATTTTTGAGATTTGTGAATAACTTTTTTATATGGGCTACTGAAATTTCAAAACAAACCACTAATAACTTTTAGTCAATGTCAGACCACAAAGGATGCATTGGAGTAAATTTACCTCCTCTGAAAGTGGTTGAAATTGTATGCTATGTTTAGAGAATACTATAAATCCATCACAACAGAAGAGGGATCACCAAGGTTAATCAACCATATTAGAGAGGTACATGCTAGTTTCATGAGATTTTCAGGATTTTGCAGAGTGGTGGCTATAGATACAGTATATAATAAATCCTTTTTTTCCCTTCTTAGAAAAGAAGCTAAGTGCATAACTAAAACAAATTAATTAGGTGCCATGGGTCTGAAAGATGAAAATTTGAATGTTTACTGTGGGGGGGGGGGGGCAAAATTACAGATGTATAGTTGCTTCATAGTGTAGTTTTCTTATATATAAATTTGTCTGCCCCTAATTTTACTCCTTTTGAAATGTAGTGTGCTTGTATATATTTGTTGCAGTTTTTGGTTGCTATGACAATGAAAACAAGCTTTTAATAAGCGCACTGACGTCATGCTAATGCAAATCTTCACTTGGATCCCTTTTCTAACATTTTTATGTCACTATTCAGATTTTAGAAAAACCTATGAGTGCCACTTGTTTATTCTACTAATGGATGCTTTATATTAAATTGTAAAATTAAGTACCATTTATACTTGTGGGCTTCCCTTGCTATACAGCTAGCAAATGGTTAGCAGTGTCATCTTATTGCTTCATTTGTAGAAGAATTATGCATTTAAATAGATAAATAGCCCCTTTTAAGACATTAAGTTACAACACATTTGTTTTCAGCTTATGTCCCTCTTCAAGATGCTGCAACTTGTAACTTTAAAAGAAGGAGATTTGGGACAAGCTCACATAGCATTGATCTCTGTGTTACAGCAGTATGCCAATACTTGTACCCATGAAACTGAAACGCCACTGCTCCATTTGCATTTATCTTTCTTTATTGTAGCAAAAAGAGATAGAATGGATTTTTATTAAGGAAGCAATGTAATTCAGTAACATTTTTTCCCCTGGAATTGTTTGGGTAAAAGGTAATAATAGACTTGCAATCTTTAATGTGAACCAGTTTTAAAACTTTCTCACACTTGTTAAACTACTTGCTACAGTGTTTGTAATGTATTTTATCTGCATAAAGGGTACTGTAGAATATTAGAATATGGAAAGTAAAATAATAGGAAGCAAAAATATTTTCAATCAGATCTAGTGCTAAGTGACCAACAAATTTATGAAACCTTGTCTATATTTATGCTACAAAGAGAGTAGGAGTGTACAGTAGGAAAGCATTGATCTGGAATAATTTGCCTTCAGGTTTTCTGCAGAATGAAATATCTATAACAGTTGCTCAGGTAATAGAGCATCTTCAGCATCTGTAATAAGACAATGGAGTTCCAAAAAAAATCTATATTTTAAAGGGAGACATATAATGCAGAGCAGGTATCATGGTTATTACTATTAGTAATAATAATCAATATGTGCTTCCCAGTGGTATTGGTTCATGCCGTTATATTAGACCCCCTTTGGGACCCAAGACATATGATCCCTTAACCATTTCATGCATAATCACGTAAATTGACGTCATTATGCGTGAAGGGGTGTATGGAGAGAGCTCAGGAGCTGAACTCTCTCCATACCTGGCGGATGCCAGCTGTATAATACAGTCAGCACTAACCACTAACAGCTGCGATTGGTGCCGACACCGATCGCATCTGTGAACACTTTAGATGCTGCGGTTAAACACAACTGCGGCATCTAAAGTGCGCAGCCGCCATGGGCGCCGATATCTTAAACTGATCGCTGCCTTGGGATCGTCATCGGAGGGCGGCAATCGGTTGCCATGACAGCCATGCGCCTATTGAATGCTCCCAGGCTTGTCATTATATCACTTCTATTACACGCTGCCTTTGGTATCGCCGTGATTTTCCTGACCCGTAGAATACAGGTAACATGTCATTTTTACCACATAGTGAATGCCGTAAAAATTAAACCCAAAATTTGTCCCACAAACAATAAACATCATGTGACTCTGTGAACTGAAAAATGAAAATATTATGGCTCTTGAAATGGGGAGAGGGAAAAAATGGAAATGCAAAAACAAAAATTGACAGAGGCATGAAAGGGTTAACCTGCCTTCCCTTTAAAGCCATTAATCTCTAATTTCTTTCCCTCTCTTTTTTGCTCTGATTGTGAAAATGGGGAAAATGTCCAGGTAATACTGGACATAACCAATGAAATTTGCTATTGGCATAACAGATTGGTGTGCACAGCAGTTGCTTTAAGACACAGCAACTAAGGGGTCAATGTCCTCTCAGAGGAGCTGTGTACGAAAGAAGACAAAAAAGGGGAAATAAAGGAAAGGAAGGTGTGAATGTGTAGAAGGAAAGTAATCATGAGCTTTAGATGCCTTGAACTTACACATTTGCTGCCGATTATTGTTGTCATAGAAGTGTTATAGGACCTAATGGCTCATTTTGCTTGAAAATCTGCTACCAGCTGATCGAACCAAAATTGTACTCAGGAGAGACCATAAAACTCTTTTATCTGTACAGTAAGTTTGTCATTTAGTCCAGTCTGCATGGAGAATATTTTGAGCTGAGGGAATTGATTTATATTTTTGTGGGCAAGGATTCAGTAGAACTAGTAAACTATTCAATTGTTCTGGATTTAGGATTGCAGGCTCAACTGATGTATGACTACTCAATGGACTACTAAGTAATAAAAGAAGAAAAAAGGAGGGCAATGCTAGGATGTGGATAAGTCCAACTGTAAAAGCAATACTGAAATGGCCAATTTACTCCTCTGAAATGCTCACTTTCCAGCAAAAGTCATCTTGATACATCCAAAGTAGAATAGAAATGAAGGGGCACTCACCCAAGTTTCATAAAAACTTCAGGCATTTATTGCCATTTCTTTAAAATATGAATAGGTGCGCAAAATGGCTGTTGCCTCTTTATCATTGGATTTTAAAGAAATGACAATAAAGGTCTGAAGTTTTTACTGAGCTCAGATGAGTGCCCATTCATTTCTATTCTACTTTTTGATGTATTGAAGTTAAAAAGTATAAATTACATGTTATACTTAATTTTTCACCACAAATATCTACTGTATATCAATGTGCTCTGCTGCTTTTGCTCTATAGACTACTGCTTATAAATTGGTCTGCAGAGTTACAAAAAAATTACCATCTCTATGGCATATAAACTCTTGGCTAAATGGAAACTATTTATTCATTTTGCACATGGCACCAATGTTATCATACAAATTAATTTTCCACATGTAAGAAACCAACAAAGTTACCAGTATGTCTTGCATTGAAAAACTGTAGGTAAGTACCTATGGGGATCCCTTGCTGAGATAAGTAGAATGTACATTTTCCATGTGTTCCTTGCCTTCTGTTGGAGTCAAACGCAAGACTCAGTGCTGTTAGGCAAGCATGCTAACCACTAAGCCAACATACTGCCCAATCATTACACAATCATTACACAATCATTACACAATCATCCAATCTATTTCTTTTCTTATCGTGATAAGTAGAACTTTAATTTCATCAACCACTTTAATACAATCCATAAATGAAATATTTAGAACCAGCATTGATGATTTACTAAGACGTTTGGGTATACAGCAAATTTGTAACGTTTGTAATGCTTCATTAACACAGACAGAGAAAGCCTGAACATCAATATGTTTTAATAAGTAATAGCACCTTGATGGCAGTTATAAAAAGCAGCGATACAACTGTGTATTTTCCCTTTTACTCCATCAAACCTGTAACACTGATTACAGGTGAAGGATTTTGTCTTTTTTCTTAATTTAATGAGATTTTCTGATGGCAATTTGCATAGCTCTAGAACAAAATATCCTTTCAGTATAACTCATCAGTAAGATTTAATTGCTATTTTGTCTCATTTTTAGCACAAGGTAGCTCTGACTTTCAGCAAGTTCTCAAATTTTGAAACTTCAAAGGAGCATGAATATTTAAACCTCAGCTAAGCAACCATCAATTCCTATTCCTGTGTTCTGTGTCTTTCTCCTGTGGAGTTCAGATCCCACTCTCATGGCACGTTCACCTTGCAACCATGAAAAATACTTTGCTTTTTCTTTAAATATAAAATAATCTTTTTACTACACTCAAAAAGACTTTGGTTTTACTTTAAATACAGAGTGGGTTAGCTGTAAGATATGAAATCTGCAAATAAAATTCACCCCTCACAGATAGCACAAATGTCTGCAGGTGAACCCTTCGAGTCTACATCTGTTGACATACTGTTAGTTGAGACAATTCACACTATAGGTTGCAGAGGAGAACCTCAAAAAACATCGTGATTGGTTCGTTGCAGCTGATGTCATTAACACACATTTTTGTATGCTGTTTACATGCAGGAAAATGCCCTGTGGCAGTTATAGAAAAATGAATAATTCAGCGATTGTATTAGTGGAAAATTTTCTCTAATGGAGCCTACTGAAGATCTCCAGCTGTGATACAGGATTATACATTCTAATACTGGATGGCTGTTCTCTGGGGACTCCTAGAAAATAATTGGGAATAATGGGATTAACCTGTTCAGTGTAGACACTTTGCAGTCGCGGTTTCATTTTGCAACATATTAAATGGAATAGTCTCAAAAGATACAAGCTTTATTAGTAATAACCCAAATTTGTTTAGTGTTCTTACATGAAAATATGTACAGGGTAATAAATATGAGGCAATTTGCATAATATTTAATATTAATTGTATACATGCTCTATGTAATTTAACATAATATTCTTTCTTACTGTAAATATGTATGAAATCTATTTTGTTTTAGTTTCTCTGTGCAAAAGATTAAAGCATTACCGTTAAAAAAATATATATATATCTCGACCAGGTAACTTCTTGTTTAGAATGGTATAGACAAAACTGAATGTTGCATCAACTTATTTGGTTGTTGTTTATGTATTAAAGCTTACATTTTGGTAGAATAATTAAATAGCACATAACTAAAGACTCAGGACCCAAGTTTACCCCCTTATCTTGAAGGGTTGCAATTCACAGCTCCCCACCTCACAGAGTGGCCACTCATAGACACAAATAGCATAGCTAGTGATGGGGCAGATTCTCAATTCACATTTGCTGGTGAGGTTATGTTCACATGGAGTTTTTTGCAGGCTGAACAATTCTGCTTCAGGAATTAGGACATTTTTTTTGACACTTTTTTAAAATTATGCTTTTTTTCTTGCATTTTTTGTCGCATTTCTCGTCGTGTTTTTTTTGCTCCAGCACATTATATAGACCTGGAAACTTCCATTTAGAAAACGCTTGTGGTTTTTGATGCGGTTTTTGCAAAAAACGTGTTTTTTCCACCTCCCATTGAGTTCAATTGGTTTTTCAAGGCGGAATCTGCCTGAAGATAGGTCATGTCGCTTTTTTTTTTCCTCTAGCTGAAAAAATCAGCTGAAGGAAAAAAACTGCTACTGACTCCCATTGAAATGAATAGGAGGCGTTTTATAAGTTTCTGTATCAAGACTCTTCTCTGTTTGCTAAAAACAATCTTATGCAGTTATAATTAAAAAGGGGAGACTAGCCAATCTCAGACACAATGTTTTCCAGTATCTGTCATGAAACATTCCACAGAAGAAAGCACATAATTTCTGGGAAGGCACAAAACGTACAAAGTTCCAATTACTCAAAGTATAGACAATATACAGTATATATAGAAATATTGTTTTGCTGAATAAAACATGAAGTCTCTGTACAAAATGGACGCAAAAAGTTTACGCATACCTTTATACTAGCATGTGCCTTTGGGTGGCTTCACACTTGCGTTGGAGTCCGTCCGCCGCGAATCCGACTGAAAATCTCGGGAAACTGTATAGGGACTGGATAGCGAAAGGTTAGAGATGCATTGCTTAAAAACCCATTCACTTGAATTGGTTTTTAAAGCAATGCGCGGCTGTGCGCTTACACCCTCTGCGCCACGAATCCAGTTTTTTTGCTGGAAACAAAATCGGACATGCAGGACATATATATATAAAGGGGGGGATCATTTATATAAAGGGTAATAATGGGGCATTATGGCTATAAAGGGGAGGAACATTTATATAAGGACTCATTAGGGGACATTATGAACATAAGGGATTATTTATATAAAGGGTCATTAGGAGGTCGGCCGTATTTATGTCAGGGGTAATAATATGAGGAGGCAATTAATTTAATAAAGGTGATACTTGGACTACATTAAAGGGGCGTTCCAGATCATTTTTACTGATGATCTATCCTCAGGATAGATCATCAATAAGAGATCAGTGCAACCCCTCCCCGGATTGAAGAGACCATGGCATCTGCTTACATCACACGTTGTCTGTTTTATAGTGACTGTACAATGTAATTACAGCCTTGTCACATGTATAGGATTAGGTTGTAGTTACATTACATGGCCACTATGAAATAAATTTTATAATGTAAACAGAGAAGGGGTTGTGGCGATTACACAAGTGTCACAGTGGACCCAGTTCATTTTTTTTTATTCTTGACCTGGAAAACCCCTTTAATTAGGAAACATCTGGGGTATTATTAATAAGGGGAACTATTTAAGGGGGTACACAGGGACATTACAGATGGAAGAGACAAGAGATGTGAATGATTACAGTCAGAGATGACACATGTAAGTTACAACATTATTCCTGTGCTGTATTTACTTAAATGGTCTTCACAGACTTATGTATAGCTGATATCTACCATTATATGACCACCGTATAGTGAAAGTATTGGTATACTTGAGCTGGGGGCCCACTTGGAAGTGTCCCCCCCCCATGCTGAACCCCTAGCTACGTCTCTGAACAGAACAGTTTTTTTTTTTTATAACTGTAATTTTATTGAAAAATTTTTCATTAACAAGGAATAAAGAAAAAAACAAAAAAACAATAATAATCAAACAAACAGGAAGCATTGAGGTAAATAGAGGCTATCTGCCTCCTCCCCCTTAAGCAATGTGCATTTAAATTAAGCAGTGAACAAGGGAGGGGGGAATGGAGGGGTTAAGAAGACAAGGGTAGGACCAAAGGGAAGGGGGGGGGAGGGAAGGAGAGGACTAGAGATCAGAGACCCTGTAATGTACAATACATGTCCCAGGGTGCCCAAATAGCCCCAAAGGCTTCCCGTGAATTATGTAGGCCAGCAGTCAGGTATTCAAGACTCCTCACATCCTTCATTCTAGCCACAAGCTCAAGACTAGATGGGGGACTCACCTTCTTCCAGTTTCTAGCTATGAGAGTTTTAGCTGCAGTACAAAGATGCAAGAAAAGCCTGGATGACTTATTGCTCAGGTGTCTGGGGGGAAGGTTCAGGAGATAAAGAAGAGGGTCAAGAGGAACCTCTTGCAAAAAGAGAGCAGTCATCAGAGTCCTGACCTCCCTCCAAAAACCGAGGATGAGAGGGCACGTCCAAAAGATATGGTGCAGGGTACCCACTGCAGCTCCACAGCGCCAGCACCATGGGGGAACTAATGGGTTTAAAGTATGAAGGAGAGCCGGAGTATGATACCAATGCATCAACAGCTTATACTGCGTTTCCCTAAACGTAATGCACTGAGATGATTTCTGGGCCCGAGACCATACAATCCGCCACTGTTCCTGGGAGATGGGTTTACCCACCGCCTCCTCCCATTTAAGCATATAGCGATGATTAACAGGAGAGCCTGTAGTTTGTGAGTTAAGAAGTTGGTAAATAGAGGATATAAAGCCCCTAGTGGACGTGCCTGCACGGCAAATCTTTTCAAAAGCGGTGGGGAGTGACACCTTAAGAGACCCATGGAGGGAGCGGACAAAGTGAACCACCTGCAAGTAATGGAACCATTCAGTACTTGGCAGGTTTTGATTAGTTGTAAGATGAGCAAAGGACCTGAGTTCCAAGGTTCCAGGGTCAACCATATCAGCAATCTGGTAAAGGCCAGCTTCAGACCACACTTTAGTCATGGCAGAAGTCAGGCTCTCTGGGAGAAGGGGGTTGTATAGTATGGAGACCATAGATGAGCGCGGGGACATCAGGGAGAATCTAGCACAACAGGTAGACCAGATAGATCTAGTAAACCGAATGGGGCCCAACAGGTACGAGGCAGGGGGGGGTGGGGGGGGAGCTGACCCACAGAAGCGCGTTAGGATGCATGGGTGCCAGCCATAGCTTCTCTATCTGCACCCATCTGGTGTATGCTGGCATAGCCGCCCAGAATGGGATATGGCGTAAGTGGGCCGCCCAGTAATAATGTAACAGATGTGGGACAGCCATACCCCCAGACCCCCTATCCGCCAGCATAACAGATCTAGGTATTCGGTGTCGTTTTGCTTTCCAGATAAACTGGAAGATAGCTTTCTGTAGGTTCCGTAATTCTCCCCGAGGTATCGCGACTGGGAGCGTCTCGAAAAAATACAGTAGCTTCGGGAGGAGAGTCATCTTGACCGCAGCAATTCTCCCCAAAAGGGAGATAGGCAAGGGTTGCCATTTGTCCAATAGGGCTCTTAGCTCACAAAACAACCGCGGGTAGTTTGCCGAGTAGAGGGTCGCATAGGAAGTGGATATATGGACTCCCAGGTAGCGGATAGAGGACTCCCGCCACTGGAAATCGTAATTACTGCGGAGGAGAAGGAGAAGGTCCCGTGGGATGTTAAGTGGGAGTGCCTCAGTCTTCGCGGGGTTCACCTTATACCCTGAGAGATCACCATAGGTCTCTAGCGAGCGCAGCAAGTTTGGAAGGGTAGTATGAGGGGAGGTGAGAGTGAGGAGTACATTGTCCGCAAAGAGAGATATCTTAAATTCCTTATCTTGGACCATGATGCCCTTGATATTAGGGTCTCGCCTAATCTTGGCCGCTAGCGGTTCAATGCAGAGGGCAAATATGATGGGTGACAGGGGGCAACCCTGCCTAGTGCCATTTCGAATAGGGAAGAAGGGCGAAGATGCATGGGGAAGCTTAATTGCTGCTGAGGGTAAGGAGTAAAGGGCCTGGATAGCTGTGAGAAACGGTCCCGTAAGCCCGAACGCCTTAAGCGTAGTATGCATAAACGACCAATTTATGCGGTCAAAAGCCTTTTCAGCGTCCAGGCTCAAGAGAAGGGCCGGGGTAGAATAATGATTGGCCACCTCCACCAAATCCACAGTCCTCCTGGTGTTGTCACCACCCTGACGACAGGGGATGAATCCCACCTGGTCCTTATGGACAAGCAGAGGGAGCCAAGCATTCAGTCTGTTGGCTAAGAGTTTGGTGAAAAGTTTCAGGTCCGTGTTCAGCAAAGCAATCGGTCGGTAGTTAGCACAATCCTGCAAGTCCTTACCCGGTTTAGGGACCAATGTGAGTAGTGAAGAGAGCATAGTCGGGGGTATAGGGGAACCTGAAAGGAAGGAATTGAAGAGGGACAATAGATGAGCAGAGAGTTCACCCTGGAAAACCTTATAATAATTGTAAGTGAACCCATCTGGGCCTGGGGCTTTCCCATTTGGGAGGTCCCTCAGGACCCCTTCTAGTTCCTCCCTGGTGATGTGGGTGTTCAGGGAGGTTAGGGCCTCAGGAGGAAGGCGTGGGAGACAACAATCCTTTAAATAGTCTTCCAGTAGTGTTGAGTCATCCCCAGGGAGTAGTGCTCGTGGGGGGGGTAAGTCATACAGCTTAGAGTAATAAGAGTGGAACGCCAGCGCCACAGCATCAGGGTGATGTTGAAGAGTACCCGCGGGGTCACGGACAGAGTGTGGTGTGGAAGAGGCCCGATGATCCCTGAGGGTTCCTGCCAGGAGGGTATGAGATTTATTACCTCGTTCAAAAAACCGCTGACGGGTATAAAGGAGAAGTCGTTCCACATGGCGGGTCTCCAAATCACGGAGGTCCGCCCGGGCCAGGACCAAACGGCGAAGAACCCCCAGGGATGGATGCGCTGCCAAAGTCGTCGTAAGGGACCGAATACGGGCTTGGAGGAGCTGTTCCTGGGCCTGTCTGTCCCTTTTAAGCCTAGAAGCCAATGCGATACAGCATCCTCTCATGACCGCCTTATGGGCTTCCCAGAGAATGGCAAGAGAGTCTACCGAGCCTAAGTTGTCCCTAAAATAATCTATCAAGTGTGTGCGCAGGGTCTCGAGGGAGGTCGGCGAATTGAGCAGTGTTTCGTTAAGACGCCAATGACATTGGCGAGTAGGCACTGGAGTCGTAGATAAGGTAACCACGACTGGGGCATGATCAGACCAGGTGAGAGGGCCAATGTTCGTGTCCCTAAGCAAACGAAGAGCGGGAGCATTTCCAAAGAAGTAGTCAATGTGGGTGTGAGTGTTATGAGGGTGAGAAAAGAAGGTGTAGGAGCGCGCCGTAGGATTGTCCACCCGCCAAAGGTCATACAAAGAGTGGGCGCGGATCAGCCTGCGGAACTCCCTTGCAAGTTGGGCCAACCTATGGGGGGTTGGGCCCTGGGGTAACGCCAGACGATCCGCCCGTTCAGAGAAGACCATGTTAAAGTCTCCCCCCACCAGCCAAGCTGATGGTGGGAGAGCGCGCAGACGGGAGAATACCCGGCGCAAGAACGGGATCTGTGCTGAATTGGGGGCATATACATTGCATAAAACAATCGGGGCACCATAAAGGAGCCCCTCCAAGATAACAAACCGGCCACCTGGGTCTATGTGGGAAGTCGTCACTGTAATTGGGCAGGATCGAGAAAGAAGGATAGCCACCCCAGCTCTGCGTCGATTGTGGAAGGCTGAAAAAGCTAAGGGGAAAATAATGCTTAGCGAAGGCAAAAGTACCAGTGCGGTCAAAATGAGTCTCCTGAAGAAACGCCACATCCGCTCGTAAGGAGCGGAGTTCTCTAAGGACATGGCGCCTTTTAATGTTGGAACCCAGGCCCTTGACATTAATTGTCACGCACCTAACCATTGGGACCCAGGATTGGAGGACAGTGGCGGATTGCAATAAGCTCACCCATCTCACATGACGCTGGCAAGTTTCCCTCGGAGAGGCAAAAGGGCAATCCACAAACAGGAACCCAAAGTCGAGGCAGGGTCTCTAGATCAGGGAGGGGGGGGGAAAGAGAGGGAGGGAGGGAGGCAAAAGACATCATAAATGACAAAGTAAAAATAAAAACAGTTAAACAATACTTTGTGGGCGAGGCTAAGTCACTCGCCTGGGGACCAATGAGGGCAGCCAGAGGTCCAATCAGGATCAATGGCCGCACAGTCCAAGTATCCCCTTAGGGGGGAGAGCGTGGACAGGAGGTCGGAGGGGAGGCGGTGGATCCCCAACCACCAGTAAAAAGAAGGAAGGAAGGGGAGTCACCGGAACCCCACCCCGCCCCACTCCGCTAAAACAATCCAATAATAAGCATAATAGATGAGACCCGTAGACCTAAAAAAGAAAAAAGAGAAGCAAACATAACATTAAGGCATGCAGATTCCAAAGCACCACCGAGAAAAGGGAGAACGTCTCAAGGGGGGGGCAGCCTCCTCAGGGATCAGTCTCCAGCCGGGGCCTCCGAGTGGTCACCACCGCAGAGGATGCATGACGTCGTCTGGGCTCCAATCGTTGCCAAACCGGTGGTGGGGGAGGGGGGTGGAGAGAATAGCTCCCAGTCTGTTAAATCCGGCAGGGGAACATCCAATAGGTCACAGAAGAGAGGCAAATCCGCAAAGGAGCGAAGCGTAGCGGAGCGACCATCCCTACGAGCAATGAGAGCAAACGGAAATCCCCACCGGTAAGGAATTTGGTGCTCCTGAAGAATCTGGAGGAGGGGTCGGAGATGGCGGCGTTTCTGGAGGGTGATTAGCGACAGATCCTGATAGAATTGTAGTGGAGCTCCCTGAAACTCGAAGTCTTTGAGTTTGCGCACTTTGCTCATTATAGCCTCTTTAAGGGTGAAGTCGTGGAGGCAGCAGATGACATCACGGGGTGTGGCGGAAGATCCTCTGGGTCGAAGGGCTCGATGTGCCCTATCAAACTTAATTTTGTGGGACGGGGGCTCCTGCAGTATAGTGTTGAAGACAGCCTCCAGCAGAACAGGCAGATCCTCAGATTGGTCAGCCTCTGGGAGTCCCTTGACGCGTATATTGTTGCGCCGGCCCCTGTTGTCAAGATCCTCCAAGTGGCGTTGCATGTCCCGTATAGCTGAACCCTGTTCAGTGGTAGTATCATGCAGTGAGGCAACATAGTCCCTGGTAGTGTCATGGTCATTCTCCAGCGTGTCCATTCGGTTAGCAATGGAGTGTAAATCAGTGCGGAGGGTAGCAATTTCAGATCGGAAGGATGCTGTGATTTCCGCAACCATACTTTTAAGGTCTTGTTTAGTAGGAAGTTGAGGAAGAAGGTCCGCCATGGATGATGGTACTGAAGATGGGCCTGGAATGCAGCTCTGGGGGTACAGGACTGGAGGGGGGGAGCCATAATCCTTGGGAGTGTGGGGGCGGAGGAGCCCCTACGCCAGCGCCTTCCACCGCGCCATCCCCCTCTGAGCCATGGAGGGGAGGGGCGATGGGGGAAGATAGTAGATGGGGGGCCACAGAGACCAGCTCTGTGGCCACAGGCTGCAACTCATCAGCGGTGTAGGAGGGAGCAGAGCCACTGACCTCAGAACTCCTTGAGAAGCTGGAAACATCCGGGGTCCTCTCATGCCGCTCTGCCAGGAGTGCTGGTGAAGCAGAATGTAGTTGCTGGGACATCCCAGGGTGAGGAGACTGTGGGAGTACTCGTGCTGGGGAAACTCTGGGTTGCCCAGGCGCCGACAGGGATCTCTGTTGAAGCGGCGCTCCGCTGGCTGACAGGGGGAGCGCGGGAGGAGAGAAGCTGCGCTGCGACCCCTGTGCCTGGAGAGCGGAGGAAATCCAAGATGGCCGCCCCGCAGCAGCCTGGCCCGGTAGAGAAGGCCGCTGGGCCAGAAAGGCGTCCAGGGTGGCCCCCCCAGACCTCTCCACGGGCGCTGGGGTGCCCGGGGCCACCTTCCTCGGTAAGCGCTTGCCCATACTGCGCCTGCTGAGGGGTCCACGGGTCTCAGTAGCGAGCGGAGGAGCGGAGAAGGACCTGCGCGCGTGCTACTCCATGCGTGTCCAGGCCACGCCCCCCGAATAGAACAGTTTGATGACTGTCCAAATGGATGACTGTCGTACATGGATAATCCAGATTCTTTGATGGCGCCCAAGTGCTGTTCTCATGGTCATTAGAATCCTTTCCATTATAGAAAATATTCTTGCTTTTCAGGACAGGCATGCTGATAGTGTACTACAATTTTTTTCTTGAAATTATGTAAATTGTTATGCCTTGGTGCCACATGTGCTCCCATACTGGAATACCTGACAGGATAACTTCTGTTTTTTTGGCTCCAAAGTGCTGTTCTTGCGGTGATAGAATCCTTTCAATTTCAGAAGATAATCTAACTTGTTTTCAGCTGTTAGACCAGGCACGCTGATATTGTGCCACAAATCTTTCTTTAAATTATGTAAATTGTCACGCCTTGGTGCTTCATGTGCTCCCATACTGTGATAACTGCCAGGATAATCTAGGTTCTTTTCTTGCTCCCAAGTGCTGTTCTCATGGTCATAAATGTCATAAAATCTTTTCCATTTCAGAAGATATTCTAACTTTTTGGTGGCTTTTTTTAACGTCAGTTTTTTAACACTTAACTTTTCAAGTGGCAGGAATGCTGACAGTGTGCCATAAATTTTTCTTCAAATTCTGTAACTGCCAGTGCTACATATACTGATAATAACAAGAAAATAAAACAAACAACCTCACCATTGCTTCTTCCAATACCAACACAATGTTGGTGTGGCATTCTGCTCCCATAAAGGGATAATTTTTGGTGGCTTTTATTTTTTTTGAAAAGCCACATCTTCATAATTTTCATTCAAAATAAACCTGAAGAACTTACAAATCTTCAATATGGGCTAATTTTTATATAAACCATTGCTTTTTGCAATATAATTGCCATGTGTGTATAAAAAACCATGGGCACTGCTTACCATCAATTTTTCCATAGACATACATGTCACTTTCACTTTGACATAACTTTGATTGTGTTTACCTTAGAGAGCTAGAAAAAGAAAAAAAAATAGGCTCCCAGGAGCATTGACAGTGTCAAACACTATGTTTTAAACCAATTCAAGCTTCGGTTTATATCAAACTTATTCGACCCTAAGAGCCAAAAAAAAAAAGTTTTGTTGTTTTAATTTGCATTTTTATACCCAGTGGGAACTTTACCATATGATCCTTTGATAATTTCAATAATACATTTCAATACTTATTTTTTGTGTCATGTTATGTCTGTCAGAGCTTCCTCTGGTCTCTTAGGCTTATGCACAAAGCAAGGCCATTGATTGCATTTAGATACTGTAGTCAGCAATGAGCAGCTTTCAAGCATGGTATCATGTGTTTGTACTGAGCCCATGTCATACATACCATAATAGCATGGTGCCGAAACTAGCGCATCAGAAATTTTCCTGAGTTTTCCTGAATTTGTACACATCTACGGAAACTGTATTCATGGGCAAACATTGTTAAAACTTCAAAACATACAACAATGGAGAGAGAAGGAAAACCAACTTTTCCACTTTGAGGAGTTATACTTATGTTACCCTGCACCTATGGAAAAAGCTAAATAAAAACATTTTTTTTTTAACTTTTGCAGCTGCTAAATCTAATAGTTTACTGACTAAATTCTAAGCAGCTTAGAGTTATAATGTATTAGGGAACAATAATAATATTAACTGCACAGGGTCAATCAGGTTGGTGGCCCTAGCATGCAACAATAGTAGGAAAATAAAATAATGAATTTTGAAGCAGAAGAACAGTTCATCTTTTACCCCTTAATGAAGCATGCCATACTATAATGGCGCGGAAGTGCGTGACTTGGTGCAATATCCCTTATTAATACGGTGCAAAATTTACTAGTCAACATGTCTCTGGAGGCCATGACTGGGGGGGAATTGTACCCCCCTGCAACACTGATCACTGCTATTGGCTGATCAACTCTGAATTGCCAATTGTAGCTTGCCAGCACAGATCATTGGATCAAAAGCGGGTAAGCTGGAAACCAAGAGTGATTGGTGCGTGTAGTGGTAAGCCTCCCCCAATTGCAGCAATTGCAGCCTGCAGTGAGAAGGTTCAAACAGTAACTGACCTGCTTGTGTCACTCCCTCTGGAAACAGCTAGCAGAACACTTAATATCCTGTACTGTGAGCCTCCGATAGCACCTCCTGGCAAGTAACAATCCTCTTGTAGTGCCTCCTGGCATTACCAACTACACCTCCATCCCTTCTTCCACTACTGTCCCTGTACTTTTTATTTTATTTTATTTCTGTCTCCCTCTTCCCTCCCTCTGCTCGTTGCTGATTTGGGAATAGGCCGCCTAATAGGCCCCCTTTTTGTTTTTTTTTTTTGTTTTTAATTTTTAACTCCCTATTCCCCTTACGTCCGACAGCAGCACAATATGGGGTATCTCTACCCCGTGTGTTGTTTATGATGGTGGAACCTTAATTAGCACCAAAATTAAGAAGGTGCCTCCTACTGGTCCAATAAGAGGTCACCAGAGACCTCCCTCCCCTGTGTTTTTTTCTGTCCTGTGTGGGACAGGTGGACGGAGGTCTCTGGTGACCTCCCATTGCTAGGGGTTTTTCCTACTCCTGGCTTACCTTTAGGGGGTACCTCGGTCCTTTCTGATGTTCCAAAAAAGCCTCCAGTCCTCCGGGCCTTTTCCGCTCCACAGCGCAGTGTTACCCAGCTCATCGCACTGCAGGCAGCGCGATCCCGGAAGTAAGCGGGGAACCTCTTCGACCGGAATATTTTCTTCGGTCCCGTGTTCCCCGGGGAAGGAAGCCTTTGCGCACCACTGCGGCCTACATCCGGTTTTCTCGGAAAAGTGTGGTAAGTTTGAAAATTTAAAATTTAAAGGCAAAATATAGAATTGATTTTTGCTGCTTGTATTTTGAGCCTCTGGCTTAGGCTTATGCTCCTCTATGTTCCATTATGGCATTTGACCTGGTTTGGCACTGTATGAATGTTTTCTTTGTTTGGCTCCTCCCCTCGCTGCTAGATTACATTTAAAAGGTCCTCAGTCCTTGGTGTGATGAACCGACCCTCAGTTTTATATCTTTCTTGGAAGTGTGTTTTTACTTGCTCATGTCAGTCCTTCCCCCACTTGTTGGAATGTGGTGCTTAAGTTAAGGTTACGCTGCTGGACGCTATGCCTCACTGGTTTTTATCCCTGGCCAGATGGTGATGGGGGATAGTGGTCCGGTGACCTTAACTTCACCCACCCCTCCCCGCACCTAGGAAGGTACCCATCTCTCCAAGGATTCTGCAAAGGAGACAGTAGGAGGGCAGGCTGGGGGAGGTGAAGGGTGGGGCTGAAGAGGGTCTGACACTGAGGTAGAGAGAGGTCTTTTGTCTTTGTGTGGAGCCTGAAAGAGAGACAGCTAAGAGCAGCTGGGGGCTCAGGTAGTACTCTATACTTTATTTCCGTTTTTGTTTTATGTGCTGTATCATCGTTCTTTTGCTCGTATGTTTATGCTTGATCATATTAATATTGTATATTTCTGTATATGCTATTAATTAGTACCGACCCATTTGGGTTATTAAATATATAAAATTTATAAAGCTCGTTTCATTCTATCCTACGAACACAGTGGTGGCAGCGGTGGGATCTTAGGATAACAGTGTGTGGGTGTGGTATCACTCAGACACTGAGGATTGTGGCAATCCTATGGAACGAGCTCGGTATGAGATCAAGCTTAAAATACGGTGAAAGTTTGGTACAGTACTGTTTCCTCCCTTCTTCTTTTTTTCTGTCCTATCTTTTATTTGGCAACGACTTCTAGTGAATGCCTTGCACTCTGAGAAGTGGAGCCAGAGGACGGCAGCAACTGACTGATACAAACGCTGAGCAGATGGCTGATATTGAAGATGCTGCAGCTGGGCAGGACGAGGAGCAAAGTCCTGAGGGGCTGGCACAAGAAAACGTCACCATGCCAGACGGTTCAGCAGGTGCCCGGACCCCAGAGGTAACTGTGCCTGGAGGGACCAGTAGCCCCAGTTCTGTGGGGGTAACGGACTTATACTTGCAAATGGCCTTACAGCAGATAGACGCCAGTGACTATAGCACCCGTCTTCAGGTGATTCACCAGTACCAAGCTGCTGCTGCTGCAGAGCGCCGGGCGGAGAGAGAAGCTGCAGAGCGCCGGGCGGAGAGAGAGGCTGAGCGAGAGGCCCATGAACGCCAGGCGGAGAGGGAGCATCAGCTTGAGCTAAAAAAGCTGGAACTTCCCTGGCAGGTGCAACCTTCTCCTGCACAAACTCCAGGAGCCCAAGCACTAAAGATCCGATCTGAGGACTTTCCAATCTTGGAAGATACCGGGGACTTGGACTCGTTCTTGCGGGGGATTTGAGAGGGCGTGTAAGCAGCATCATATTCCCCAGGCAGAATGGGCCCGTTACCTGTCTCCCCGGCTGAAGGGAAAAGGCCTGGATGTTTCCACGAGCTTACCAGAGGACGCGGACTATGAGACCCTCAAAGCTGCGCTGATCCGGAGATACCGGCTCACGCCGGAGGTGTACCGCAAAAAGTTCCGGAATATACAGGGGGGTCCCACAGAGAGCTATGCGGATGTTCTGCACCACTTACAGGCTACATTCTGGCAGTGGATCAAAGGACTTACTGTCACCACGTTTGAGGGACTTGGGGATCTTATGATAAAGGAACAATTTCTCCAGGTGTGCCCTCTGGAGGTCCGCCAGTTCGTGTGTGATTGGAAACCCAAAACAGCAGACCAGGCTGCAGAGTTTGCTGACGACTATGTGTCCACCAGGGAGCAAGGGACCAAGAGAGGAGCCACACTGCAGAGACCCCCCAAGCTGGAAGGAGGGGCAAAGCTGGAGTTCACCACAGCCTGCGGCCTCCAAGTGGGGTAAGACAAACTCTGTCCCGGGTGCACCCTCTACTTCCCCTGTCCCAAGAACTCTGGGCACCCCGGGGACCACTTCTAAGTCCCAAGGAGAGGTCCGGCTGTGTCATGCCTGTAACCAGCCAGGACATTTCAAGGCAGAGTGCCCCAACCGCTCTAAGAACCCCCCTGTTTCCCCAGCCACGGCAGCTGGCTCATCTGTATACTTGGTGGGGAGGGAGGGGTTGCAATCCAATGCCAACCGTCAACAGGTCATTGTGGGGGATAAAGTGGTCATGGGATTTCGGGACACTGGGGCGGATGTTACTCTGGTGCAACCTGACTTGGTCCCTACGGACAGTATTATCCCTGGAAAAACTCTAACCCTGAGGGGTATTGGACCAGAACGCTTAAGTGTGCCCATGGCTTGTGTCCATTTGGACTGGGGGGCGGGAAAAGGAATGCGTGATGTGGGGCTAATGTCTAATCTGCCTGCCAATGTACTATTGGGAACTGATTTGGGGCCCTTGGTGTCCCAATATGGGGTGGGAGTAGCCCCACCTCGCTGTGACAAAATGTCTGTACTGAAGGATGATTTTAATGTGGTGTTGAAGCCTGTCACACAGGCAGAGGGAGGGGTCTGCTGCTTGTCTCCCCCTGATGTGTGCCCAGCTAAAGGAATTAGTGAGCATGTAACTGAGGGACTGTGGAATGTTAACCTGGCTGTAGCCCCGCCCACATATGTGGGTGGTGATAGCCCCCTCAGTGTGACCGGGCTGAGCCATTCACCCATGCAGTTCACTGTGAATCAATGAATGAATGCAATGTCAATGTAATCGCTAATGCTTGCCTTGCAGATTTCCAGGGTAGCTCTTCTGAGATGCTGGGGGCAACCCCAACTGATGACAATGTGCCAGGTGGTCAGGTGGGTCACGGGGATCTCAGGGCTGATCCGGATGAGGAACGGACTGCTGGTGTTGCGGTGGTAACCCGCAGCCAGAGTGCTAGAGGGGTGGAAGGCGCTCCAACCCCTGAGCCGTTTCCTCTGTCACCCGGAGATGGTACTGAGACCGCCATGACTAGCCTCCCCACACTGGAGCCGAAGGAGTCCAGCGGGTATGTGACATGCACATCTCTTCTGTCTGGTTCCAGTCAGGAGTTCAGGGTCGCTGTCCAAGCTGACCGCAGTCTGGACGCATTGAAGGAGCGTGCTACTCAACCTCCTTTGGAGTCGGACAAGGACCGCGTGTACTGGGAGCAAGGGAGGTTGTACCGGGAAACGATCCCCACAAAGGGAAAAGAAAGTCGGCTCAGGGAGAAACATTTGGTGGTAGTCCAACCCTATCGGGTGGAGTTGTTGTGGATTGCTCATGATATTCCACTGGCAGGCCACCTGGGGATCGCTAAGACCAAGGCTCGCTTCAGCCACTTATTCTACTGGCCTAAAATGGGGACAGATGTAGCTAAATACTGCCGTTCATGTGACACTTGTCAGAGGATGGGCAAGGCGGGGCAAGGCTCAAAAGCCCCAATGATACATATGCCCATCATAACCGAACCTTTCCAGCGGGTGGCTGTGGATCTCATTGGACCCCTGTCCATTCCCAGTCGCACCGGGAAACATTTCATATTAACGGTAGTAGACTACGCTACTAGGTACAAGGAAGCTGTCGCTCTGTCTTCCACCCGGGCTGATGTAGTGGCCAAGGCTCTGGTAGGCATCTTCTCCCGTGTTGGATTTCCCAGAGAGATGCTCACAGACCAAGGTACCCAGTTCATGTCTGCCTTGATGCAAGTCCTGTGTAAGGTAACAGAGGTGCAACATCTGGTGTCCAGCCCGTATCACCCACAGACCACTGGCCTGTGTGAACGGTTCAATGGCACCCTGAAGCAGATGGGAGCCTTATCTCCCGCACCTGCTGTTCGCTTACCGGGAGGTGCCTCAAGCCTCAACGGGGTTCTCCCCCTTTAAGCTCTTGTATGGGAGACGTGTACGTGGGCCCCTAACTCTTGTGAAAGAGTCCTGGGAAGGAGAAACAGCCATCCAAGGTGTGCCAGTCGTGGAGTATGTCCTGCGATTCCGTGACCAAATGCAGGCTATGGCGCAGCTGGTGCATGACAACATGGTCCAGGCTCAGGCCGACCAGAAGCGCTGGTATGATCAGAATGCCCGTGAGAGAACATACCAGCCGGGGCAGAAAGTATGGGTCCTAGTCCCTGAGCCCCAGGACAAGCTTCAGGCGAAATGGACCAGTCCATTCGTCGTGCACCAGCAGGTCAACAGCGTCAGCTACCTGGTCACTGTTGATCCAGGCCGGAACCGGCATAAGGTCTTCCATGTCAACATGATGAAGGATCATCATGACCGGGAAGCTAGTGCCTTTCCGGTATGCAGTCTGCTAGAGGAGGGGGAAGAAGAAGACCTTGTTGACTTGCTTGCTCATTTTCAGGAGGATGGGTCCAACAAGAAGGCACAGGTGAACCCTCTGCTGGCTGAGGCCCAGCTGTCCCAGCTGGATGGAGTTTTGCACTCCCTACCTGGTCTGTTCTCCGCGAAGCCCGGGAGGACTGACCAGGTGTGAAGAATATCGCCTCGCCCAGCCGCCTGGCACGCCTGCGATCAACCTTCTTTCTTAACCTCCCACTCATGCACTGTGAGTAGACCGGGTCATAGGATAAAACGAAACGAGCGATATAAATTTTATATGTTTAATAACCCAAGTGGGTCGGTACGAATTAATAGCATATACAGAAATATACAATATTAATACGATAAAGCCTAAACATACAAGCAAAAGTGCGATGATACAATACAAAAACAAAAAGGGAAAATAAAATATAGAATGTTACCTGAGCCAACAGCTCTGTCTTAGCTGTGTCCCTTTCAGCTTCCACACAAAGACAAAGCAAAACCTCTCTCTACCTCAGTGTGAGACCCCCCCAGCTACACCCTTCACCTCCCCCAAGCCAGCCCTCCCTCTCCCTCCTTTGCAGAATCCTCGGACAGATGGGTAAGCACAACATTCCAACAAGTGGGGGAAGGACGGACATGAGCAAGTAAAAACACACTTCCAAGAAAGATATAAAACTGAGGGTCGGTTAATCACACCAGGCCATTCACCATGTGGGTACCGGAAATCATGCCCCTATCCGGCGGTCGCCATATCGCGTCTCCTTGGAGGTACAGGTCCAGATGCGCAAGGAGATTGACGAGATGCTGGAACTGGGGGTGATTCAGCCCTCTCACAGTGCATGGTCTTCACCTGTGGTTCTTGTGCCCAAAAAGGACCAGACCACCCGGTTCTGTGTAGATTACAGGGAACTTAATGCGGTTACAGTCGACGACGCGTACCCCATGCCGCGCATCGACGACCTGCTTGACCGGTTAGGTAAGGCCCAGTACTTGTCCATCATGGACTTGAGTCGGGGGATACTGGCAGATCCCCCTGTCCCCTCAGGCACAGGAGCGATCGGCCTTTATCACCCCTTTCGGACTGTACGAGTCCACTGTCATGCCATTCGGCATGAAGAATGCCCCTGCCACTTTCCAGCGGATGGTCAACTCCCTGCTCACGGGATGTGAAGGGTTTGCCACTGCGTACCTGGATGACATTGCCGTCTTCAGCTCCACTTGGGAGGAACACCTACAGCACCTGGCGCAGGTGCTGGGATGGATCCACTGTGCGGGCTTGACCATCAAAATGGAAAAGTGTCAGCTGGGCATGCGCGAGGTCCAATACCTGGGACACCGGGTTGGTGGGGGAACCCTGAAACCAGAACCTGAAAAGCTGGATGTAATCACATCCTGGCCAACCCCCCAGACCAAGCAACAGGTGATGTCTTTCTTGGGTACGGCAGGGTACTATAGGAAGTTCGTACCGAGCTATAGTGCTCTGGCTGCCCCCTTGACGGACCTCACCAAGAAGAAGTTGCCGCAAACTGTCCAGTGGACAAATGCTTGCGAGTGCTCCTTCCAGGCCCTGAAAGCGGCCCTGGAGAACGCACCTGTACTTCAGGTGTACGATGAGTCACGTCCACTTGTGCTACAGACGGACGCCAGCACCTACGGACTCGGTGCCGTACTAAGCCAGCTTGACTCAGCGGGTCAAGAGCACCCGGTGCAGTACCTCAGCCGAAAGCTACTGCCGCGGGAGGTGGCCTACGCCACAGTGGAGAAGGAATGCCTAGAAATTGTTTGGGCCTTGCAGCATCTGCAGCCTTACTTGTATGGGCGCCACTTCACCGTGGTGACGGATCACAACCCTCTGATCTGGATCAAACGTGTTGCAGGTCAGAATGGACGGTTGTTACGTTGGAGTCTGGTGCTGCAGCAATACAACTATGACATCCGGCACAAGCCTGGCCAGGCCCATGGCAATGCCGATGGCCTGTCCCGGAGGGGTGAGGCTGCGGAGGTGCGGGTGGAAGAGGAACGGAGGCTCCTCCTTCCTCCCGACATGCTCTAAAAGGGGGAGGTGTGATGAACCGACCCTCAGTTTTATATCTTTCTTGGAAGTGTGTTTTTACTTGCTCATGTCAGTCCTTCCCCCACTTGTTGGAATGTGGTGCTTAAGTTGAGGTTACGCTGTTAGATGCTATGCCTCACTGGTTTTTATCCCTGGCCAGATGGTGATGGGGGATAGTGGTCCGGTGACCTTAACTTCACCCACCCCCTCCCCGCACCTAGGAAGGTACCCATCTCTCCAAGGATTCTGCAAAGGAGACAGTAGGAGGGCAGGCTGGGGGAGGTGAAGGGTGGGGCTGAAGAGGGTCTGACACTGAGGTAGAGAGAGGTCTTTTGTCTTTGTGTGGAGCCTGAAAGAGAGACAGCTAAGAGCAGCTGGGGGCTCAGGTAGTACTCTATATTTTATTTCCGTTTTTGTTTTATGTGCTGTATCATCGTTCTTTTGCTCGTATGTTTATGCTTGATCATATTAATATTGTATATTTCTGTATATGCTATTAATTAGTACCGACCCACTTGGGTTATTAAATATATAAAATTTATAAAGCTCGTTTCATTCTATCCTACGAACTCTGTCCGCTCACGGGTGGTGAGTGGAAGGTTAGAAGGGTGATCGCAGGTACGCCAAGAGGCTTGGCAAGGCGATATTCTTCACACTTGGTGAGCTCGTGGTTTCTAGCTCCTCTGCTGCGGTTTGCGGTGTCTGTTTTTTTTTCCTGACGGGATCTTTTTTTCTCTTCAAGTGACCGATTTAAAAAAGTAAGGTAACCCTTGGTTTTTTTCTTCTTGTGCGATGCTTTGCAATCTTCTATTCTACATTGTCATGTGGCTTTTGATGTTTCAGATGTCATCTTCTGCATCAGGTAACGGCAATGGGCTTAGGAGGAAAAAGTCCTCTAAACGTAAACACCTAATGTGTTTGGATTGCAATACTCCTTTACCTGACGGCTATGATTTTACCCGCTGTCGCCAATGCCGCGGATCTCCGTCGGAAGAACTTTCTATAAGAGAGGTTGTCACTTGGGTAAAGGACTATATGGAGGAGTCTCTTAAGGAGATCCGTTCTTCCATCGCCCAGATTGCCAAGAGACCGCGGGTTGAGACATAGTCTTCCCTACGCATCGCTGCCGAAGATTATCAGATAGTGGACGAGACACTCTCATCTGATGATTCCACTGAAGATCCCAGGAGGCTGTACTTCCCACTTGAAAAATTAAGCCGGCTGCTGAAGTCCATCCGGTCTAAGGATCGTGATGTTGACAGGGAAGCGTCCACGTCCACCTATAGAGGGCCTAGGGTCTTCCAAGTGGACCAGACATTACAAAAATTAATGTCCTCAGAGTGGAAATGTCCTGACAAACCTCTTGTGGTTCCTAGGAGGTTCAGGGCTTTATTCCCAGTTGCTCAATGGGATCAATGGGGTCCTCCTCCCAAGGTGGATATGGCGGTGGCCAAACTGTCCTGCCGCACTATGGTACCATCAGATGATGGATCAAATTTGCGTGACGCCATGGACAGGCGCATCGACAATACCATCAAGAAGGCGTATTCAGCTGCTGCGGCCCAGACCGCTGTGGCGGTTGCGTCTTGTGAAGTGTCAGCCAAATTACGCACTGACCTGGTCCACCTTGAGAGGGACATCGACTCTGGAGTCTCCAGAGACGAGCTGCTAGGGTTTCTAGGCTCGGTTTCCCTGGCAGCTGAATATTTAGCGGAGGCCTCCCACCATCAATTAAGGCTGGCGGCCAAATCCTTGACACTTACCAGTGCAGCAAGAACACCTCTATGGTTAAAACCCTGGAGAGCTGATTTCCCCTCAAAATATAATTTGTGCGCATTACCCTTTGAGCCAGGTAGAGTCTTTGGCAGTGCCCTAGATGAGATCCTAGAGGGCTTGGCCGACAGGAAGGGTAAAACTTTACCCCAGGCCTTTAGAGGTAGATCTGACTCTGGCCGTGGTAGAGGCTATCCGCCTCGTCGTGGACGGCAGTCCAAGAGAGGCTCTAGATATTCCTCTAGAGGCGCCGGCCGGAGATTCCCGAAGTCTGATGATAAAAAAGAGAAGCCTAGCTTTTGACATCAGGAGCAGTCTTCATGTGGCCGAGATTCCTGTAGGGGGTCGTGTCTCCCATTTTTTCAACTGCTGGCAGGAAAAAATTCGAGACCCATGGGTCCTGCAGGTAATCCAAAAAGGATATGCAATCGAGTTCCTCCATCTTCCTCAGGATCAGTTTGTGTTAACTCGCAGCCTCCCTACAATGCAGCAGACTACATTGGAATGCTCCATCCGAGAGTACATTCACAAGGGAGCCCTGGAGGAAGTCCCTTCTCTAGAAGAAGGATCCGGTGTCTATTCTCCCGTCTTCCTGGTACCAAAACCGGCAGACAAGTGGAGAATGATCATAGACTTAAGGTACCTCAACTGCTTCATCAAAAAGAAGCACTTCCGTATGGAAACCATAAAGTCTGTCACCACCTTTCTCCTCCAATGCGATGTTTTTGTGACTTTGGATCTAAAAGACTCTTATTTGCATATTCCTATTTATCCTCCACACAGAAGGTTTCTAAGGATTGCCGTAGTAGTTTCCGGGCACAGGAAGCATTTTCAATTCACAGCACTACCCTTCGGGATCTCCTCTGCTCCCCACACCTTTACAAAGGTAATGGCTCCTATAGCGGCCGCCCTCAGACTTCAGGGGATATTCGTGGTGCCTTATCTAGACGACTGGTTGATAAAAGCCCAGTTAGAGTCTGTTCTGCTCCAGCATCTACAGATAGCCGTTTCCCTGTTTCAGAGTCTGGGATAGCTTATAAACTGGGAGAAGTCAGTAACGATCCCTTCAACTCGAAGGAAGTTCCTCGGCTACTTCCTGGATTCAGTCCGCCTGCAGGTCTCCTTGACACCAGCAAGGAAGGAGAAACTGGTCGGGGCAGTCCGGCACCTCTTCAAAAAGCTGATAGCCTCCATCAGAACATTGATGAAGATCCTGGGCTTGATGTCTTCCTCAGTGGAGGCAGTCCCAGGGGCCTTGTGGCACTTACGTCCCCTCCAGAAGGAATTACTAGAGGCTTGGGATCGCTCCCTTCTTACACTCAGCAAGAAGATTCGACTCTCCCCCAGGACCCGTCTTTCCCTCAAGTGGTGGTTGCACCTGAAAGACGGAAGGTCCACGGTCCAACCTTCTTGGACCCTGTTGACTACAGATGCATGCCTCTCGGGATGGGGAGCCCATTTGGACGAAAACTCCATAAAGGGAGTCTGGAGCGCTCCAGAAAGAAGGACCTCATCCAACTGGAAGGAGCTCAGAGCTGTATATCATGCTTTACTCCATTTCTCGCCTCTTCTCAAGGGAAGAGCAGTCAAAATCTGGTCAGACAACATGACCACAGTGCTGTACGTGAACAGACAGGGAGGCACCAGATCACCAACCCTCCTCAGGGAGGCAGATCTGATATTTACATGGGCAGAGAAAAATCTAACCCATTTATCCGCAGTTCACATCAAGGGCTCCCTGAACAAAGTAGCGGATCGGTTGAGTCGGGGTCATGCCGTATCAGGAGAATGGTCACTCAATCCAGAAGTCTTTCATCAGATTACCCTGAAGTGGGGTCTTCCAGAAATAGACCTCATGGCAACCCGACTCAACGTCAAGGTGGAGACGTTCTGTTCCCTTTACCAGGAGGACAATCCCTTGGCAGTGGATGCCCTGTCCATCCCTTGGAGGTCCAGGCTGGCATACATCTTCCCTCCAATTCCAATAATACCGAAGGACAGGACCAAGTCTCTGTGATAGCCATCATTCCATTCTGGCCAAAAAGAGCTCGGTTTTCCCAACTCATGGAGATGAGTCAAGGGATATATTGGAGGCTTCCCCCCATCCAGAACCTGGTTTCCCAAGGATCTCTAAGTGCCAGGATCTCTGGAGATTCAACCTGACAGCCTGGAGGTTGAGCAGTCCCTACAGCAGGATAGAGGACTGTCAGAGGCCGTCCTGAAGACCCTTTCTTCTGCAAGAGCAGACTCTACCAATAAGAACTACCAGAGGACAGCCAAGATTTTCATGGAGTGGTGCTCCAAGAAGGGTATTAATAATCTACAACCTTCAACGGCTGATATTTTAAATTTTCTTCAGGACGGTTTGGATAAGGGCCTTGCCCCTGCCACTTTGAAAGTGCAGATTGTGGCCCTCTCCGCTCATTTGAACAGACGTCTGTCTCAGGATCCTCTGGTTGCAAGGTTCCTTAAAGGGGCAATGAAGCTAAAGCCCTCAGTATCATCTCCAGTTCTCCAGTGGGACCTTGCAGTAGTCCTTGCAGGCCTGTGCGGTCCTCCATTTGAACCCTTGGAGACTACGGAGCTAAAATATTTAGCCTACAAAACCACTTTTTTGTTGGCTATTACATCTGCAAAAAGAGTAGGGGAACTCCAGGTTCTCTCTTCTAGATTAGTAGACTACATTTTGTTTTCTGCAGATAGGGTGCACCTTAGGTTTTTGCCTGGGTTTAACCCTAAGGTCCCCTCATGCTATAATAGCAATCAGCTAATTTCGCTATCTGTGTTTTTCCCCACTCCAACCTCTGAGGAGGAAGAAAAGCTCCACACCTTAGATGTGGTAAGGTGTCTGCGGATTTACTTATCCCGCACTCAACCGTTTAGGAAGGCCGAAAACCTACTAATTAACATGCAGGGTAAAAACAAAGGCCTCAAGGCTTCCAAGCCTACTCTATCCACATGGATCAAGGAGACAATTAAGTCTTCCTTTCTTATTCAGGAGTTACTCCCTCCAGTCTTTTCTACAGCCCACTCGACAAGGGCCGTGTCGACTTCTTGGGCTGAGTATCGGTCCTTACCATTGGACCAGATTTGTGCGGCTGCATCATGGTCATCTCAGTTGACCTTTGTTAAACATTATCGTTTAGACGTCCGGAGTTCCCAGACAACTGCCTTTGGTCAGACAGTCTATGACGTTGTAAGGCGAGGAAACCCTCCCTAGGGGAATTACTTGCTATCTCCCCATATTGTGCTGCTGTCGGACATAAGGGGAATCGTTGATTGTAATGTCAATCTGTATTCCCTTAGTCCTGACAGCAGCACAAGGCTTCCCTCCCTAGAAGCTTGTTTCCTTTTACTTTATAATTTACACAGGGGAGGGAGGTCTCTGGTGCCCTCTTATAGGGCCAGTAGGAGGCACCTTCTTAATTTTGGTGCTAATTAAAGGTTCCTAAACAACACACAGGGGCAGAGATACCCCATATTGTGCTGCTGTCAGGACTAAGGGAATACAGATTGACATTACAATCAACGATTGTTTTTTTGCATCCCTGTGTCACCACCTGCTGCTGCTGAGCTCAGTTCACAGACATAAGTTACAGATCGAACCTCTGCTCCATTGTGTTTGGCACAGTTTTTTTTTTCTCTCCTAATAATCTAATTTCTAGTTAGATTTAGTTAGGATTGCTATATATATAGATAGAAGTCTCTATATCTAAATAAAAATTTTAGATAGCTTTTAGGACAGGGTTTGTTTTTTTACTGTAGTGCACATTTTAGCACACAAGCCATAGCCTTGCGTGCATCCTCGGGTACTGGACACTGGTCAGTGACATACATTACTGACCGACATCTCCTCAATTTTTATATTTTTTGTTTTTCTTTATTGTTTTTGTAATCTTAATTTTGTTAGAGTTGCTATATACTGAAAACTATATGCCTGAAAACTATTCCAGCAAAATCAGCCCTCCAAAAAGTCTCCTGTCCCACCGTGTGCCCATACAGCAGTTTACATTCACATGTGGGACATTTCCGTAATTAAGAATGTTTAACAAATTGTGAGCACATTTTCTCCTTTAACTCCTTGTGGAAATGCAACACTTTAAAGGAAAAACATGTCCTTTTCATTTTGATGGCCCAAATCGGTGAAACACATGAAAGATCAACGTACTCACTGTACCCCTTGTTAAATTCCTGGAGGGGTGTAGTTTACAAAATGGGGCTCTGCAAATGGGACATGGTGCCTGAAAACTATTCAAGCAAAATCTGTCCTACAAAAGCCAATTAGCGCTCTTTCCGTTTCAAGCACTGCCATGTGCCTGTACATCAGTGTACCAGCACATATGGGTCGTGTTCAGGAGAAATTGTGTAATAAAGTGTGTAGTGCAATTTTTCCTTTAACCCCCTGTTATGAAAAATGTGGGGCTAAAGTGTTTATTGTAAAAAAAGTAATTCTTCATTTTCACATCCCAATGGTAAAAAAATTCAGTGGAACACCTGTAGGTCAAAGTACTCACTGTCCAACTTGATAAATTGCTCGAGGGGTATAGTTTCCAAATTAGGGTCCTTTTTTGGAGGGGGTTCCATTGTTCTGGCACTTCAGGGGCTTTATAAATGCGACATGGTGCCTGAAAAAGTTTTCAGCAAAATCTGCCCTCCTGTTTTAACTCCTTTGAAATACTGAAATGGTTAAACTTCCTAAATCCTATTTTAAATTATTTCAAAGTGCAGTTTTGAGAAGGGGGTAATTTATGGGGGTTTCTAATGCAAAGGCCTTTAAAAGCACTTTCAGACCTGAACTGGTCCCTTGAAAAATGGGTTTTAGAAAAGTTCAGGAAAATGTGGAAAATTACCATTTGACTTTTAAACCTTATAATATCTTAAAAAAGGGTGATTAAAGTTTGATTGCAACATAAAGCAGAGATATGGTAAATTATATTTATGAAGGAATTTTGGTAATATGACTATCTATATGAAAGGCAAGCAATTTCAAAGTTTGAAAACTGCATTTTTTTTTCCACATTTTCACCAAATTTCCCTTTTTTCATAGTTATAGGCAAACACATTGACCAAAATTCTCCACTGACACAAACTACAGTGAGTCACAAAAAAATAATCTCAGAATTACTTTGACAAATTAAAGCGTTTCAAAGTTATTACCACATAAAGTGACACATGTCAGATTTGAAAAATGAGCCTGCGTCCTTAAGGTAGTTTTAGACTGCGTCTTTAAGCAGTTAAAATAGTTTCTCAGATTTTAATAGATAAATGTTACTTTAAATGTTTACAAACGGTGCATTGATAATTCTGCTATTGAAACTATGCAATGCCCTGCACTACTTTACATTCTGCTATTTTATAGTTATTCATTCTGCTGTACATGAAATTCTTGCAGAGTGCCTGAAGTAAAGACAAAACCTTCCAGATTGCAAATCTCAAGAGAGAGGGCAATACAGCCACTCGAACAAGGAATATTGTGAGTTTTCAGCTTAGCAGATACTGTAGTTAAAATGCATCTCAGGGTGTCACTGGTATACAGTATATAACTTGCTCATAATCAGCACATGATAAGGATTGTTTTATGTGGATTAAACATAAATGGTATGCATACAGTAAAATGTTATCAGAAGGTAAACGTATCCATACGCTAACATTCAGATAGCATTCAGATGTATCAGATCTAAATTTGTTATAGAGCTATGCTTCTTCATATAATGGTAGTGTGATGATTTCACATAGTATTTAAAAAAACAAAAACAATATGCAGTACTCAACTTATATAGCCATTACAATTTGAAATGAGCAAATCGAAGCTGCAGAAGAGGAATTCGATCCGAATTTCAGGAAATATTTGATTAGCCTCAATTCCAGATTTCCTCATGCTTCGATTCATCAAATCGCATTTTTTAATAAAATGGCTGCTGTACATGTTAGGACAAGGGGCAAGGGACTCTGGGAACGTGGGATCACCCACAATGCCATGCATGCAGCTAGAGATGAGTGAATTTCTTAAAAGTTTGATTCTGCAGTTCCAAAAAAATTTGCTTCGACCCAGTTTAATTTGCAGCGAATATCATTAAAAACACCTATTTCCTGGCTTCAGAGAGCCTGTATAGTGGTGTAGAACAGTGTGCCTTGCAGTAACACGCATAAGGAGCCTACTGTGGTAGTGAAACAATTCAGTATGACATGCACATGACAGGCGTCGCTCTTAGAACCACTGTACGCTTCACTTATTTGGTCAGTTACGGGGCCAATACTGACCAACTAACTCAAGTGTGAATTCAGCCTTACAGGTCCATGTTAGTGCCAGGTAGAAAGAACCGTGTAGAGGCCCAACATCCTACTGTAGCATGAAAGAGCGCACTTCTTTTACACCGTCGTCTGCCAATCTCACATACTGTAGATGTCTACAGAGTGGCAAGGCGACATAATGTGGAGTTGGCAGCAGCATGAGGAGGCCACAGAGTGGCAAAGCAACATAATTTTGAGGTGGCAACGGCATGAGGAGGCCATACAGTGACCCAGTGGCATCAGAATAAGGAGGGCATACAATGACCCAGTGGAAGCGGCAAGAGGAGTACACAGAGTGACCCAGTGGAAGCGGCATGAAGAGTACACAGAGTGACGCACTGGAAGCAGCATGAGGAGTCCATACAATGACCCGGAGGCAGTGGCATGAGGAGGGCATACAGTGACCCAGTGGCAGCAGTATGAGGAGGACATACAAAGAACCAGTGGCAGCAGCATGAGGAGGAAATACAGTGACCCAGTGGTAGCGGCATGAGGAGGACATACAGTGACCCAGCAGTGGCAGCAGCATGAGGAGGGCATACAGTGACCCAGTAGAAGCGGCATAAGGAGGCCATACAGTGACCCAGTGGCAGAGGCATGAGGAGGACATACAAAGACCCAGTGGCAGCAGCATGAGGAGGAAATACAGTGACCCAGTGGTAGCGGCATGAGGAGGACATACAGTGACCCAGCAGTGGCAGCAGCAGAAGGAGGGCATACAGTGACTCAGTGGAAGCGGCATAAAGAGGACATACAGTGACCTGGTGGCAGCGGCATGAGGAGGGCATACAGTGACCCAGTGGAAGCGGCATGAGGAGGACATACAGTGATCCAGTAGCAGCGGCATGAGGAGTACACAGAGTGACCCGGAGGCAGCAGCATGAGGAGGGTATACAGTGACCCAGTGGCAGCAGCATGAGGAGTAAACATAGTGACCCAGTGGAAGCGGCATGAGGAGGTCATACAGTGACCAAGTAGCAGCGGCATGAGGAGTACACAGAGTGACCTGATGGCAGCGGCATGAGGAGGGCATACAGTGACCCAGTGGCAGTGGCATGAGGAGGCCATACAGTAACCCAGTGGCAGTGGTATGAGGAGTAACCCACTGGCAGAGGTATGAGGAGTACAGAGAGTGACCCAGTGGCAGCGGCATGAGGAGGACACACAGTGACCCAGTGGAAGCAACATGAGGAGTACAGAGAGTGATCCAGTGGCAGCGGCATGAGGAGGACATACAGTGACCCAGTCGAAGCAGCATGAGGAGGACATACAGTGACTCAGTGTCAGCAACATGAGGAGGCCATACAGTGATACAGTGGCAGCTGCATGAGAAGTACACAGAGTGGCCCAGCGGAAGCGGCATGAGGAGGCCATACAGTGACCCTGTGACAGCGGCAGGAGGAGGGCATACAGTGACCCAGTTGCAGCAGCATGAGGAGTATACAGAGTAACCCAGTGAAAGCGGAATGAGGAGGACATACAGTGACCTGGTGGAAGTGGCATGAGGAGGACATACAGTGACCTAGTGGCAGCGGCATGAGGAGGACACACAGTGACCCAGTGGAAGCAACATGAGGAGGACACAGAGTGATCCAGTGGCAGCGGCTTGAGGAGGACATACAGTGACCCAGTGGAAGCAGCATGAGGAGTATACAGAGTAACCCAGTGAAAGCGGAATGAGGAGGACATACAGTGACCCGGTGGAAGTGGCATGAGGAGGACATACAGTGACCTAGTGGCAGCGGCATGAGGAGGACACACAGTGACCCAGTGGAAGCAACATGAGGAGGACACAGAGTGATCCAGTGGCAGCGGCTTGAGGAGGACATACAGTGACCCAGTGGAAGCAGCATGAGGAGGACATACAGTAACTCAGTGTCAGCAACATGAGGAGGCCATACAGTGATACAGTGGCAGCGGCATGAGAATTACACAGAGTAACCCAGTGGAAGCGGCATGAGGAGGGCATACAGTGACTCAGCAGCGGCAGCAGCAGGAGGAGGCCATACAGTGACCCGGTGGCAGCAGCATGAGGAGGGTATACAGTGACCCAGTGGCAGCAGCATGAGGAGAACATAAAGTGACCCGGTGGCAGCGGCATGAGGAGAGCATACAGTGACCGAGTGACAGCGGCATGAGGAGGGCATACTGTTGGAGCGCTGTATGCAGATGAGTGAAATTGGCTGGGCTAAAATCCCATTTGCTGTCTCAAGACTCAGTGAGTCAAAAGCAAATTGAGGATCTGCTACATCCAACAGAGGGCGCATGATATTCCCAGCTCCTTTTCCCATAACGCCTTGTGATAATACAAGCTGTTCTGCACAATAATGTAGGTGATGGGATACATACAGGGGTCTTAGTTTCACGGTTTACTGTCAGAAGGGCGTTCCTGACAGTCTAGCTGCGCTGTGATGAATGCCCTCCCTGACAGTTCTCGTTCATAAACTTGTACTGGGGGGGCGTTCCTTACAGCTCAGCGTCATCGCTGGGCTATAAGGAACGCTCCCTCTCTGTACTCGCCCATAGCGCTGTACTGTCAGAGGGGGTGTTCCTTACTGCCCGGTGATGATGCTGAGCTGTGAGGAACGACCCCCCAGTACAAGTCTATGAACGAGAACTGTCAGAGAGGACGTTCGTCACAGAGTAGCTAGACTGTCAGACTGCCTTTCTGACGGTAAACCATGAAACTAAGACCACCGATATCTCCAGCCCCGGGGGACATACCGGGAAAGCCAGCAGTGCGCTGAATTCAGCGTGTTGTCGGCTTTCTAGCGGTATGTAAAACAGCATATACATGAGGACGTGAAAGGTCCTCTTTAAGGATTTTTCCAGCTCATTTTTATTTATGGTCTATCCTCAGAATAAAACATCAATAAGAGATAAGTGATTCCCCACTGATCAGCTGTATGAAGGGGCTATGGCACCTGTTTATATCATACACTGTCTGTTTATAGTGACCGTGTGATGTCATTACAGCCTTGTCACATAGACGTGTATAGGACGAGGCTGTAGTTAAATTACATGGCCGCTATGAAAAGAATGACACTATGTAAACAGAGAAGGGGTCACGGCGCTTACACAGGTACCATGGTTCATTCAAACAGCTGATCCTGGGGGTCCGGGGTATTGGAACCCCAATAATTTTTTTTCCCTTTTTTTTCCTTTTTAATTAGGAAACATCTGGGACATTATTAATAAGGGGCACTATTTAAAGGGGTGCACAGGGAAGTTATTAACTTAAAGATACACTTGGGGGTATTATTCATTATTGGGGTTTATATTATATATTTTATAATTGGGGTAGCAGCAGGATGGGGGCTTTGTGCAGGTGAGGACAATGTGGGTCAGGTACCTGGAAAAGTGAGGAGCCAAAGTTGTCTGTGTTGCAAACTTTACAGAGACTGGAAGAAGTGGTCATGGCCGTCCAGATGAAAGAGATGGGAAATGTGAAGGATTGGTCAGAGACGTCACTGGTAAGTCACTAAATGCTACTGCCCTGTATTCACCTAAATCGTCTGCAGAGCCCTGTGTAGAGCTGCTATATACCACTATACGCTCACCGTATACTGATAGTATCGATATAGGAACAAGTCCAAGTTGGGGGCCCACTTGGACATGTTCGCACCCAACCCTGTGCTGAACCCCTAGCTACGCCTCTGATGTTGCTTAAAGATCATGCTAAGCGCCATGTGCCTCCCCTTCTATAGGTAGTTTATCATTGGTAAACTTATAAATAATTATTCATAATATTTATATACGGTCATGTTACACAAGAAGGCACTTTTCAATTTTCTGCTCATCTTAACCAATCCATTGTTGAGTGATCAAATTAAGATTGTTCAATGATTCAAACCAAGTTCAATGATATAAATGTTTTATAATGCACATAAATAAGAAATAAAAGAAATGTAAATATGACAAAAAAACAAGTGTTTTTGGCATGAAAGTGTTATCTGGCTCTCATATTGCATTTCAATGCAAATTTTACACTTATTATTTTCTCTACTCATAAGCTTAAGATTGCTAGTCATAGCATAATTGTACTGCTTTTTGAGTGAATAGGGCTTCAGTCCTATATGGATATTGTTCATATTGTTCAATAGCCATCAGAGAAAGGAGATTTGTATTGATTTTTCAGCTTTATAAAAAAGGAAAATACAGAAAAAAATCATAAAAGAAAAGAACAGACTGAAAAGACATGAGGGAGGGCATAAGCAAAATAATAGCTATCATAGCTTGGCCATTGTACAGATAGTAGCAGCTTTTGTGTTGAAGAGTCAGTAAATTGCTTGTGCTTTCTATACATGGTAGCATAGAGTTTGACAATTGATAAAACTGTCATCATTCATTTCTGTATTACAATTTTCTCTATGATTCTAAAATTAACTGTTCACTTTCAGAAGCACTTGTAAAGAAATACATGTTCATATTAATATTGTCAAAATTCTTTTTACATTTATTTTAGTACTCTTGTATCTACTCATAATAATGGGGGCAGTGGCGTAACTAGGAATGGCTGGGCCCCAAGGCGAACATTTGACATGGGGCCCCCCCTGAACCGGTTACGGGTCCCCAAACAGTAAAATATTCTCAACAGTGGCCCCAAATAGTATTATATGCACAACAGTGGCCCCCACACAGCATTATATGCTCCACAGTGGCCCCCATACAGCATTTTTATGCTCTACATTGCTCCCCCCACACACAGAATAATATGCTACCCACAGTGGTATCCACCCAGTATTATATGCCCCCCATAGTGGGCCCCACCCAGTATTATATGCACCCTACAGTGGTCCCCACCCAGTATTATATGCTCTACAGTGACCCCCACCCAGTATTATATGCCCCCCACAGTGGCCCCCACCCAGTATTATATGCTCTACAGTGGCCCCCACCCAGTATTATATGCTCTACAGTGGTCCACACACAGTATTATATGCTCTACAGTGGCCCCCACACAGTATTATATGCTCTACAGTGGCCCCCACCCAGTATTATATGCTCTACAGTTGTCCCCACACAGTTTTATATGCTCTACAGTGGCCCCCAAACAGTATTATAAGCTCCCAACAGCCCCCTCCGCATCGGTGCTATTATTATACTTTGGGGTCTCCTCAGACCCCAGAGTATAATAATCGGAGGCCCAGGGAAGGTGATTAAAAATAACAAACATTCATACTCACCTTGCCTTATCTTTCCTTGGCATCCTCTCTCCATCCTGCCGTCTTCAGCGTCTTCAGACCCTCTCCTGACGTCGCTGCCGAGGCCTGTGATTGGGCCTCAGCGGTCACATGGGGGCACACTGACGTCATTACGCGGCCGCGCCCCATGTGACCGCTGGGGCCTAATCACAGGCCTCAGTCACATGACGGAGGAGCGCCGGAGAGGACGCTGCGCCCAGGAGAGGTGAGAATATGTGTTTATTATTTTCAGTCACCTCCCCTGGGCTGGCATGTATTGGAAAGGGGCCTGCAATATGCCAGAACTCCTTTCCAATAACGTTATGTATAGCGGTCGGGGAACCAGGCTTTCCCCAACTGCTATCATAATGGTCCGGGGCCCGGCCATCTCCAGCTGTCCGCGGGCTCCGTACCCTGCCGGGTCTGGTCGCGGTCGCACCCCCTGCGACCGCGATCGTTACTAGTTTGTGGGGTTCGCGGTAGCGGCTGCCACAGGGCTCCGGGGCCCCTAATGTCCCGGGCCCTGTGGCAGCTGCTACCGCTGCTACCCCGATAGTTACGCCCCTGAATGGGGATACACATGGTTGGGATTTAGAGTTGTAATCTAATGTTTTAGCCTATGTTTAGCTTGGGTCCTTCTGTACTATGAATAAATTAGGATTTTTTTTTTTTATTATCAACTTAATTATCATAAACTGGGAATGTATTTTCTGTTCCATCATAAAGCATTAAAATCATCTCCCAGTAATGTAGCAGCAAGTGTTGCTCTCTTTAATGTACAAACTGTAGCGGCAAGTGTCAGTACTGCAGCTCTGTCACATTTAAGTCTATGGAACATCGCTGCAATACCTAAACTCGCTGCTACAGTTTGTACAGCAAGTGAGCAGTGTGGCTTGCAGTTTTTAAACATTACCGAGAGCTGTACTGTGTCATCAATGTTAGAAACCAGATAACCCTTTTAACTATACACTCAGTGTGGCATATTATGGCATAGAAGGGGTTTAAATAAAGGGATTTTCATTTGTTTTTTTTTTCAACTGTTTATTTTAAAAGTTTTTGTCATACAGAGAGAATAACAATATACGAGAAACATAAGAGAACTGAAGATAACTGAAACATAGGACAGACGGGGATTACTCAGCATTCTCAATAAATTACAGGGATTTTCATTTATAATATGTTGTCATGTAGCACCGCACTGATATCCAGCCAGTGTGTGACAGTAAGTCAGTTTGTGACAATAAGTTCAAGGGGTAGGAATACTTTTGCAAGCCACTGTATATTAGTATGTTGGTGAAGTGTCAACGTTTCTGAAAATCGCAACATGTCAATTATACCTGTGGAAATGCTGGGATTTTCTGTATAGATATAATAAGGGCAGAAAGTCCACAGAGGAAAACTCAGTGAAAACACAATGAAAAATGCTGCAAAAAAACACGATGCGTTTTCGGCGCTTTTTTTCTGCAGCGTTTTTTTTTTTTTTTTTTTTTGCTGTGTTTTGCTACGTGGAGCCTTAAGCCTAAAAGTCATATTTTTAGCCAAACTGCACTAACCTACACAAGCAGAGAGATGCATCTTCTTGGATAAGTTGGAAAACCTGCAGATGTACACATAGGCAGAGATCTGAGCTGACTTCACCACCTTGTCCTGGGCAACATTTCTGTTAAAAGGCTCCTACAAGAAGGAGAGCCCTGGGTTGTGCACTAAAATTAAAAGATACCCACCAGTAGGAAGGGCCCATTGGATGATTATCTGGTTCTCTGGTGGGCAATTCTAAACCTGTGCAGTAATGACAACAAAGAAGTCACAGATAAGACACAATTTTAAACTATATAATGACAGCAGAAAAAGTTATAACAAATCTGATATTCCACTGCTGCACAGTGAAAATTCAGAGGAGACACATGTGTGACATCCTGGCATCATCTGACATCACCAGACAGCCTCTCAGCTGAGTGGTAGGTGGAGAGTTTACAGTGCTGATGTCACATACACAATATAAGATGCTGTGGGCAGGAAGAAGAGCCATTTTAGAGATCAAAGGGTCAAGTTAGGGAACAAACATGCTGTTCATCACTTCATGATACATTTTCTACTGGGATAAAACAGCAACACTTGCAACACTTGAACTGCAAAATTATAGGAGTAGGAGAAGTAGAACAAAATTCAGTTAGATTTAATCAATTACAGGCATATAGTGAGATAAATAATAGGAGTAGTGGGAAGAAGAATTTCTGTACTGTGCTATAAGTCTGTGACTGCCGCAGTACAAACACTGGACAGTTAACCTTTTCATTGCCAATAATCTAATTTTGTTAAGTCTTTTTTGCAATAAAGCAGTTTGATCTGTGACTGTCCACAAAGTGTCTTACGTTGTTTTTATTGACAAAGTCAGTCCTGTTAGTAAAAAATCTACTATATCTTCTACTATATCACTTTTCAGATAGGCACACAGCTAACAATATTTCTCTAAAATAACAAGCCTGTAGCACTAACAAGTCAGGCAACAAAACAAACAAAAAAAACTGGTTAATTTTTATATGAAACCATTGCTTTTTTGCAATATAACTGTCATATGTGTATAAAAAACAAAGGTAAGCACCTTTAAACCAAATAATGGGTAATTTGTGGAGCATTATAAATGTAAAAATGTGTAAAAGCAAGTGTCAGCATTGTGTATAGTTAAACTAGGAGTCTGTTTCCGCTGCTTACCATCCGTTTTCCCCATAAACATACACGTCACTTTCACTTTGACATAACTTCAGCTGTGTTTACTTTAGAGAGCTAAAATTGGATAGATCAGTTTCTAGGAGCCCTGACAGTGTCATAAGTTCGCCCACTTCTGGTAGTAAGGTGTATGCATACAATTAGCAAGAGTGTGATACAAGATGACAAGAGCAGGATCCTTTCAACTGAGAATTCATCAGAAAATATTGAAACTGGTCATGGATTTCTGTGCCAATTGTCAATATGGAATTAGTAAACTCAGGGAAAAATAACAGGAAAATAATAGAGTCAGAAAGTCTGCAGAGGAAAACTCTGTGGACTTTCTGTGAAAAGTGCTGTGGAAAAAACTTTGATGCTTTTTTGCCGCATTTTTTTCCATGACACTTTTTGGTTGTGGCTCATAACGGGGGCCTTGGCCTAAAAAAGGATTTTCACCAAGTCCTTTAACTCAAACTATCTGCATCCTTCAATAGCCACACACAAAAAAACAAGCTAATAAATGCATATCTTAGGCAGGGTTGATGAGTACAATTATGTACATACCTGAACAAAATTCACACAACAAAAATAAATAATAAAATCCATGGCCTCAGGTTTGACTCCAGAATATACAAAAGAGCTCAATGACTAGAAGGTGCTCAGGTCCTAAGGCTGCAAAACATGCCCCAATCATCATCCTTCTACCACCAAGCTTAACTGTTGGTATAAGGTATTTGTGCTGATATGCTGAATTTGGATTACATTACACATGAAGCTGTGAATTATGGCCAAACATCTCAACTTTGGTCTTGTCTGCCCAAAGGACATTGTTCCAGAAGTCTTGGTTTGTTTAGAGGCAACATTGCAAACTTATTTCATACTGCCATGTTGTTTATAAAAAGAAGGCGCTTTCTCCTGGCAACCTTTCCAAATAAGCCATACTTGTGCAGCCTTTATCTAATTGCACTGTCATGAACTTGAACATTTAACATGTCAACTGAGGCCTATAGAGTCTTAGATGTAGTTTTTGTTTTTTTTGCAATTTCTCAGAACATTATACAATCTAACTTTCAGGTGATTCTTCTAGGACATCGACTCCTGTTATATTATCAACTGTCTTGAATGTTTTCCACTTGTGAAAAATATTTCTCACTGTAGAATGATGGACTTCAAACTGTTTGGAAATGACCTTATGTCCTTTGCCAGATTGATGGGCAGCAACAATTAATCAAGGGCATTTGATTACACCTGGCTGCTGCTTGCCCTCTTAATTCCTATGAAACCAGTATTGGTGTACTTAATTTCTCACACTCTGCTTCAGCATTCTGGAATAGTTTTTATTAAATCAATCTATCTATCTATCTATCTATCTATCTATCTATCTATATGGTATACACACACTCATGCTTAAAAATTAGTTTAAAGGTTCAGTCCTCAAACAGAGAGCTACGTCCCTTAAGCTCTCCACAAACATTCTTGCTTTGAAGCTTTTTACATTAATATTCCATTGGATTTGTTTTCTAGCTTTCTAGCTGAAAACATTATAAAGTATACATAAAAGCTGCCTGCTTCATGTTATATTTTAGGCTTACAGGAGTTGGTATTTTCTGGTCTCCAATGAGAAAGAACCAGTGCATTTTGTTTTTTTCCTGTACAGAACACCAATGCATTGAAGCCGTTATTGGTAATGGAAAATTGAGATGAAAACTGTATGAAGATAATACAGCATTTCAAAAATGACATGTAATAAATAACTGATTATTTACTGTTATGTGGCTATATGTCAATGCAAATATGAAGTCACGCATGTAAGACTATTTTCACTAAAATTGAAAAATAGTTTTGCGCAAAGTTGGCTGCGCATATTAAAATGGTTTTCTTTGATTTTTTATGGTCTATCGTTATAATAGATCATCAATATCTGATTAGCGAGGGTAACACCAATCACGTGTTTGGGAATGCAGACAGGCCTAATACTTTACAGTGTATGGAGCCAGCATTAGGTGGGAACTACGTTATAATAGCACAACTCGCTATTGGAAATAGAGATAATGATTGACCACGATCACCCATAAAAAATCCTTTAAGGCAATAGAATGCTCTTTATTTCAACTACAGCATTTCTCTGCCTGTAACTTCATTTGTCAAGGGAGGCTATTTAGTGATTAACAGTAATAGTAATAGAGTTGTATCAGCTTCCCAGATCCTGAAAAAGACAATGGTTATCACACTAATTAGTAATATCCTGTAATTGATTTATATGAACATGTGAAATCAATTATACAGTTATAAATTGATAATGTGTAATTTAAGCACAAAAAATAGATATTTAGAGTTCTCTGTATAATTTTATCTATCCTCTGAAAGAAAAAAATACTACAAACCAGTGACAGTTGTCACACACTGCTGCATTAATGCTGATGGAGAACCTTGTAAAAATATGGGGTAGTGGTTTCCTAAGAATAGTGTCATATGGGTTTCTAGAGAGTTTACTTACTTAGAAGTAAAATACAATAATACCATGTTTCTCCTAAAATAAGCCCTGCCCCCAAAATAAGCCCTAGCTAGATGTTCCAGGTTTTTTATAGTAGGCTTGAAATATAAGCCCTACTCCAAAAATAAGCCCTAGCTAGTTTAATCCCTTCTTGACATCTGTCGTGCAATGCAGGTCCTTAAAGATGGCAGCCGCTCTGCTGCAGAGTGGCCACCATAGCTACCTGTGAAAGATCCTCAGTGCGCCAACACCGCGTTGGCCCACACCTGAGTCTTCTTTCATAAAAAAAAACACACTCACCGCCAGTGAGTGTTGGGTCCACAAGATAAATACAAGGCTTTCTAAATTTTATATATTTATTAACCCCTAAATGGGTCAGTATTAACATCTAACACATGCAGTTCAGAACAGATATGCAGATGTATACAAGCATTAACAGTTACTAGTTACAAGATACAGTGCAATGAAATAAAAGGGCATAAAAGTGAAATAGTTACTTTACCACGCATCTCCTTGATGTGGTTCTATAGTCCAACACTCATACATGCTCTGGCATGTGTGAATAACCCAGTGGAGGCTCTTAGCATGTGACATCAACACAACAATCCAGTCTGCATGCTCCTCACAGTATTCCAATAGTCTCTCACAGTGGAAGTCTGTCTGTAATCTCCTGTAGTCTGTCTGTAAAAACTCCTGTAGTCTGTCTGTAAAATCTCCCCCACTGGCCTCTTACCTCATCTTTTATACCCTTGATGACACCACCCAGAATGATGTCATCAACAACAGCAAGTCTGATTGATTAACGCACTCAAGTCACGATTCTTTATATGGAGATGAGACCAAGTGAAATGATACAATGTTATCAACCATGTCTGATCTACCAGCTCAGGCTGACCAATGCATGTTTGTTTGATCACTCAGGGCGGTGTAGGAATTCAATGGAGCCCTGCTGGGATGGATACAAAGCCCTATTGTTCCAGTCCGGCCACTATTGGCAATATACCTATGAGTAGGCTGTGCACATTATGAATGAATGGAAGAAAGCGGTAGATACGATACCCAGAGATCAAAATACATCTCTGAGTTATAGCCATATTTAAGTGGAATCATCACACTACCGTACCGGGTCTCCGCTGTAATGTACAGCAGAGACCGGGAGTTAATGCCCGTGATCAGAGTCTACTCTGATCGCAGGCATTGTTGAATGTGACCCTCCCCCCCCAAAGTGTTAAAACTGCCCTGGGTCAGTCCATGACCACCCCAAACCCACCCTCAAAGCATAACAACTGTCCCTGAGGTGGGTCCCCACCACCATAGCTACTGTACCAGCTCTTCTCTGTAATGTACAGCGGAGACCCGGAGGACTCTGATCGCGGGCATTGTTGAATGTGAACCCCCCCAAAGTATTACAACTGCCCCCAAACCCACCAACCAAAGCAGAACAACTGTCCCTGGTGCCGATCCCCACCGGCCTCGTACCTTTCTCGTTGCAGGCCTGTTCCTTTGACAGTTGGGAGCCTTATGAAGGTTCCCAGGCCTGTCAGGAATATTACTATTGAGGATGGTCTATGACAGCTGTATTGCAGTCTATGGGACGATTGCAGGTTCAACCCCCTAGGGGTGATTAATAGTAAAAAAAAAAAAAAAAAAAAAAAAACAATATAAAAGTTCAAGTCCCCCACACTTTCACTAGAATACATATAAAACTAAAAAATTACTGTGAAACACCTACACTTTTGGTATCCCTGTGTCTGAAAATGCCCAGTCTACAAACTTATAAAAAGATTTTTCCTGTATGGTGAAAAATCAAAAGTGCCGAACCGCCGTTTTTTTTCTGTTTCGCCTCTGATAAAAATTGAAATAAAAAGTGATCAAATGTATGACTGTTAATCATGGAAAAAAATAAGACCTACCCCGAAAATAAGCCCTAGCTCTTTTTTCGGAGAAAAAAATAATATAAGACCCTGACTTATTTTCAGAGAAACACTGTAAAGAACTTTCTAAATTATTTATTCATAACTAATACCGTATTTTTCGGACTATAAGACGCACTTTTTCCCCCCAAATTTGGGAGGAAAATGGGGGTGCGTCTTATGGTCCAAATGTGGGTGTTGGGGGGGGCGGAGGAACGGGGTTGCAACATCGCCCCACTCCTGCCGCCGCTGGCTTCCTGCAGCGGCAGGAGTGGGGCGATGCTGTGAGCCCTGGGCTTGGAGGAGAGGGTGTCCCAGAGGTGAGAACAGAGCGGTCGCCATAGCAACCGGGTCTCCTCTGTAATGTAGTGGAGACCGGGAGCCAGGATCGGACTGGCCCACCGGGGAACCGGTGAATCCACTGGTGGTCCCCGAGCCCCGACTATTAGTCCTCATGTCATAGGGGCCCTATCGGGATCCTGACCATCCCGATCGGGCCCCTGACCAGAGGTGTAACGATCGCGGTCGCAGAGGGTGCGACCGCGACTGTGCTCGGCGGGGTATGGTGCCCGTGGCCAGCTGGAGATGGCCGGGGCCCCGGACCACTATGATAGCGGTCGGAGAAAGCCTGGTTCCCCGACCGCTATACATACTGTTATTGGAAAGGGGCCCTGGCATATTGCAAGCCCCTTTCCAATAGATGGCAGTGCAGGGGAGGTGACTGTAAACAATAAACACATATTCTCACCTCTCCTGGGCACAGCGTCCTCTCCAACGCTCTTCCGTCATGTGACTGAGGCCTGTGATTAGGCCCCAGCGGTCACATGGGGGCGCGGCCGCGTAATGACGTCAGTGTGCCTCCACGTGACCGCTGAAGCCCAACCACAGGCCTCAGCAGCGACGTCGGAAAAGGGCCTGAAGACGCTGAAGACGATAGGATGGAGCGAGGATGCCAAGGAAAGGTAAGGGAAGGTGAGTATGAATGTTTGTTATTTTTAATCACTATTTTTAATGCCACTGTGGAGCATATAATACTGCGTGGGGGCCACTGTGGAGCTTATAATACTGTGTGGGGGCCACTGTGGAGCTTATAATACTGGGTGGGGGCCACTGTGGAGCTTATACTCCATACAGTGGCTCCTTCATTTTTTTTTTATTACGCCGGGGCAGGTGAAAAAAACAAAACAAACCCCCCCCCCCAAACTTTCTTTCCTGTCCCCAGTGTCTCCCAGCGCAGTTCGGTCCTGCAGTTCTGTTGTTTTCTTCCAGCTGAAGTTCCCCCTGCACGTGACTACCTGTGACATCACATGACCCCTGAGGCCAATCAGCGGCCTAAGGGAAGGGACCTGGGACGTCACAGCCAGTGAGGACTTCCGGCAAAAGAAGACAGCGGAGCTGCAGGACTGGACCGTGCTGGGAGGACACCGGAGACAGGTGAGTATGTTTAGTATGTTTTTTTTTTTTTTTTTTGGGGGGGGGGGTAGGGGGGATTCACCTCCCCCCGGACTAATTATAAAAAAGAAAAAAAATTATACTGGACAACCTCTTTAAAGTGTGGCGCATTAGGGGGGCCATGGGGGATATATTAAAGGGGTTGTCCAGGCATAATTTGTTATGGTTTATCCTCAGGAAGGAGAAAACTCTGTCCACTGTATATTAGCCGGGCACCTTCACTGCATCTCAGTACTTATTAAAGTCAGTAGGAGTTGAGCTGCAGTGAATGTGTCGGGCTGCTATACAGTGGATGGAGCTTTCTGCTTCCGGCCCTGTGTTGTGTACAGAACGGGCTCCGGAAGTGGCTCCGAACAGCTGATGGAGCCGTGTGTCAGTCCCCTACCGATCAGGTATTTATGGCCTATCCTGAGCATAGGCCATAAAAAAGATTAACCCTGGACAACCCCTTTAATATGCCCCACACAGTTTAATGTCCCCCCCCCACAGGATGTTAGCCCCCATCACTGTTCCCACACAATATAATGGCCCCATCACTGTTCCCCATACAGTATGGGGGACCAGTGAAGAGGCCACTATGTGGGGGGACCAGTAAAGTGACCATAGAAAAATTTGGCCCAGACAACTCCTTAAAAGAGGTTGTCCATAAACTGGAGCGACCACTGTGTCAGCCGCCAGGGAGGTGTAAAAATAAGAAAATTTAAAAAAAAAGCATACTTGCCTGTCCCCAGCACCCCGTTGTCCCCTGCCTGTGTCTGTTCGGTCTCATGGCGGCGCCTCATTTCTGGAAATCCTGTACCTAATTAGTCTTAGCGATCACATGAGGTGCAGAACTCCCAGCAAGGAGTCACCGGCACGAGACTGAATGGACCCTGGCAGTGGACAATGGAGCGCCAGGGACAAAGTAGTATGCTTTTTAATTTACTTATTTTTTACTTTACAGCTCCCGCCAGCTACATGGGTTGCTCCAATTCCTTCGGGGCAGCTGTGGGAATCAGACACGCCTGTCTGAGCTCCTGAGACCAGAGGCTCTAGTCTGTTTGTCAGCTCAGAAGAGAGGCTTGGTGTGTGGTGTTTGTGCAACAGCAGCAGTTTTTCCAGCCATAGTTGGAGGCTCCAACCCCTTTCCTTTTCCAAGGTTGGGGTTTTTTCACCATGGAGCAAGGTGCTCCTGCCCCCCGAGCCAGCTTGGCGGGGGGCAGGAGGCTCTCAATGGACGGCAGTAGCAGCAGCAGCAGGAGAAGATTGGAGAGGCAGCAGGCTCCAGTGGAAAAAGGTATGGCAACCCGCAGCAAGGGACGTCTAGGTCAGAAAACCCCGGCGGAGGCTGAGCCCTGTACAAGTAAAAAGGCCAGCGAAGCCCCCCCCTCCTTCCTTGCCATCATCAGGTTGGGGGATTCGGAAGGCTGGCGAGGATGTGCTTGCATACAGTAAGCGTATTAACACTACCCTTGAGGAATATGATAAAGCCAGGAGGTCCCTGTTCGCTATGGGTGCGGAGCTTCAGAGTGTCCGTGCCCGTAGTGACAGGGCCTCAAGGCATGAGAGACCGGCACTGAGTAAGCAGGTCAAAAAGCTGAAGGAACAAATTAAAGGGCTTGACCAAAGATGCCGAGAGATCCTGGAGGGCGCGGGGCCTTTCAGGGAGAAACTCCTGAATGATGACCGTTTTTACCGCAAGCAGCAGGGGCGGCTGCTGCGGGAAGACCTCGCGTCCTCCGAAAGCTCGGATCCGGAATATGAGACAGATACTGACTCAGAGGGGAGCCTGCTGGCAGAGTACGGCAGTAGCCGGAAGCCTACGAGGGTGAGTTCAGGTATTCCGACCTATACGCCCCCAGAGAAATTGGCAAGTTTACCCCAGCTACCGGAGAATTTACCACCATTACCGGCAACATCAGAAGACGATATGGGTTCTGCTGCGGGGAGGCTAATCCACGAAATATGCATGCTAGAATCCCCGGCAAGAATGGAGAAGATGGCTTTTTCCGTAGACGACCTTGCAAACGAGGAGGAATCAAAAAAAAGGAAAAAGAAGAAGGCTAAGCCGCAAGAAGTCGGCACCCTGAAATATGTGAGTGTCGCAGCAGGTATAACTGTTCCCGCAGGGCAACCCCCATTGACTCTAGCACAGGCTGAATCTGGGGTGTTGCCCGCGGGTGAGATAAGGGGGCGCAGACTCCCCAGACCCCGCTTTCTCTAAGTAGCGGTGTGGCTGGGGAGCTGGGTGCAGTATTGAAAATGGCGCCCGAAACTGCAGCGGACAAGGTCGGAAAAGCACCTCCCACGAAGGGAGGTAGAGAAGCGGTGAAGCCTGCCCCTGTGGGCAGGGTCAAAGTAGCGCCGGCCCCTCCCCAGGTCCATCGTAAGGGGAAGGGGCATGCGGCTTGTCCCTCCCTTCCGGTTTCAGGTGCCGAGGAAGCCAATGAGACCGGTGATGCGGAGGCTGCCGTCAGCGCTAGGAGCAAGTCCGCTCCTAAAGCATTGAGCGCTGCGACAGCTGACGATGCGGAGGTCGAGGCAGAGGCACAAGTCGCCCCAGCTAAGCGGGAGGAGAGTGAAGCGGAGGCCCGGAATAGGCCAATCCCGCTCGTGGAGCCGCCCAAGGCCGCAAGCCCCGGTGTGAATGAGGTAATGGTGAGCGTGGGTAAGAAAGCGGTGAGTAAGAGCAGACTGGGGAGTAGGAAAAGCAGGCGTCAGGAGAGGAGGGCGGAGGAGGGGGAAAAAACTGTGGTTCCAGAGAGTGACTTAGATGTTCCTTGTGAGGGAAAGGGGAGGGGGGCTATGGAGGCTGTCACCCCTTGTGTTGCTGCTGCTGCTGCTGCTACTGCTGTCCCTTTTGTTAAAGATGCGGTAGTGGAGGTTCCTAGGACTTTGGAAAATGTAGGCATGGCTGCTGCAGAAGTAGCTTTGCCAAATGTGTTTGCCCGGTCCACGCCTGCGACGCTGGGAACGACCGCTCCTGTCTCTGGTGTCCCGGTGGCCGCGGTGGTGGCCGGGCCGAGCGGGCTTCAGGGGGCGCCCGAAGGTGGCACTGGAGTTGCGGGGGGCTGGGACTGCGGCCTCAAGCTTGGTACGTTCCTATGCCAGTGTCGCCTCGGGGGTCCCAAGGGGTGCCTCGTGTCCATCACTGGGGGCCAGGGACGGTGAATTACAACAGCAGCTCCTGGCGGCCTTACGAGCAGGGCAGAGAACGATGATAGTGGATGGTCAATCGAGGGACCTTAGGTTTTGGATTGAACGTTTTGGCCTAGGGAAGTTCCGAGATGAGGGGGGTGAGACCAGGTGGACTCTCCCGACACCCGGGCAGCGGCCGGTCCGGAGGAATGTAGTCCGTCTCGGGTGGGGGGGAGAAGGCCCTTGTCCTCAGAGGAGGAGGGTCGTCGAACTTCTGCTCGGGATGGGCTTTAGGGCAAGTGACATCTTTGCCCTCATTCACCCGGTCGGCTCCTCAGAGTTTGATGTCAGCTTTGTTACCCCGGGGGGCTTAGAAACCTTCTGGGGTAATTATGAGTTGGCAAAGAACGAGCCCGGCTGGCGCGACTTCAATGTGTGGGCGGTGTCGCGCCAGGATGCAATTAAGAAAGTGACCGTTTTGACTCGTAACGAGTCACTTTCTTACATGGACATTATGACCTGGCTCAACAGGTATGGGGAAGTGAAAGACTTCCCCCGGAAGAACCTTGATGAGTTTGGCATTTGGTCGGGGGCCTGGACATTTATGGTCAAATTGAAGCATGAGGATAACTCGGTGATGCATATCCCGTCCTCAACCTTCCTCGGGAAAGACAGGATTCTTGTCTTCTACCAGGGGCAGCCGAAGCTCTGTCACAGGTGTGGTGATCCCTCGCACTTGAGTGCCTCCTGCAGGGTGCAGAAGTGTGCCATGTGTGGGGGATTAGGTCATCTAGCTGCAACCTGTGATAGGATTCGGTGCCACCTGTGTGGTGACCTTGGTCACCCAATCGGGGCGTGCCCGAGGTCGTTCGCTAATGTCACCCTCCGACGGGCAGGGGCAGGTGAGGAGACTGTCCCTGTCACCGAGGAGGGGGTCGGAGGTGGAGAGACCAGGTTGCCGACGCGGAGGGAGAAAACCCAGCCACCATCTAGGGCGAGAAGGAGAGATAGGAGAAGGGAGCAGAGGGAGGGTATTATGTGTCTCCCCTCTGCCCCTGATCCCGCTGGGTTGGATTCTAATGCTGAAGTAGCGACGGGCACGGCCCTGATTGAGGAGATGAGAAGACTGCAGAGGGAGGAAGAGGCTGACCTGTCTTCATCTTCCCAGTACGTTAGTGCTGGGGAGGAACAGACGGTCAGGAGGAGAAAGTCACCGAGTAAAGCGAGGGTAAAAACATCTGCCCCCCCCCCCGGCAAAGGAACGGAGACTCGAGGACCTTTCAGTGATCAGCCCTAACCGGTACCAAACCCTCTGCGAGGACGCATCAGCCTCAGGGGAGGCTTCAGAGGGGGAGGTGGGACCGTCGGGGGCTGCTGAGTCTCCCTCAGGGAAGGGCCCCCTGCCTTCAGTGGAGGAGGCTGGCCTGGTACCCAGAGATGGAGACGATGCACCTCAAGCTGTTTTGGAAACCGTTGAAAAAAATGATACCAATACTCCCCAGGGAGAAACTACGGGGGAAGTCCATCCCTTGCCTGGCCAAACCGCACGAGGTGAGGTGATGGACCAATCCCAATGTAAGAAGAGGACCCGTAAGACGAGGAAAAGTCGCGGGTCCTCTTCAGACTCATCTAGGGGTGGTGGTGGTAGGAGGAAAGGGGGTGGGAAACTGAAGGTCATTGAGCTCAATCGGTCTTAATGGCAGTCCCCTCTCCACTGACGCTGGCCACCATTAATGTGGCCAGCATTAAGTCTGATACGGCTAGGTTTGCAGCCTTTGATTTTCTTGGCCGAGTTGAAGCTGACATTTTGTTTTTGCAGGAGACCAGGCTCTGTACTCTATCAGAGATAAACAGAGCAAGGAGGGAGTGGCGCAGGGGGCCCTCCTACTGGTCTCTTGCGGCTGAGCCGTATAGTGGAGTGGCGGTGCTTTTTACCGCAGAGGTGAAATGCCAGCGGCTGATCGAACTCGAAATGGGAAGGTGCCTAGTCTTAGACGTCCTCATGAAGGGGCAAAGCCTGCGCCTCATTAACATCTACGGTCCCCAGTCAAAGTGGGACCGTAAAAGCCTCTTTATGAAGATCAAGCCTTTTCTTTTTACGGGCAAACAAGTCATCTTTGGTGGGGATTTTAATACCATAACTAGACCCCAAGACCGAGGAGGTACCAGAGATAGACTGCCCTATGATGGCGTCGCGTTAAATAGCATAGTGAGTGAAGCTCGCCTGGAGGATATCCACATCAGGCATTCCCCAGGTCACCGTGGGTTCACCTTTCAGAGAGGAAGTGTTAGGTCCAGGATAGATAGGTTTTTTTTGAAGGAGAATTCCGTCACCACCCCTGTGTCCGTGGTGGAGGTGGAGTTCTCCGATCACTGCCTAATTTTATTTTCTTTGAATATTTCAGAAACCCTCCGGAGAGGAAGAGGTTTGTGGAGGCTGAATTCGTCACTCCTTGAGGAGGCAGCTGTAAGACAAGCCTTTGAGGAGTTTCTTCAGGATCAGGTACTATTACTGGGTCTTGAGGGCACTAGGTCAGAGTGGTGGGAGATATTCAAAAAAAGGGTGGCGGGATTTTTCCGCCGGCTCTCAAGCCTCAGGTCACTGGACATGTACCGCATGTACAGTGCACTGAGGAAGAGACTTGAACATCTGGTCTCGACCGGAGGTAGCCAGGAGGATATCTCCGGTGTGAAGGCTTTGCTTAAAGGGTGTCAGTATGATAGGCACGCATCCTTGGTTCTTGAGAGGGATTTCGGGAAATACCGCTCGCCCGACCCCTACAGGAACTGTAAGATGTCAGTGACTTGTAAGACAGTAACAGGCCTGATTGACAGTACAGGATCCCTGACAAGATCCAGGTCAGGGATCTTGGAGGTCGTCAGGTCTTTCTACTCGAACCTTTTGGCAAAGAAGGAACTGAATCGGGATCGGATTTCAGGTTTCTTGGCTGAAGCCATTCCTGAGTCAGCAGAAGACCCTTCTCTTGGTGTTTTGATAGAACCTATAAGGGAAGAGGAAGTCGTCAGGGCTATTGAGGGTCTTGCCCTCAAGAAGTCACCTGGCCCAGATGGCTTAACATCTGAGTTCTATCGGACCTTTAAAGGAGCGTTGGCTCCCCTCTTGACTGACGTGCTTAATGAGTGTCTATCCTCGGGCACTCTGCCAAAGTCAATGAGGAGGTCCGCCCTTATAGTTCTGTCAAAGGGTAAGGATCCGAGCCGTATTGAGAACTGGCGGCCCATAGCACTTCTCAATACGGACCGAAAGATTCTGGCGAAGGTACTTTTCAACCGGCTGGTACAGTTTGCGCCCCGGCTCCTCTCGCCGGCTCAGCACTGCTCTGTTCCCGGTCGTAGCACCTTAAGTGCGGTCCTGAGTGTCAGGGAGGCTGTGGAGCAGAGTAGGGCAGGTCGGTGGAAGGGGTACTTGCTGTCCCTAGATCAGGCTAAGGCTTTTGACAGGGTGAATCATGAGTATTTGTGGTCAACTCTCTCGAGGTATGGCCTACCTGGGGGGTTCATTCAGTGGCTGCAGACCTTATACGCTGGGGCTGAGTCTTTCCCACTTGTGAATGGTTGGGTTGGTCGTCCTTTTGAGGTGGGGTCGGGCGTCCGACAGGGATGTCCCTTGAGCCCGCTACTGTATGTGTTCGCCATTGATCCCCTGATTAGACGGATTAATGGTGGGCCGGTGGCGGGAGTCAGGATGGACCTGGAGGGCACCGGCTCCCCTTTGAGGACAGTAGCCTACGCGGATGATGTCACCGCTCTTGTCTCGTCGCGGGAGGAGATTGAATGGGTGATGTCTGAAGTGGACAGTTACTCGGAGGCTTCCGGATCAGCTGTGAACAAGAACAAGTGTGGAAGCCTCTGGCTGGGAGGGGGAGAGCCTGGTTTTTCTCTCCCGGACACCCTCCCAGAACCCCAGGGGTCTGTAAAGATCTTAGGCATCCATTTTGGCCAGGGTGATTACCCACTCCAAAATTGGGAAGGTAGGCTTAAGGATGTCGCCCAGAGAGTTGATTGCTGGAAGGGTTGGTCCTTGACCCTGAGAGAAAGGGTTCACCTTGCCAAAGCCTTCCTGCTCCCGTTGGTGATCTATCTAGGTAGCGTCTGTGCCTTGCCAGAGTCTTGTTGGAGTAGGATCTGTTGCCTGTTCTTCCAACTGTTATGGGGGAACAGGCTCAACCTAATCAAGAGGGAGGTTACATACCGCACAAGGAGGCTAGGGGGGTTAAATATGGTTAACCCCGTGGTGTTCTTAATGAACACCTTTCTTAAGATCAATTTACCAAACCTCTCCGCCGAGGGGGCTCCTTCGTGGGTAGCCTCCTGCCAGGGGTGGTTTCGGCCCTTCTTCCAGAAATGGGAGGCAGGAGGGCAAGTGAAAGATCTTCGTGCACCCCATGGATATCTCCCGGCCTATGCTTCCCTGGTCTTGAAAGTGATTCGTCGGTGGGGTCTGGGGGCGTGGGAGATCAGGACTCAGTCAAGACGTTTTCTTGATGACAAAGTCCTGTTGACCCGCTTCCAGAAGCCTCTGGCGCTCAAAGATTGCCCAGGAGAAACCTTAGAGGGAGGGTTGCATTTTCTTAACTCCAAAAGGTTTCCTCGGAAGTTTTGGGATCTGACCTGGCGCTGCCTCCTAGGTAAGTTATATGTGAGGGGGAACTTGAAGTACCGGAACTCCGACGAGCGAGGCTGCCCTCGGGAGGAGTGTGGCGACATGCTGGAAAGCATGGAGCACTTCCTGCTTCAGTGCCCCTTCAATATAAGGGTTTGCAAATTGGTGGGGACCTCCACCGGTTGGCTGCGGCTGGCTGGCCTTTCCTACGCCGAGTGGGCCTATGGGGCATTCAAACACCCGGAGGGCAGGGACTGCCAGACACTTTTTATAGTTAGCGCAGTGGTTAGGTTCCACTTGTGGTCATCCCGGTGTCTAGTGTCGACGCGAGGCAAAATCCTCCCGGAGGTGGAGGTGGTTAAAAACATCATGGTGGACCTGGTGAGGGTGCGCTCTCGGGAGTATGAGGGGTTGGGCGCAAAAAGGGCTGGTACCCTCTGGAGGGGTTTCACCTTTTCTGTTCCCTGAGGGATAGAATAAGGGATTAAAAGGTAGTTAGGTTAGGGCCAGATAGGGAAAGGGAGGGCAAGGTTTTGCACAAGAGGTGGGGTTTGTTTGTTTTTTTTGGGTAGGGAGGGACAGGTAGGGATAGGGTAGGGATAGATTGATAGATAGGGACATAGTGGTAGGGCAAGTAGGTAGGGACGGGCCTCTTGTGCTCTCTTCCTGGTGGAGGGCTGGTGTGTCACCACATAGGCATTTTGTTTTGGAAATAGGATGAAAGGGTAAGAGGCTTGAGGATAACCGACCCTAGGCCTGTGGGAGGTTTATGGGAGGGAAGGGGGGGTCAACGGTTTATATAAGATTGTGGGTTTTGTTATTGTATTTTGTCTGGTTTTCTTATCTGGTATTTTGTTATTTGCTTTTGCCACTAAACATATTTTTTTTGTTGTTCATTTCCATTTTTTTCTATTTCCCATTGTATGTAGTTAAAAGGGTTTTTTTTCTTAGGGGGGGTAGGTTGTTTGGGAGGGGGGTTTCTTTTGGGGGTGGAGGGTTTGATATATAGGTTTCGTGTGTCCGGCCTGGCTCTGGACTATGCGGACATGGGAGGACATGAGGCGGAGAGCCAGGTCGGTTTTCAGGGGCTCGGTGGCGGGTGGTGCCAGCACCAGGACTATGCGGACATGGGAGGACATGGGGCGTGGTGCTGGCCGGGTGTGGTGAAGGGGGGGAAAAAAAAAAAAAAAAAAAAAAATTTCTAATAAGTTTCAGTTGGGGTTTTTTTTTGTTAGTTTTCTGTTAGTGTTATATGTTTTCCATTGTACATTACTTATTTGGATTTTCTTTTGTTTCCAAGATAGGTAGAGTTTTGACTGGCGGATGACTGAAGAAAGACTGGAGAGTGAAAGGCGGAGTGAAAGGCAGAATGGATGGGGGCTGATTTGCGGCTGGATTTTCTTTTTGGTCTTTAATTTTGTCCCGGTTTCTTGTATCTTATTTATTGATGTTGTTTATGCTATGTTTTGGATTTATGTATTGTTTCTGTTTATGGGTTTTATATTGTATTTTCGTATGTGACACTGTTTGTGAATTTTTACTTTTCTAATAAAAATAGTTCCAATTCCTTCGGGGCAGCTGTGGGAATCAGACACGCCTGTCTGAGCTCCTGAGACCAGAGGCTATAGTCTGTTTGTCAGCTCAGAAGAGAGGCTTGGTGTGTGGTGTTTGTGCAACAGCAGCAGTTTTTCCAGCCATAGTTGGAGGCTCCAACCCCTTTCCTTTTCCAAGGTTGGGGTTTTTTCACCATGGAGCAAGGTGCTCCTGCCCCCCGAGCCAGCTTGGCGGGGGGCAGGAGGCTCTCAATGGACGGCAGTAGCAGCAGCAGCAGGAGAAGATTGGAGAGGCAGCAGGCTCCAGTGGAAAAAGGTATGGCAACCCGCAGCAAGGGACGTCTAGGTCAGAAAACCCCGGCGGAGGCTGAGCCCTGTACAAGTAAAAAGGCCAGCGAAGCCCCCCCTCCTTCCTTGCCATCATCAGGTTGGGGGATTCGGAAGGCTGGCGAGGATGTGCTTGCATACAGTAAGCGTATTAACACTACCCTTGAGGAATATGATAAAGCCAGGAGGTCCCTGTTCGCTATGGGTGCGGAGCTTCAGAGTGTCCGTGCCCGTAGTGACAGGGCCTCAAGGCATGAGAGACCGGCACTGAGTAAGCAGGTCAAAAAGCTGAAGGAACAAATTAAAGGGCTTGACCAAAGATGCCGAGAGATCCTGGAGGGCGCGGGGCCTTTCAGGGAGAAACTCCTGAATGATGACCGTTTTTACCGCAAGCAGCAGGGGCGGCTGCTGCGGGAAGACCTCGCGTCCTCCGAAAGCTCGGATCCGGAATATGAGACAGATACTGACTCAGAGGGGAGCCTGCTGGCAGAGTACGGCAGTAGCCGGAAGCCTACGAGGGTGAGTTCAGGTATTCCGACCTATACGCCCCCAGAGAAATTGGCAAGTTTACCCCAGCTACCGGAGAATTTACCACCATTACCGGCAACATCAGAAGACGATATGGGTTCTGCTGCGGGGAGGCTAATCCACGAAATATGCATGCTAGAATCCCCGGCAAGAATGGAGAAGATGGCTTTTTCCGTAGACGACCTTGCAAACGAGGAGGAATCAAAAAAAAGGAAAAAGAAGAAGGCTAAGCCGCAAGAAGTCGGCACCCTGAAATATGTGAGTGTCGCAGCAGGTATAACTGTTCCCGCAGGGCAACCCCCATTGACTCTAGCACAGGCTGAATCTGGGGTGTTGCCCGCGGGTGAGATAAGGGGGGCGCAGACTCCCCAGACCCCGCTTTCTCTAAGTAGCGGTGTGGCTGGGGAGCTGGGTGCAGTATTGAAAATGGCGCCCGAAACTGCAGCGGACAAGGTCGGAAAAGCACCTCCCACGAAGGGAGGTAGAGAAGCGGTGAAGCCTGCCCCTGTGGGCAGGGTCAAAGTAGCGCCGGCCCCTCCCCAGGTCCATCGTAAGGGGAAGGGGCATGCGGCTTGTCCCTCCCTTCCGGTTTCAGGTGCCGAGGAAGCCAATGAGACCGGTGATGCGGAGGCTGCCGTCAGCGCTAGGAGCAAGTCCGCTCCTAAAGCATTGAGCGCTGCGACAGCTGACGATGCGGAGGTCGAGGCAGAGGCACAAGTCGCCCCAGCTAAGCGGGAGGAGAGTGAAGCGGAGGCCCGGAATAGGCCAATCCCGCTCGTGGAGCCGCCCAAGGCCGCAAGCCCCGGTGTGAATGAGGTAATGGTGAGCGTGGGTAAGAAAGCGGTGAGTAAGAGCAGACTGGGGAGTAGGAAAAGCAGGCGTCAGGAGAGGAGGGCGGAGGAGGGGGAAAAAACTGTGGTTCCAGAGAGTGACTTAGATGTTCCTTGTGAGGGAAAGGGGAGGGGGGCTATGGAGGCTGTCACCCCTTGTGTTGCTGCTGCTGCTGCTGCTACTGCTGTCCCTTTTGTTAAAGATGCGGTAGTGGAGGTTCCTAGGACTTTGGAAAATGTAGGCATGGCTGCTGCAGAAGTAGCTTTGCCAAATGTGTTTGCCCGGTCCACGCCTGCGACGCTGGGAACGACCGCTCCTGTCTCTGGTGTCCCGGTGGCCGCGGTGGTGGCCGGGCCGAGCGGGCTTCAGGGGGCGCCCGAAGGTGGTACTGGAGTTGCGGGGGCTGGGACTGCGGCCTCAAGCTTGGTACGTTCCTATGCCAGTGTCGCCTCGGGGGTCCCAAGGGGTGCCTCGTGTCCATCACTGGGGGCCAGGGACGGTGAATTACAACAGCAGCTCCTGGCGGCCTTACGAGCAGGGCAGAGAACGATGATAGTGGATGGTCAATCGAGGGACCTTAGGTTTTGGATTGAACGTTTTGGCCTAGGGAAGTTCCGAGATGAGGGGGGTGAGACCAGGTGGACTCTCCCGACACCCGGGCAGCGGCCGGTCCGGAGGAATGTAGTCCGTCTCGGGTGGGGGGGAGAAGGCCCTTGTCCTCAGAGGAGGAGGGTCGTCGAACTTCTGCTCGGGATGGGCTTTAGGGCAAGTGACATCTTTGCCCTCATTCACCCGGTCGGCTCCTCAGAGTTTGATGTCAGCTTTGTTACCCCGGGGGGCTTAGAAACCTTCTGGGGTAATTATGAGTTGGCAAAGAACGAGCCCGGCTGGCGCGACTTCAATGTGTGGGCGGTGTCGCGCCAGGATGCAATTAAGAAAGTGACCGTTTTGACTCGTAACGAGTCGCTTTCTTACATGGACATTATGACCTGGCTCAACAGGTATGGGGAAGTGAAAGACTTCCCCCGGAAGAACCTTGATGAGTTTGGCATTTGGTCGGGGGCCTGGACATTTATGGTCAAATTGAAGCATGAGGATAACTCGGTGATGCATATCCCGTCCTCAACCTTCCTCGGGAAAGACAGGATTCTTGTCTTCTACCAGGGGCAGCCGAAGCTCTGTCACAGGTGTGGTGATCCCTCGCACTTGAGTGCCTCCTGCAGGGTGCAGAAGTGTGCCATGTGTGGGGGATTAGGTCATCTAGCTGCAACCTGTGATAGGATTCGGTGCCACCTGTGTGGTGACCTTGGTCACCCAATCGGGGCGTGTCCGAGGTCGTTCGCTAATGTCACCCTCCGACAGGCAGGGGCAGGTGAGGAGACTGTCCCTGTCACCGAGGAGGGGGTCGGAGGTGGAGAGACCAGGTTGCCGACGCGGAGGGAGAAAACCCAGCCACCATCAAGGGCGAGAAGGAGAGATAGGAGAAGGGAGCAGAGGGAAGGTATTATGTGTCTCCCCTCTGCCCCTGATCCCGCTGGGTTGGATTCTAATGCTGAAGTAGCGACGGGCACGGCCCTGATTGAGGAGATGAGAAGACTGCAGAGGGAGGAAGAGGCTGACCTGTCTTCATCTTCCCAGTACGTTAGTGCTGGGGAGGAACAGACGGTCAGGAGGAGAAAGTCACCGAGTAAAGCGAGGGTAAAAACATCTGCCCCCCCCCCCGGCAAAGGAACGGAGACTCGAGGACCTTTCAGTGATCAGCCCTAACCGGTACCAAACCCTCTGCGAGGACGCATCAGCCTCAGGGGAGGCTTCAGAGGGGGAGGTGGGACCGTCGGGGGCTGCTGAGTCTCCCTCAGGGAAGGGCCCCCTGCCTTCAGTGGAGGAGGCTGGCCTGGTACCCAGAGATGGAGACGATGCACCTCAAGCTGTTTTGGAAACCGTAGTAAAAAATGTTACCAATACTCCCCAGGGAGAAACTACGGGGGAAGTCCATCCCTTGCCTGGCCAAACCGCACGAGGTGAGGTGATGGACCAATCCCAATGTAAGAAGAGGACCCGTAAGACGAGGAAAAGTCGCGGGTCCTCTTCTGACTCATCAAGGGGTGGAGGTGGTAGGAGGAAAGGGGGTGGGAAACTGAAGGTCATTGAGCTCAATCGGTCTTAATGGCAGTCCCCTCTCCACTGACGCTGGCCACCATTAATGTGGCCAGCATTAAGTCTGATACGGCTAGGTTTGCAGCCTTTGATTTTCTTGGCCGAGTTGAAGCTGACATTTTGTTTTTGCAGGAGACCAGGCTCTGTACTCTATCAGAGATAAACAGAGCAAGGAGGGAGTGGCGCAGGGGGCCCTCCTACTGGTCTCTTGCGGCTGAGCCGTATAGTGGAGTGGCGGTGCTTTTTACCGCAGAGGTGAAATGCCAGCGGCTGATCGAACTCGAAATGGGAAGGTGCCTAGTCTTAGACGTCCTCATGAAGGGGCAAAGCCTGCGCCTCATTAACATCTACGGTCCCCAGTCAAAGTGGGACCGTAAAAGCCTCTTTATGAAGATCAAGCCTTTTCTTTTTACGGGCAAACAAGTCATCTTTGGTGGGGATTTTAATACCATAACTAGACCCCAAGACCGAGGAGGTACCAGAGATAGACTGCCCTATGATGGCGTCGCGTTAAATAGCATAGTGAGTGAAGCTCGCCTGGAGGATATCCACATCAGGCATTCCCCAGGTCACCGTGGGTTCACCTTTCAGAGAGGAAGTGTTAGGTCCAGGATAGATAGGTTTTTTTTGAAGGAGAATTCCGTCACCACCCCTGTGTCCGTGGTGGAGGTGGAGTTCTCCGATCACTGCCTAATTTTATTTTCTTTGAATATTTCAGAAACCCCTCCGGAGAGGAAGAGGTTTGTGGAGGCTGAATTCGTCACTCCTTGAGGAGGCAGCTGTAAGACAAGCCTTTGAGGAGTTTCTTCAGGATCAGGTACTATTACTGGGTCTTGAGGGCACTAGGTCAGAGTGGTGGGAGATATTCAAAAAAAGGGTGGCGGGATTTTTCCGCCGGCTCTCAAGCCTCAGGTCACTGGACATGTACCGCATGTACAGTGCACTGAGGAAGAGACTTGAACATCTGGTCTCGACCGGAGGTAGCCAGGAGGATATCTCCGGTGTGAAGGCTTTGCTTAAAGGGTGTCAGTATGATAGGCACGCATCCTTGGTTCTTGAGAGGGATTTCGGGAAATACCGCTCGCCCGACCCCTACAGGAACTGTAAGATGTCAGTGACTTGTAAGACAGTAACAGGCCTGATTGACAGTACAGGATCCCTGACAAGATCCAGGTCAGGGATCTTGGAGGTCGTCAGGTCTTTCTACTCGAACCTTTTGGCAAAGAAGGAACTGAATCGGGATCGGATTTCAGGTTTCTTGGCTGAAGCCATTCCTGAGTCAGCAGAAGACCCTTCTCTTGGTGTTTTGATAGAACCTATAAGGGAAGAGGAAGTCGTCAGGGCTATTGAGGGTCTTGCCCTCAAGAAGTCACCTGGCCCAGATGGCTTAACATCTGAGTTCTATCGGACCTTTAAAGGAGCGTTGGCTCCCCTCTTGACTGACGTGCTTAATGAGTGTCTATCCTCGGGCACTCTGCCTAAGTCAATGAGGAGGTCCGCCCTTATAGTTCTGTCAAAGGGTAAGGATCCGAGCCGTATTGAGAACTGGCGGCCCATAGCACTTCTCAATACGGACCGAAAGATTCTGGCGAAGGTACTTTTCAACCGGCTGGTACAGTTTGCGCCCCGGCTCCTCTCGCCGGCTCAGCACTGCTCTGTTCCCGGTCGTAGCACCTTAAGTGCGGTCCTGAGTGTCAGGGAGGCTGTGGAGCAGAGTAGGGCAGGTCGGTGGAAGGGGTACTTGCTGTCCCTAGATCAGGCTAAGGCTTTTGACAGGGTGAATCATGAGTATTTGTGGTCAACTCTCTCGAGGTATGGCCTACCTGGGGGGTTCATTCAGTGGCTGCAGACCTTATACGCTGGGGCTGAGTCTTTCCCACTTGTGAATGGTTGGGTTGGTCGTCCTTTTGAGGTGGGGTCGGGCGTCCGACAGGGATGTCCCTTGAGCCCGCTACTGTATGTGTTCGCCATTGATCCCCTGATTAGACGGATTAATGGTGGGCCGGTGGCGGGAGTCAGGATGGACCTGGAGGGCACCGGCTCCCCTTTGAGGACAGTAGCCTACGCGGATGATGTCACCGCTCTTGTCTCGTCGCGGGAGGAGATTGAATGGGTGATGTCTGAAGTGGACAGTTACTCGGAGGCTTCCGGATCAGCTGTAAACAAGAACAAGTGTGGAAGCCTCTGGCTGGGAGGGGGAGAGCCTGGTTTTTCTCTCCCGGACACCCTCCCAGAACCCCAGGGGTCTGTAAAGATCTTAGGCATCCATTTTGGCCAGGGTGATTACCCACTCCAAAATTGGGAAGGTAGGCTTAAGGATGTCGCCCAGAGAGTTGATTGCTGGAAGGGTTGGTCCTTGACCCTGAGAGAAAGGGTTCACCTTGCCAAAGCCTTCCTGCTCCCGTTGGTGATCTATCTAGGTAGCGTCTGTGCCTTGCCAGAGTCTTGTTGGAGTAGGATCTGTTGCCTGTTCTTCCAACTGTTATGGGGGAACAGGCTCAACCTAATCAGGAGGGAGGTTACATACCGCACAAGGAGGCTAGGGGGGTTAAATATGGTTAACCCCGTGGTGTTCTTAATGAACACCTTTCTTAAGATCAATTTACCAAACCTCTCCGCCGAGGGGGCTCCTTCGTGGGTAGCCTCCTGCCAGGGGTGGTTTCGGCCCTTCTTCCAGAAATGGGAGTCAGGAGGGCAAGTGAAAGATCTTCGTGCACCCCATGGATATCTCCCGGCCTATGCTTCCCTGGTCTTGAAAGTGATTCGTCGGTGGGGTCTGGGGGCGTGGGAGATCAGGACTCAGTCAAGACGTTTTCTTGATGACAAAGTCCTGTTGACCCGCTTCCAGAAGCCTCTGGCGCTCAAAGATTGCCCAGGAGAAACCTTAGAGGAAGGGTTGCATTTTCTTAACTCCAAAAGGTTTCCTCGGAAGTTTTGGGATCTGACCTGGCGCTGCCTCCTAGGTAAGTTATATGTGAGGGGGAACTTGAAGTACCGGAACTCCGACGAGCGAGGCTGCCCTCGGGAGGAGTGTGGCGACATGCTGGAAAGCATGGAGCACTTCCTGCTTCAGTGCCCCTTCAATATAAGGGTTTGCAAATTGGTGGGGACCTCCACCGGTTGGCTGCGGCTGGCTGGCCTTTCCTACGCCGAGTGGGCCTATGGGGCATTCAAACACCCGGAGGGCAGGGACTGCCAGACACTTTTTATAGTTAGCGCAGTGGTTAGGTTCCACTTGTGGTCATCCCGGTGTCTAGTGTCGACGCGAGGCAAAATCCTCCCGGAGGTGGAGGTGGTTAAAAACATCATGGTGGACCTGGTGAGGGTGCGCTCTCGGGAGTATGAGGGGTTGGGCGCAAAAAGGGCTGGTACCCTCTGGAGGGGTTTCACCTTTTCTGTTCCCTGAGGGATAGAATAAGGGATTAAAAGGTAGTTAGGTTAGGGCCAGATAGGGAAAGGGAGGGCAAGGTTTTGCACAAGAGGTGGGGTTTGTTTGTTTTTTTTGGGTAGGGAGGGACAGGTAGGGATGGGGTAGGGATAGATTGATAGATAGGGACATAGTGGTAGGGCAAGTAGGTAGGGACGGGCCTCTTGTGCTCTCTTCCTGGTGGAGGGCTGGTGTGTCACCACATAGGCATTTTGTTTTGGAAATAGGATGAAAGGGTAAGAGGCTTGAGGATAACCGACCCTAGGCCTGTGGGAGGTTTATAGGGAGGGAAGGGGGTGTCAACGATTTATATAAGATTGTGGGTTTTGTTATTGTATTTTGTCTGGTTTTCTTGTCTGGTATTTTGTTATTTGCTTTTGCCACTAAAAATATTTTTTTTGTTCATTTCCATTTTTTTTCTATTTCCCATTGTATGTAGTTAAAAGGGTTTTTTTTTCTTAGGGGGGTAGGTTGTTTGGGAGGGGGGTTTCTTTTGGGGGTGGAGGGTTTGATATATAGGTTTCGTGTGTCCGGCCTGGCTCTGGACTATGCGGACATGGGAGGACATGAGGCGGAGAGCCAGGTCGGTTTTCAGGGGCTCGGTGGCGGGTGGTGCCAGCACCAGGACTATGCGGACATGGGAGGACATGGGGCGTGGTGCTGGCCGGGTGTGGTGAAGGGAAAAAAAAAAAAAAAAAAAAAAAAATTTTCTAATAAGTTTCAGTTGGGGTTTTTTTTGTTAGTTTTCTGTTAGTGTTATATGTTTTCCATTGTATATTACTTATTTGGATTTTCTTTTGTTTCCAAGATAGGTAGAGTTTTGACTGGCGGATGACTGAAGAAAGACTGGAGAGTGAAAGGCGGAGTGAAAGGCAGAATGGATGGGGGCTGATTTGCGGCTGGATTTTCTTTTTGGTCTTTAATTTTGTCCCGGTTTCTTGTATCTTATTTATTGATGTTGTTTATGCTATGTTTTGGATTTATGTATTGTTTCTGTTTATGGGTTTTATATTGTATTTTCGTATGTGACACTGTTTGTGAATTTTTACTTTTCTAATAAAAATAGTTCCAATTCCTTCGGGACAGCTGTGGGAATCAGACACGCCTGTCTGAGCTCCTGAGACCAGAGGCTCTAGTCTGTTTGTCAGCTCAGAAGAGAGGCTTGGTGTGTGGTGTTTGTGCAACAGCAGCAGTTTTTCCAGTCATAGTTGGAGGCTCCAACCCCTTTCCTTTTCCAAGGTTGGGGTTTTTTCACCATGGAGCAAGGTGCTCCTGCCCCCCGAGCCAGCTTGGCGGGGGGCAGGAGGCTCTCAATGGACGGCAGTAGCAGCAGCAGCAGGAGAAGATTGGAGAGGCAGCAGGCTCCAGTGGAAAAAGGTATGGCAACCCGCAGCAAGGGACGTCTAGGTCAGAAAACCCCGGCGGAGGCTGAGCCCTGTACAAGTAAAAAGGCCAGCGAAGCCCCCCCTCCTTCCTTGCCATCATCAGGTTGGGGGATTCGGAAGGCTGGCGAGGATGTGCTTGCATACAGTAAGCGTATTAACACTACCCTTGAGGAATATGATAAAGCCAGGAGGTCCCTGTTCGCTATGGGTGCGGAGCTTCAGAGTGTCCGTGCCCGTAGTGACAGGGCCTCAAGGCATGAGAGACCGGCACTGAGTAAGCAGGTCAAAAAGCTGAAGGAACAAATTAAAGGGCTTGACCAAAGATGCCGGGAGATCCTGGAGGGCGCGGGGCCTTTCAGGGAGAAACTCCTGAATGATGACCGTTTTTACCGCAAGCAGCAGGGGCGGCTGCTGCGGGAAGACCTCGCGTCCTCCGAAAGCTCGGATCCAGAATATGAGACAGATACTGACTCAGAGGGGAGCCTGCTGGCAGAGTACGGCAGTAGCCGGAAGCCTACGAGGGTGAGTTCAGGTATTCCGACCTATACGCCCCCAGAGAAATTGGCAAGTTTACCCCAGCTACCGGAGAATTTACCACCATTACCGGCAACATCAGAAGACGATATGGGTTCTGCTGCGGGGAGGCTAATCCACGAAATATGCATGCTAGAATCCCCGGCAAGAATGGAGAAGATGGCTTTTTCCGTAGACGACCTTGCAAACGAGGAGGAATCAAAAAAAAGGAAAAAGAAGAAGGCTAAGCCGCAAGAAGTCGGCACCCTGAAATATGTGAGTGTCGCAGCAGGTATAACTGTTCCCGCAGGGCAACCCCCATTGACTCTAGCACAGGCTGAATCTGGGGTGTTGCCCGCGGGTGAGATAAGGGGGGCGCAGACTCCCCAGACCCCGCTTTCTCTAAGTAGCGGTGTGGCTGGGGAGCTGGGTGCAGTATTGAAAATGGCGCCCGAAACTGCAGCGGACAAGGTCGGAAAAGCACCTCCCACGAAGGGAGGTAGAGAAGCGGTGAAGCCTGCCCCTGTGGGCAGGGTCAAAGTAGCGCCGGCCCCTCCCCAGGTCCATCGTAAGGGGAAGGGGCGTGCGGCTTGTCCCTCCCTTCCGGTTTCAGGTGCCGAGGAAGCCAATGAGACCAGTGATGCGGAGGCTGCCGTCAGCGCTAGGAGCAAGTCCGCTCCTAAAGCATTGAGCGCTGCGACAGCTGACGATGCGGAGGTCGAGGCAGAGGCACAAGTCGCCCCAGCTAAGCGGGAGGAGAGTGAAGCGGAGGCCCGGAATAGGCCAATCCCGCTCGTGGAGCCGCCCAAGGCCGCAAGCCCCGGTGTGAATGAGGTAATGGTGAGCGTGGGTAAGAAAGCGGTGAGTAAGAGCAGACTGGGGAGTAGGAAAAGCAGGCGTCAGGAGAGGAGGGCGGAGGAGGGGGAAAAAACTGTGGTTCCAGAGAGTGACTTAGATGTTCCTTGTGAGGGAAAGGGGAGGGGGGGCTATGGAGGCTGTCACCCCTTGTGTTGCTGCTGCTGCTGCTGCTACTGCTGTCCCTTTTGTTAAAGATGCGGTAGTGGAGGTTCCTAGGACTTTGGAAAATGTAGGCATGGCTGCTGCAGAAGTAGCTTTGCCAAATGTGTTTGCCCGGTCCACGCCTGCGACGCTGGGAACGACCGCTCCTGTCTCTGGTGTCCCGGTGGCCGCGGTGGTGGCCGGGCCGAGCGGGCTTCAGGGGGCGCCCGAAGGTGGCACTGGAGTTGCGGGGGCTGGGACTGCGGCCTCAAGCTTGGTACGTTCCTATGCCAGTGTCGCCTCGGGGGTCCCAAGGGGTGCCTCGTGTCCATCACTGGGGGCCAGGGACGGTGAATTACAACAGCAGCTCCTGGCGGCCTTACGAGCAGGGCAGAGAACGATGATAGTGGATGGTCAATCGAGGGACCTTAGGTTTTGGATTGAACGTTTTGGCCTAGGGAAGTTCCGAGATGAGGGGGGTGAGACCAGGTGGACTCTCCCGACACCCGGGCAGCGGCCGGTCCGGAGGAATGTAGTCCGTCTCGGGTGGGGGGGAGAAGGCCCTTGTCCTCAGAGGAGGAGGGTCGTCGAACTTCTGCTCGGGATGGGCTTTAGGGCAAGTGACATCTTTGCCCTCATTCACCCGGTCGGCTCCTCAGAGTTTGATGTCAGCTTTGTTACCCCGGGGGGCTTAGAAACCTTCTGGGGTAATTATGAGTTGGCAAAGAACGAGCCCGGCTGGCGCGACTTCAATGTGTGGGCGGTGTCGCGCCAGGATGCAATTAAGAAAGTGACCGTTTTGACTCGTAACGAGTCGCTTTCTTACATGGACATTATGACCTGGCTCAACAGGTATGGGGAAGTGAAAGACTTCCCCCGGAAGAACCTTGATGAGTTTGGCATTTGGTCGGGGGCCTGGACATTTATGGTCAAATTGAAGCATGAGGATAACTCGGTGATGCATATCCCGTCCTCAACCTTCCTCGGGAAAGACAGGATTCTTGTCTTCTACCAGGGGCAGCCGAAGCTCTGTCACAGGTGTGGTGATCCCTCGCACTTGAGTGCCTCCTGCAGGGTGCAGAAGTGTGCCATGTGTGGGGGATTAGGTCATCTAGCTGCAACCTGTGATAGGATTCGGTGCCACCTGTGTGGTGACCTTGGTCACCCAATCGGGGCGTGCCCGAGGTCGTTCGCTAATGTCACCCTCCGACGGGCAGGGGCAGGTGAGGAGACTGTCCCTGTCACCGAGGAGGGGGTCGGAGGTGGAGAGACCAGGTTGCCGACGCGGAGGGAGAAATCCCAGCCACCATCTAGGGCGAGAAGGAGAGATAGGAGAAGGGAGCAGAGGGAAGGTATTATGTGTCTCAGAAACCCTCCGGAGAGGAAGAGGTTTGTGGAGGCTGAATTCGTCACTCCTTGAGGAGGCAGCTGTAAGACAAGCCTTTGAGGAGTTTCTTCAGGATCAGGTACTATTACTGGGTCTTGAGGGCACTAGGTCAGAGTGGTGGGAGATATTCAAAAAAAAGGGTGGCGGGATTTTTCCGCCGGCTCTCAAGCCTCAGGTCACTGGACATGTACCGCATGTACAGTGCACTGAGGAAGAGACTTGAACATCTGGTCTCGACCGGAGGTAGCCAGGAGGATATCTCCGGTGTGAAGGCTTTGCTTAAAGGGTGTCAGTATGATAGGCACGCATCCTTGGTTCTTGAGAGGGATTTCGGGAAATACCGCTCGCCCGACCCCTACAGGAACTGTAAGATGTCAGTGACTTGTAAGACAGTAACAGGCCTGATTGACAGTACAGGATCCCTGACAAGATCCAGGTCAGGGATCTTGGAGGTCATCAGGTCTTTCTACTCGAACCTTTTGGCAAAGAAGGAACTGAATCGGGATCGGATTTCAGGTTTCTTGGCTGAAGCCATTCCTGAGTCAGCAGAAGACCCTTCTCTTGGTGTTTTGATAGAACCTATAAGGGAAGAGGAAGTCGTCAGGGCTATTGAGGGTCTTGCCCTCAAGAAGTCACCTGGCCCAGATGGCTTAACATCTGAGTTCTATCGGACCTTTAAAGGAGCGTTGGCTCCCCTCTTGACTGACGTGCTTAATGAGTGTCTATCCTCGGGCACTCTGCCAAAGTCAATGAGGAGGTCCGCCCTTATAGTTCTGTCAAAGGGTAAGGATCCGAGCCGTATTGAGAACTGGCGGCCCATAGCACTTCTCAATACGGACCGAAAGATTCTGGCGAAGGTACTTTTCAACCGGCTGGTACAGTTTGCGCCCCGGCTCCTCTCGCCGGCTCAGCACTGCTCTGTTCCCGGTCGTAGCATCTTAAGTGCGGTCCTGAGTGTCAGGGAGGCTGTGGAGCAGAGTAGGGCAGGTCGGTGGAAGGGGTACTTGCTGTCCCTAGATCAGGCTAAGGCTTTTGACAGGGTGAATCATGAGTATTTGTGGTCAACTCTCTCGAGGTATGGCCTACCTGGGGGGTTCATTCAGTGGCTGCAGACCTTATACGCTGGGGCTGAGTCTTTCCCACTTGTGAATGGTTGGATTGGTCGTCCTTTTGAGGTGGGGTCGGGCGTCCGACAGGGATGTCCCTTGAGCCCGCTACTGTATGTGTTCGCCATTGATCCCCTGATTAGACGGATTAATGGTGGGCCGGTGGCGGGAGTCAGGATGGACCTGGAGGGCACCGGCTCCCCTTTGAGGACAGTAGCCTACGCGGATGATGTCACCGCTCTTGTCTCGTCGCGGGAGGAGATTGAATGGGTGATATCTGAAGTGGACAGTTACTCGGAGGCTTCCGGATCAGCTGTGAACAAGAACAAGTGTGGAAGCCTCTGGCTGGGAGGGGGAGAGCCTGGTTTTTCTCTCCCGGACACCCTCCCAGAACCCCAGGGGTCTGTAAAGATCTTAGGCATCCATTTTGGCCAGGGTGATTACCCACTCCAAAATTGGGAAGGTAGGCTTAAGGATGTCGCCCAGAGAGTTGATTGCTGGAAGGGTTGGTCCTTGACCCTGAGAGAAAGGGTTCACCTTGCCAAAGCCTTCCTGCTCCCGTTGGTGATCTATCTAGGTAGCGTCTGTGCCTTGCCAGAGTCTTGTTGGAGTAGGATCTGTTGCCTGTTCTTCCAACTGTTATGGGGGAACAGGCTCAACCTAATCAAGAGGGAGGTTACATACCGCACAAGGAGGCTAGGGGGGTTAAATATGGTTAACCCCGTGGTGTTCTTAATGAACACCTTTCTTAAGATCAATTTACCAAACCTCTCCGCCGAGGGGGCTCCTTCGTGGGTAGCCTCCTGCCAGGGGTGGTTTCGGCCCTTCTTCCAGAAATGGGAGTCAGGAGGGCAAGTGAAAGATCTTCGTACACCCCATGGATATCTCCCGGCCTATGCTTCCCTGGTCTTGAAAGTGATTCGTCGGTGGGGTCTGGGGGCGTGGGAGATCAGGACTCAGTCAAGACGTTTTCTTGATGACAAAGTCCTGTTGACCCGCTTCCAGAAGCCTCTGGCGCTCAAAGATTGCCCAGGAGAAACCTTAGAGGGAGGGTTGCATTTTCTTAACTCCAAAAGGTTTCCTCGGAAGTTTTGGGATCTGACCTGGCGCTGCCTCCTAGGTAAGTTATATGTGAGGGGGAACTTGAAGTACCGGAACTCCGACGAGCGAGGCTGCCCTCGGGAGGAGTGTGGCGACATGCTGGAAAGCATGGAGCACTTCCTGCTTCAGTGCCCCTTCAATATAAGGGTTTGCAAATTGGTGGGGACCTCCACCGGTTGGCTGCGGCTGGCTGGCCTTTCCTACGCCGAGTGGGCCTATGGGGCATTCAAACACCCGGAGGGCAGGGACTGCCAGACACTTTTTATAGTTAGCGCAGTGGTTAGGTTCCACTTGTGGTCATCCCGGTGTCTAGTGTCGACGCGAGGCAAAATCCTCCCGGAGGTGGAGGTGGTTAAAAACATCATGGTGGACCTGGTGAGGGTGCGCTCTCGGGAGTATGAGGGGTTGGGCGCAAAAAGGGCTGGTACCCTCTGGAGGGGTTTCACCTTTTCTGTTCCCTGAGGGATAGAATAAGGGATTAAAAGGTAGTTAGGTTAGGGCCAGATAGGGAAAGGGAGGGCAAGGTTTTGCCCAAGAGGTGGGGTTTGTTTGTTTTTTTTGGGTAGGGAGGGACAGGTAGGGATAGGGTAGGGATAGATTGATAGATAGGGACATAGTGGTAGGGCAAGTAGGTAGGGACGGGCCTCTTGTGCTCTCTTCCTGGTGGAGGGCTGGTGTGTCACCACATAGGCATTTTGTTTTGGAAATAGGATGAAAGGGTAAGAGGCTTGAGGATAACCGACCCTAGGCCTGTGGGAGGTTTATGGGAGGGAAGGGGGTGTCAACGGTTTATATAAGATTGTGGGTTTTGTTATTGTATTTTGTCTGGTTTTCTTGTCTGGTATTTTGTTATTTGCTTTTGCCACTAAACATATTTTTTTGTTCATTTCCATTTTTTTCTATTTCCCATTGTATGTAGTTAAAAGGGTTTTTTTTTTCTTAGGGGGGTAGGTTGTTTGGGAGGGGGGTTTCTTTTGGGGGTGGAGGGTTTGATATATAGGTTTCGTGTGTCCGGCCTGGCTCTGGACTATGCGGACATGGGAGGACATGAGGCGGAGAGCCAGGTCGGTTTTCAGGGGCTCGGTGGTGGGTGGTGCCAGCACCAGGACTATGCGGACATGGGAAGACATGGGGCGTGGTGCTGGCCGGGTGTGGTGAAGGAAAAAAAAAAAAAAAAAAAAAATTTCTAATAAGTTTCAGTTGGGGTTTTTTTTTGTTAGTTTTCTGTTAGTGTTATATGTTTTCCATTGTATATTACTTATTTGGATTTTCTTTTGTTTCCAAGATAGGTAGAGTTTTGACTGGCGGATGACTGAAGAAAGACTGGAGAGTGAAAGGCGGAGTGAAAGGCAGAATGGATGGGGGCTGATTTGCGGCTGGATTTTCTTTTTGGTCTTTAATTTTGTCCCGGTTTCTTGTATCTTATTTATTGATGTTGTTTATGCTATGTTTTGGATTTATGTATTGTTTCTGTTTATGGGTTTTATATTGTATTTTCGTATGTGACACTGTTTGTGAATTTTTACTTTTCTAATAAAAATAGTTCCAATTCCTTCGGGGCAGCTGTGGGAATCAGACACGCCTGTCTGAGCTCCTGAGACCAGAGGCTCTAGTCTGTTTGTCAGCTCAGAAGAGAGGCTTGGTGTGTGGTGTTTGTGCAACAGCAGCAGTTTTTCCAGCCATAGTTGGAGGCTCCAACCCCTTTCCTTTTCCAAGGTTGGGGTTTTTTCACCATGGAGCAAGGTGCTCCTGCCCCCCGAGCCAGCTTGGCGGGGGGCAGGAGGCTCTCAATGGACGGCAGTAGCAGCAGCAGCAGGAGAAGATTGGAGAGGCAGCAGGCTCCAGTGGAAAAAGGTATGGCAACCCGCAGCAAGGGACGTCTAGGTCAGAAAACCCCGGCGGAGGCTGAGCCCTGTACAAGTAAAAAGGCCAGCGAAGCCCCCCCTCCTTCCTTGCCATCATCAGGTTGGGGGATTCGGAAGGCTGGCGAGGATGTGCTTGCATACAGTAAGCGTATTAACACTACCCTTGAGGAATATGATAAAGCCAGGAGGTCCCTGTTCGCTATGGGTGCGGAGCTTCAGAGTGTCCGTGCCCGTAGTGACAGGGCCTCAAGGCATGAGAGACCGGCACTGAGTAAGCAGGTCAAAAAGCTGAAGGAACAAATTAAAGGGCTTGACCAAAGATGCCGAGAGATCCTGGAGGGCGCGGGGCCTTTCAGGGAGAAACTCCTGAATGATGACCGTTTTTACCGCAAGCAGCAGGGGCGGCTGCTGCGGGAAGACCTCGCGTCCTCCGAAAGCTCGGATCCGGAATATGAGACAGATACTGACTCAGAGGGGAGCCTGCTGGCAGAGTACGGCAGTAGCCGGAAGCCTACGAGGGTGAGTTCAGGTATTCCGACCTATACGCCCCCAGAGAAATTGGCAAGTTTACCCCAGCTACCGGAGAATTTACCACCATTACCGGCAACATCAGAAGACGATATGGGTTCTGCTGCGGGGAGGCTAATCCACGAAATATGCATGCTAGAATCCCCGGCAAGAATGGAGAAGATGGCTTTTTCCGTAGACGACCTTGCAAACGAGGAGGAATCAAAAAAAAGGAAAAAGAAGAAGGCTAAGCCGCAAGAAGTCGGCACCCTGAAATATGTGAGTGTCGCAGCAGGTATAACTGTTCCCGCAGGGCAACCCCCATTGACTCTAGCACAGGCTGAATCAGGGGTGTTGCCCGCGGGTGAGATAAGGGGGCGCAGACTCCCCAGACCCCGCTTTCTCTAAGTAGCGGTGTGGCTGGGGAGCTGGGTGCAGTATTGAAAATGGCGCCCGAAACTGCAGCGGACAAGGTCGGAAAAGCACCTTCCACGAAGGGAGGTAGAGAAGCGGTGAAGCCTGCCCCTGTGGGCAGGGTCAAAGTAGCGCCGGCCCCTCCCCAGGTCCATCGTAAGGGGAAGGGGCATGCGGCTTGTCCCTCCCTTCCGGTTTCAGGTGCCGAGGAAGCCAATGAGACCGGTGATGCGGAGGCTGCCGTCAGCGCTAGGAGCAAGTCCGCTCCTAAAGCATTGAGCGCTGCGACAGCTGACGATGCGGAGGTCGAGGCAGAGGCACAAGTCGCCCCAGCTAAGCGGGAGGAGAGTGAAGCGGAGGCCCGGAATAGGCCAATCCCGCTCGTGGAGCCGCCCAAGGCCGCAAGCCCCGGTGTGAATGAGGTAATGGTGAGCGTGGGTAAGAAAGCGGTGAGTAAGAGCAGACTGGGGAGTAGGAAAAGCAGGCGTCAGGAGAGGAGGGCGGAGGAGGGAGAAAAAACTGTGGTTCCAGAGAGTGACTTAGATGTTCCTTGTGAGGGAAAGGGGAGGGGGGGCTATGGAGGCTGTCACCCCTTGTGTTGCTGCTGCTGCTGCTGCTACTGCTGTCCCTTTTGTTAAAGATGCGGTAGTGGAGGTTCCTAGGACTTTGGAAAATGTAGGCATGGCTGCTGCAGAAGTAGCTTTGCCAAATGTGTTTGCCCGGTCCACGCCTGCGACGCTGGGAACGACCGCTCCTGTCTCTGGTGTCCCGGTGGCCGCGGTGGTGGCCGGGCCGAGCGGGCTTCAGGGGGCGCCCGAAGGTGGCACTGGAGTTGCGGGGGCTGGGACTGCGGCCTCAAGCTTGGTACGTTCCTATGCCAGTGTCGCCTCGGGGGTCCCAAGGGGTGCCTCGTGTCCATCACTGGGGGCCAGGGATGGTGAATTACAACAGCAGCTCCTGGCGGCCTTACGAGCAGGGCAGAGAACGATGATAGTGGATGGTCAATCGAGGGACCTTAGGTTTTGGATTGAACGTTTTGGCCTAGGGAAGTTCCGAGATGAGGGGGGTGAGACCAGGTGGACTCTCCCGACACCCGGGCAGCGGCCGGTCCGGAGGAATGTAGTCCGTCTCGGGTGGGGGGGAGAAGGCCCTTGTCCTCAGAGGAGGAGGGTCGTCGAACTTCTGCTCAGGATGGGCTTTAGGGCAAGTGACATCTTTGCCCTCATTCACCCGGTCGGCTCTTCAGAGTTTGATGTCAGCTTTGTTACCCCGGGGGGCTTAGAAACCTTCTGGGGTAATTATGAGTTGGCAAAGAACGAGCCCGGCTGGCGCGACTTCAATGTGTGGGCGGTGTCGCGCCAGGATGCAATTAAGAAAGTGACCGTTTTGACTCGTAACGAGTCGCTTTCTTACATGGACATTATGACCTGGCTCAACAGGTATGGGGAAGTGAAAGACTTCCCCCGGAAGAACCTTGATGAGTTTGGCATTTGGTCGGGGGCCTGGACATTTATGGTCAAATTGAAGCATGAGGATAACTCGGTGATGCATATCCCGTCCTCAACCTTCCTCGGGAAAGACAGGATTCTTGTCTTCTACCAGGGGCAGCCGAAGCTCTGTCACAGGTGTGGTGATCCCTCGCACTTGAGTGCCTCCTGCAGGGTGCAGAAGTGTGCCATGTGTGGGGGATTAGGTCATCTAGCTGCAACCTGTGATAGGATTCGGTGCCACCTGTGTGGTGACCTTGGTCACCCAATCGGGGCGTGCCCGAGGTCGTTCGCTAATGTCACCCTCCGACGGGCAGGGGCAGGTGAGGAGACTGTCCCTGTCACCGAGGAGGGGGTCGGAGGTGGAGAGACCAGGTTGCCGACGCGGAGGGAGAAATCCCAGCCACCATCTAGGGCGAGAAGGAGAGATAGGAGAAGGGAGCAGAGGGAAGGTATTATGTGTCTCCCCTCTGCCCCTGATCCCGCTGGGTTGGATTCTAATGCTGAAGTAGCGACGGGCACGGCCCTGATTGAGGAGATGAGAAGACTGCAGAGGGAGGAAGAGGCTGACCTGTCTTCATCTTCCCAGTACGTTAGTGCTGGGGAGGAACAGACGGTCAGGAGGAGAAAGTCACCGAGTAAAGCGAGGGTAAAAACATCTGCCCCCCCCCCCGGCAAAGGAACGGAGACTCGAGGACCTTTCAGTGATCAGCCCTAACCGGTACCAAACCCTCTGCGAGGACGCATCAGCCTCAGGGGAGGCTTCAGAGGGGGAGGTGGGACCGTCGGGGGCTGCTGAGTCTCCCTCAGGGAAGGGCCCCCTGCCTTCAGTGGAGGAGGCTGGCCTGGTACCCAGAGATGGAGACGATGCACCTCAAGCTGTTTTGGAAACCGTTGAAAAAAATGATACCAATACTCCCCAGGGAGAAACTACGGGGGAAGTCCATCCCTTGCCTGGCCAAACCGCACGAGGTGAGGTGATGGACCAATCCCAATGTAAGAAGAGGACCCGTAAGACGAGGAAAAGTCGCGGGTCCTCTTCAGACTCATCTAGGGGTGGTGGTGGTAGGAGGAAAGGGGGTGGGAAACTGAAGGTCATTGAGCTCAATCGGTCTTAATGGCAGTCCCCTCTCCACTGACGCTGGCCACCATTAATGTGGCCAGCATTAAGTCTGATACGGCTAGGTTTGCAGCCTTTGATTTTCTTGGCCGAGTTGAAGCTGACATTTTGTTTTTGCAGGAGACTAGGCTCTGTACTCTATCAGAGATAAACAGAGCAAGGAGGGAGTGGCGCAGGGGGCCCTCCTACTGGTCTCTTGCGGCTGAGCCGTATAGTGGAGTGGCGGTGCTTTTTACCGCAGAGGTGAAATGCCAGCGGCTGATCGAACTCGAAATGGGAAGGTGCCTAGTCTTAGACGTCCTCATGAAGGGCAAAGCCTGCGCCTCATTAATATCTACGGTCCCCAGTCAAAGTGGGACCGTAAAAGCCTCTTTATGAAGATCAAGCCTTTTCTTTTTACGGGCAAACAAGTCATCTTTGGTGGGGATTTTAATACCATAACTAGACCCCAAGACCGAGGAGGTACCAGAGATAGACTGCCCTATGATGGCGTCGCGTTAAATAGCATAGTGAGTGAAGCTCGCCTGGAGGATATCCACATCAGGCATTCCCCAGGTCACCGTGGGTTCACCTTTCAGAGAGGAAGTGTTAGGTCCAGGATAGATAGGTTTTTTTTGAAGGAGAATTCCGTCACCACCCCTGTGTCCGTGGTGGAGGTGGAGTTCTCCGATCACTGCCTAATTTTATTTTCTTTGAATATTTCAGAAACCCTCCGGAGAGGAAGAGGTTTGTGGAGGCTGAATTCGTCACTCCTTGAGGAGGCAGCTGTAAGACAAGCCTTTGAGGAGTTTCTTCAGGATCAGGTACTATTACTGGGTCTTGAGGGCACTAGGTCAGAGTGGTGGGAGATATTCAAAAAAAGGGTGGCGGGATTTTTCCGCCGGCTCTCAAGCCTCAGGTCACTGGACATGTACCGCATGTACAGTGCACTGAGGAAGAGACTTGAACATCTGGTCTCGACCGGAGGTAGCCAGGAGGATATCTCCGGTGTGAAGGCTTTGCTTAAAGGGTGTCAGTATGATAGGCACGCATCCTTGGTTCTTGAGAGGGATTTCGGGAAATACCGCTCGCCCGACCCCTACAGGAACTGTAAGATGTCAGTGACTTGTAAGACAGTAACAGGCCTGATTGACAGTACAGGATCCCTGACAAGTTCCAGGTCAGGGATCTTGGAGGTCGTCAGGTCTTTCTACTCGAACCTTTTGGCAAAGAAGGAACTGAATCGGGATCGGATTTCAGGTTTCTTGGCTGAAGCCATTCCTGAGTCAGCAGAAGACCTTTCTCTTGGTATTTTGATAGAACCTATAAGGGAAGAGGAAGTCGTCAGGGCTATTGAGGGTCTTGCCCTCAAGAAGTCACCTGGCCCAGATGGCTTAACATCTGAGTTCTATCGGACCTTTAAAGGAGCGTTGGCTCCCCTCTTGACTGACGTGCTTAATGAGTGTCTATCCTCGGGCACTCTGCCAAAGTCAATGAGGAGGTCCGCCCTTATAGTTCTGTCAAAGGGTAAGGATCCGAGCCGTATTGAGAACTGGCGGCCCATAGCACTTCTCAATACGGACCGAAAGATTCTGGCGAAGGTACTTTTCAACCGGCTGGTACAGTTTGCGCCCCGGCTCCTCTCGCCGGCTCAGCACTGCTCTGTTCCCAGTCGTAGCACCTTAAGTGCGGTCCTGAGTGTCAGGGAGGCTGTGGAGCAGAGTAGGGCAGGTCGGTGGAAGGGGTACTTGCTGTCCCTAGAACAGGCTAAGGCTTTTGACAGGGTGAATCATGAGTATTTGTGGTCAACTCTCTCGAGGTATGGCCTACCTGGGGGGTTCATTCAGTGGCTGCAGACCTTATACGCTGGGGCTGAGTCTTTCCCACTTGTGAATGGTTTTGTTGGTCGTCCTTTTGAGGTGGGGTCGGGCGTCCGACAGGGATGTCCCTTGAGCCCGCTACTGTATGTGTTCGCCATTGATCCCCTGATTAGACGGATTAATGGTGGGCCGGTGGCGGGAGTCAGGATGGACCTGGAGGGCACCGGCTCCCCTTTGAGGACAGTAGCCTACGCGGATGATGTCACCGCTCTTGTCTCGTCGCGGGAGGAGATTGAATGGGTGATGTCTGAAGTGGACAGTTACTCGGAGGCTTCCGGATCAGCTGTGAACAAGAACAAGTGTGGAAGCCTCTGGCTGGGAGGGGGAGAGCCTGGTTTTTCTCTCCCGGACACCCTCCCAGAACCCCAGGGGTCTGTAAAGATCTTAGGCATCCATTTTGGCCAGGGTGATTACCCACTCCAAAATTGGGAAGGTAGGCTTAAGGATGTCGCCCAGAGAGTTGATTGCTGGAAGGGTTGGTCCTTGACCCTGAGAGAAAGGGTTCACCTTGCCAAAGCCTTCCTGCTCCCGTTGGTGATCTATCTAGGTAGCATCTGTGCCTTGCCAGAGTCTTGTTGGAGTAGGATCTGTTGCCTGTTCTTCCAACTGTTATGGGGGAACAGGCTCAACCTAATCAAGAGGGAGGTTACATACCGCACAAGGAGGCTAGGGGGGTTAAATATGGTTAACCCCGTGGTGTTCTTAATGAACACCTTTCTTAAGATCAATTTACCAAACCTCTCCGCCGAGGGGGCTCCTTCGTGGGTAGCCTCCTGCCAGGGGTGGTTTCGGCCCTTCTTCCAGAAATGGGAGGCAGGAGGGCAAGTGAAAGATCTTCGTGCACCCCATGGATATCTCCCGGCCTATGCTTCCCTGGTCTTGAAAGTGATTCGTCGGTGGGGTCTGGGGGCGTGGGAGATCAGGACTCAGTCAAGACGTTTTCTTGATGACAAAGTCCTGTTGACCCGCTTCCAGAAGCCTCTGGCGCTCAAAGATTGCCCAGGAGAAACCTTAGAGGGAGGGTTGCATTTTCTTAACTCCAAAAGGTTTCCTCGGAAGTTTTGGGATCTGACCTGGCGCTGCCTCCTAGGTAAGTTATATGTGAGGGGGAACTTGAAGTACCGGAACTCCGACGAGCGAGGCTGCCCTCGGGAGGAGTGTGGCGACATGCTGGAAAGCATGGAGCACTTCCTGCTTCAGTGCCCCTTCAATATAAGGGTTTGCAAATTGGTGGGGACCTCCACCGGTTGGCTGCGGCTGGCTGGCCTTTCCTACGCCGAGTGGGCCTATGGGGCATTCAAACACCCGGAGGGCAGGGACTGCCAGACACTTTTTATAGTTAGCGCAAAATCCTCCCGGAGGTGGAGGTGGTTAAAAACATCATGGTGGACCTGGTGAGGGTGCGCTCTCGGGAGTACGAGGGGCTGGGCGCAGAAAGGGCTGGTACCCTCTGGAGGGGGTTCACTTTTTCTGTTCCCTGAGGGTTAGATAAGGGATTTAAAGTAGGTTAGTTAGGTTAGGGCCAGATAGGGATAGGTAGGGCAAGGTTTGCACGAGGGGTGGGGTTTATTATTTTCTGATAGGGAGGGACAGGTAGGGACAGGGTAGGGACAGAATGATAGATAGGGATATAGCGGTAGGGCGAGTAGACAGGGACAGGCCTCCTGTGCTCTCTTCCTGGTGGAGGGCTGGCGTGTCACCACATAGGCATTTTTGTTTTGGAAATCAGATGGAAGGGTAAGAGGCTTGAGGATAACCGACCCTAGGCCCATGGGAGGTTCATGGGAGGGAGGGTAATCTTAACAGGTTATGTAGGATGGTGGGTTATGTAGGATGGTGGGTTTTGTTGCTTGTCTGGTATTGATTTGTCTGGTACTTGTTGTTTGTTGTTGTCGTTTGTCATGTTTTGTGCCCGTTTTCCCATTTTCCATTTTTCCATATCCCATATTCATTTCCATTTCCATTTTTTTTTCCATATCCCATTTTCATTTTCCATATTCCATTTCATAATTCCATTTTAGTAGTTAAGGGTTTTTTTTAGGGGGGTAGGTTGTTTGGGAGGGGGGTTTCTTTTTGGGGGTGGAGGGTTTGGTTTATAGGTTTTCGTGTGCCGGCCTGGCTCTGGACTATGCGGACATGAGAGGACATGAGGCGGAGAGCCAGGTCGGGGTTTCAGGGTCTCGGTGGTGGGTGGTGCCAGCACCAGGACTATGCGGACATGGGAGGAAATGGGGCGTGGTGCTGGCCGGGTGTGGTGAAGGGAAAAAAAAAAAAAAAAAAATTCATAGTAAGTTTCAGTTGGGGTTTATTAGTGTTATATGTTTTTGTTATATGTTTCATTGTACATCGCTCATTTTGGTTTTTTTTTCTTTGTTTTTAGGATAGCTAGAGTTTTGACTGACGGATGGCTGAAGAAGAATGAAAGGCGGAGTGAAAGGCAGAATGAAAGGCGGAGTGAAAGGCGGAATGAAAGACAGAATGGATGGGGGCTGGTTTGCACATGTTTTTGGGTTTTTAATTTTGTCTTGATGTTTTCTTGTATTTGATGTTATTTATGCTATGTTTTGGATTTATGTATTGTCTCTGTTTATGGTTTTTGTATGGTATTTTTCATATGTGACAGTGTTTGTGAACTTTTTCTACTTTTATAATAAAATAGTTCCAATTCCTGGACAACCTCTTTAAAGGATTTATCCATCTTTCTAATATTAATGGCCTGTCCTTAGGATAGGCCATCAATATTACATCTGCGATGATACAACAGCCAGGACCTCTGCAGATCAGCTTTTCCAGGACAGTGCGGCTACAGGTAAAGGTAACAATTCTTGGAGCCATGCTGTTCACTTGCCATACAAGGTGTAGCAGTAGGTTTAGGTAGTGCAGTGGTGCACATGGTATAGTGGGTGAGCAGCATGGCTCCCAGCATGTTATTACCTTTAGCCGCCCTGTCTCGGTACCGCTGATCTGCAGGGATCCTGATGGTGGGCCCCTAGAAACAATTCCACTGGTGGGCCCTAGACATCCCAGTCTGACACTGCCGGGAGCTAATGCCTGCGATCAGAGTCCATTCTGATCGCGGGCATTACTACTTCAAAGCCCCCCCAAAATGTAAAAACTGCCCCCGACCCTGCTGTGTACCTGTCTAGTTGCAGGCCAGCTCCCACACGGCGAGATCGCAGGAGCCGACCTGTTCCTGTGACAGCCAGGAGCTTTATCAAGGCTCCCAGGCCTGTCATAGGAATATTACTACTGAGGCTATGACCAGCCTCAGTAATGTACAGAATCTTCCATAGACTGCAATACACTTGTATTGCAGTCTATGGGACTTGAAATCAAATGATTGCAGGTTCAAGCCCCCTAGGGTGGGCTAATAAAATAGTAAAAAAAAATAAATAAATAAATTTAAATATATATAAAAAAAATAATAAAAAAAAAAACTGCTAAATCACCCCTTTTCCCTAGAATACATATAAAAGTAGAAAATTACTATGAAACACATACACATTAGGTATCCCTGTGTCCGAAAATGCCCAGTCTACAAACTTATAAAAATAATGAACGTCGTAGTGGGAAAAAAAATCAAAAGTGCTGAACTGCAGTTTTTTTCGCTGTTTTGCCTCTGATTTGAATAAAAAGTGATCAAAGCAATAGACATTCCCCAAAATGGTATAACTAAAAAGTACACCTGACCCCGCAAAAAAAGACGCCCTATGTATCCCCGTACAGCTGGAGGGCCACCTGTCAATGTGGCCTTGCAGCTCTTGCAAAACTACAACTGTCATATGTTATTAAATATTTTACCACTTGTTTTGTTTAAAAAAAAATTTTTCCCTATTTTCCAAGGTGCATCTTATGGTCAGGTGCGTCTTATAGTCTGAAAAATACGGTACTTCTCAGATATCCTGCCACCAATATATTATTTCCTTCTGCTTTTTATTAACATTGGTACATTATGTCTACAGTACCAGGTTAAAACACTAATAAGTATATGTTTTTAGTGTATAGTACGCACTTAAAAACTTTTGAAATGCATTTCTTGTTTGTGAAATTCAGTGAACTGGGGCTCCGTGATACTGTTTGCTACAATTGCTACAATTAAAAAATAAATAGTACATGCTTGATTTTATACTAAACCAATTTCCATGGTTTCTCAGTGAGCTAAGTTGCTTTAGCACCAGCAGGTAAAAAGTAATGTTTATTTTTTATATATGAATCAATTGTGCAAAGATAACAAACTGTGTAATACATCTTTTCAGAGAAAAATGACTTACTCTCCATTTATCAGACACCTGCCCTGCTAGCTCCTGCACTGATAACTCACTCTTATTTTGCTGCACACATGTCTTCTATGAGAATCAGGTAGCAGCCTATAGAAGTTTATAGAGAGGAGAAGGAGTGTAGGAGGAGAAGCTGCTGGAGAGAGAATAGACAAAGACACACACACACAAGTGCTGCTGCTGGCACATGTTTTATTTTTCACCATCACTGTTTAATTTATAGCTATTCTGCTCAGTACTGCTTTGTAATCTCCTTCATGCTACTGTTGCTTATAAAGGTTCACTATATAGATAAAGGCTAGCAGAATCTCCTCTCCTCCATGTATGAAGTTGAAGGGAGACATCATAGCACATAATGTTCATTTGCTCAGGGAAAACTGATAATAAGAAAGTGAGTCTGAAAAGATGAGAACTGGTGAAAAATGTAGAATGCAAGACATATAATTGTCACACATAGTGGCACTATGCACACACATTCCAAAAAGTGACATGAAACAATAGTTACACTTTAAGTAGGATATGCTCTTAGCTAGCTAACTTGATGGTGCCAGTTTGTCATATGACAAAAGGTTCTCTTAAAATTTCAAATATGTAAGAGGTTTTTGAGATGCAGTGAAAGAATCTAATCATCATAAAAGTTCACAAGAGACCCTTCTGAACTTTAGAAAATTTCAAGTTAACAATTATGTTATCTATTAATATTAGGGTCATTATATTAAGATTGTGATACTTATGTGTAATGCATGTAGGTGGTTTCCAATACTGCATAAATACCCAATGCACAATTAACTAAGTCTTATAATGGTGCACAGTTTTGGTAGCAGTTTGGTTAGAAATGTATTATTATACAGTGGGGGAAAAAAGTATTTAGTCAGCCACCAATTGTGCAAGTTCTCCCACTTAAAAAGATGAGAGAGGCCTGTAATTGACATCATAGGTAGACCTCAACTATGAGAGACAAAATGAGAAAACATATCTAGAAAATCACATTGTCTGATTTTTTAAGAATTTATTTGCAAATTATGGTGGAAAATAAGTATTTGGTCACCTACAAACAAGCAAGATTTCTGGCTCTCACAGACCTGTAACTTCTTCTGTAAGAGGCTCCTCTGTCCTCCACTCATTACCTGTAGTAATGGCTCCTGTCTGAAATTGTTATCAGTATAAAAGACACCTGTCCACAACCTCAAACAGTCACACTCCAAACTCCACTATGGTGAAGACCAAAGAGCTGTGGAAGGACACCAGAAACAAAATTGTAGACCTGCACCAGGCTGGGAAGACTGAATCTACAATAGGCAAGCAGCTTGGTGTGAAGAAATCAACTGTGGGAGCAATAATTAGAAAATGGAAGACATACAAGACCACTGATAATCTCCCTCGATCAGGATCTCCACGCAAGATCTCACCCCGTGGGGTCAAAATGATCACAGGAACGTTGAGCAAAAATCCCAGAACCACATGGGGGGACCTAGTGAATGACCTGCAGAAAGCTGGGACTAACGTAACAAAGGTACAGTCAGTAACACACTACGCCGCCAGGGACTCAAATCCTGCAGTGCCAGATGTGTCCCCCTGCTTAAGCCAGTACATATCCGGGCCCGTCTGAAGTTTGTTAGAGAGCATTTGGATGTTCCAGAAGAGTATTAGGAGAATGTCATATGGTCAGATGAAACCAAAGTAGAACTGTTTGGTAGAAACACAACTCGTTGTGTTTGGAGGAGAGTGAATGCTGAGTTGCATCCAAAGAACACCATACCTACTGTGAAGCATGGGGGTGGCAACATCATGCTTTGGGGCTGTTTCTCTGCAAAGGGACCAGGATGACTGATCTGTGTACATGAAAGAATGAATGGGGCTATGTATCGCGATATTTTGAGTGCAAACCTCCTTCCATCAGAAAGGGCATTGAAGATGAAACATGTTTGGGTCTTTAAGCATGACAATGATCCCAAGCGTACCGCCAAGGCAATGAAGGAGTGGCTTCATAAGAAACATTTCAAGGTCCTAGAGTGGCCTAGCCAGTCTCCAGATCTCAACCCCATAGAAAACCTTTGGAGGGAGTTGAAAGTCCGTGTTGCCCAGCGACAGCCCCAAAACATCACTGCTCTAGAGGAGATCTGCATGGAGGAATGGGCCAACATACCAGCAACAGTGTGTGCCAACCTTGTGAAGACTTACACAAAACGTTTGACCTCTGTCATTGCCAACAAAGGATATACAACAAAGTAATGAGATGAACTTTTGTTATCGACCAAAAACTTATTTTCCACCATAATTTGCAAATATATTCTTAAAAAATCATACAATATGATTTTCTGGATTTGTTTTCTCATTTTGTCTCTCATAGTTGAGGTCTACCTATGATGTCAATTACAGGCCTCTCTCATCTTTTTAAGTGGGAGAACTTGTACAATTGGTGGCTGACTAAGTACTTTTTTTCCCCACTGTATGGGTGTCCAGAAGTGCCAGTTTAGTAATCACTCACAAAGCTGAGTAATACAGCAAACTTCAAAATAATTCCTACCAGCAGCATAACAAGCTAAACTGTTTATCCTGAATTACACTGTGTTCCAAATTATTATGCAAATAATATTTTCTCATATTTTCCAAAATTACCTATATGAATTGCAGTCATTGTAATTTTCCAGTCATCAACTATTTGAGTATAATTGAAAGGTTTTTGAGCAAACTGCCTATGATAACAGTATATTTAAAAAAAAAATAAACACTCAAAATGTATGTTTTAAATTATTATGCACAGCAGAATTTGCAACCTTTTCATTTTTATTAAGAACAAAAAAATGGTCATTGTGAAATTATAAGCATTAGCAGGTTGTTACAAACTGAAATCAAACAGTTTTCAAGCCAAAACTTTATTCGAGGTGATGTTACATTTGCACATAGGACCCCTTGTTCGAAAGAAGCTTCTGAACTCTCTCGTCCATTGAATTTGTCAGTTTTTGGATGGTTTCTGCTTCAATTGTTTTGCATGAGGACAGAATACCCTCCCAGAGCTGTTGCTTAGATGTGAACTGCCTCCCGCCATCATAGACACTCCTTTTGATGATGCTCCAGAGGTTCTTAATGGGGTTGAGGTCAGGGGAGCATGGGGGCCACACCATAAGTTTGTCCCCTTTTATGCCCATAGCAGCCAGAGATGCAGATGTGTTATTTGCAGCATGAGACGGTGCATTATCATGCATGAAAATGAACTTTCTGCGGAATGCATGGTTCTTCTTCTTGAATCATGGCAGGAAGTGCTGTTTGAAAAACTCCACATACATTATGGAGTTCATCTTTACCCCTTCAGGGATCCTAAAGGGGCCGACAATCTCTCTCCCCATGATTCCAGCCCAAAACATTACTCCACCTCCTCCTTGTTGGCGCCGTAGCCGTGTTTGCATGGGGTGTCCATCAACAAGCCATCCTCCACTCCATCCATCTGGACCATCGAGCGTTGCACGGCACTCATCGGTGAACAAAACAGTTTTGAAGTCAGTCTTCATGTATTGTTTGGCCCACTGGAGCTGTTTCTGCTTGTGTGCAGTGGATAGAGGAGGTTGACAGGATAGCTTACGCACAGCTGCAAACCTCTGAAGGACCCTGCATCTTGTTGTTCGAGGAACGTTGGAGGCACCAGCAGCTTCAAAAACTTGTCTGCTGCTATGACAAGGCATTTTTGAAGCTGCTCTTTTAACCTGACGTAATTGCCTGTTGGAAAGAGTCCTCAATTTTCCCTTATCAGCACGCACACGTGTGTGCTGTGAAGCAGCTACATACTTCTTGATTGTGTGATGATCACGATGAAGTGTCTTGGCAATGTTGATTGTAGTCATGCCTTGACCTAAACACTCCACAATTTGTTGCTTCTCAGCAGCCGACACATCCTTTTTCTTTCCCATTTTGGCTGAAAATGTAGGCTGCTTAATAATGTGGGACAGCCTTCTTAAGTAGTCTTGCCTTTAATTGGACACACCTGCCAAACTAATTAGCACAGGTATCTGCAATTGCCTTCAGTGATATAAAGAGCCCTGACACACATCACCATCAATGAGTTTAACTGACGAACAAAAAAATTCTTACCTTATCACTCCTAAACACTTTTTGCATAATAATTTGGAACACAGTGTATTTAGTAATGTGATATATGTAAATCAATGTAGCCAGTGGCAGATCTGCAGGTCTGTGTGTATTAGACATCAGAATTCATCTCTAAAATTATTTGCCAACTTTGCCAGTAGCACAGTGCCAATAGTGTTTCAATGAGAAAGCGCCTAAGAAAAAATCAGAATACTGCATATCTCAGCACTGTTTATGTTGTTATAAGCTGCATGATGAAAAGCTGAATGTAAAAGAATAAGAAGATCTGTAACAGCAAATACAAAGTAATCAAATCATACCTCTTAGAAACCTCATACCTAATTCATATCTTCTGCATTGGGACTGATGAATTGGGAATGACCTAACCAAAGCATAAATCTCACTTACTGAGAAAGTTACAATCCTGTTTGATTTTCAGTTTTCTACATTAAACCACTACACATTGTAACACATACAGAACAAAGAAAATAGAAGTGCTAGAAACAAAAGCAGAAAGTATTACCTCTAAAATTTCATCAATTACAACAATTAAACGATCTTATCATTTTTGTTAAGAGTATATTTTCAAATAGTTACATAATACGGTTGAAAAAAGAAGTATGTCCATCAAATTCAACCAAGGAGTAGGAAAGGGCAGCACATGTTAGGCCCTAGTCACATGTCTGCATAATACATACTTGTGGCATCCGCATTTTTCGTGTATACATACCATACATACCCATTCATTTCAATATGTTTATTCAGGCATCCATGTTTTTTTCTCTTCACTGATGCTGAGGCATCACAGATGCATCATATAGATGAATGTCTATGGGTTAGTGAAAAAAAAAAACGGATGACATCTGTAGGTGAACTGTTTTTCATGGACCCAGAGACATACATATTATGTTATAGTATAGTATACTGTAATGTTGTACCGTGTTAGCCATTGAAAGTAGTGGAAGAGTGAAGAAATCAGGTGATACTTTTTAGAGGCTAACTGAGTATATTAGATGGTAAGCTTTCGGAAGTCTAGCTTCCTTCATCAGACATGGTCTTGTATAACACCATGTCTAATGAAGGAAGCTAGATTTCCGAAAGCTTACCATCTAATATACTCAGTTAGCCTCTAAAAGGTATCGCCTGATTTCTTCACTCTTCCACTATGTTATAGTATAGTTTATAAGTAGAGATGAGCGAATTTTTCAAAAATTCGATTCGGCTGATTCACCAAATTTTCTGTAACGATTCAATCCAAATTAATTTGCATTACTCAAGTTAACCCCTTCCTGACATCCGCCCTAATAGTACGGTGCTGCCGAGAAGGACTTCCCGCAAACCACGGCGGAAGCATGCTGCACACACAGAAACTGTGTGCGCACCCTGCTTTGCGGGTGTCAACCATATGTAACCCCTGAGATGCCGCAGTCAAACATGACCACGGCATCTCAGGGGTTTTATTATATATTGAGGTCCCGATCGCCCCCCCACAATGTTTTTGAGGGGTGCCACTGCTCCTATTTGGCAGCCTGGGGTCTGACCAGTGACCCCGGGTCTGTCCCATTGCTGTTCCTCCGCATACGTGCTTGATCCAGCCTTGAATGGAGACTGTCAGCCTATGCCTTTGCATAGGCTGACAGTCTCCTATACACTGCAATACACGTGTATTGCAGCATATACCTATTGAAGCAGTGATCAGAATATCGCTGCTTCAATCCCCTATAGGGACAAAAAAGAAAAAATGTAAAAAAAAGTTTTAAAAAAAAGTGTTTATCCCCCCCCCCCCCCCAGAGCTGGTGCTATTATTATACTCTAGAATCTCCTCAGACCCCAAAGTATAAAAATCAGGGGCCCAGGGAAAGTGATTAAAAATAACAAACACTTTTACTCACCTTACCTCACCTCTTCTGGGTATCCGGCAGTCTGCAGCGTCCTCCTCGCTCCTCTTCTTCCTTGCAACTGAAGTCCTGCTCTCAAGATGTCACTGCTGGGGCCTGTGATTGGGCCTCAGTGGTCACTTGGGGCGCGATGACGTCATTACTCTGGCGTGACTGCTGGGGCCCAATCACAGGTCCCAGCAGTGAGGCTTGGGGAACAGGACCTCAGTCACTGGCCAGAAGAGCTGGATGCTGAACCCAGGACAGGTGAGTATCAGTATTTTTTTTATTTTTAATTACCTCCCCTATCTAATCTAATGAAAAGGGGCTCGGTGATTGCCAGACCCCTCTCCATTAGCGGTATGTATAACGGTCGGGGAACCAGACTTTCCCCGACTGCTATCATGGAGCCCCCGACACTTGTCCGGGTACACCAGCTGTGGACGCCGGTCCTTTCGGCACCCCCCCGATCTCGCCGCGGGGGGTGCCAAGGGGGACATGTAGCATGGCGGAACCCCCTTGGATGTTTGGTCATGTTTGACCGCGGCATCCAAGGAGTTAGAATCCCCGATTGGAGCTGTGTGATTCATTACCACGAAGTGTGAGGAAATGCGGACTCGATGCAAATCGAATATTTCCTGAAATTCGGATCGAATTCCACTTGGTCAGCTTCGATTCGCTCATCTCTATTTATAAGTATAGAAAATTAAACTAAAAAAAGTTGATCTGCTTTTCACAGACACGAAAAGCAGATCAACCACAGACAGCACCCCTCCCACAAATTAGCAAGGTGGGGTGCTGGAATAGCACGGACCTCTCACAATCTGTTAATTAATCCTTAAAGGAGTTGTTTAGGATATTTTTTTTTCTTATTTTAGGCCAGGAAAGATGTAAAAAATTACAAAAACATACCTGTCCCCCATGCTTTCATGCCTTACAGCGCAGTCCAGTCCTGCAGTTCTGCTGTTTTCTTTCGACAGAAGTCCTCGCTGCACGTGACTACTAAGGCCAATCAGCGGCCTCAGTGAAGGACACGGGGCGTCACTACCTGTGGCGTCCCATGTCCTTTCCTTAGGCCGCAGAAGCCTAAGGACAAACTCTTTACAATTTTCAGATTTACTTCTTGAAGTAAAAAAAAAAGGAGTGATTTGAAAAACCTAGGAGAAGTAGCACTTTTTTTATATACTTTCTCTCCCTTTATATCCACACCTGGTTTTAGCTTCAGAAACTGCATTTAAAAACCTAAACATGTCAAGATATATGCAAGATATCTAAGTGATGTGCTTTTTTGCTAAGACACTATCATTATTCTTATCCAGATTTAAAGTGCATTTCTATATCTGAGTCTCTTTCCTTTTTCATCTGGCTCAGACTGCCATGTTGACTTCTGATGTTTTAAGAGTTTACTGCCAATATATTTTTGCCCCCTTTATGTGCCGCAGCTTGTCAGTCACTTGGAGAGGAATGAGGAAACTATTTGTTTGCATGTGCTTTTTGTATCTATTCAAATTTACTTCCATTCATGTCTAATTCTGGTGGACCACCAAATACACCTCTTCACTTCTGAACTGTGAGCTAAAATCACCCGCACACCACATAGCTGCACCTCCCACATTTGTATTCTCTGACCATGGTTAGATGTGTATCCCTTAATTGAATTAATTCTAATTTTAAGCACCGTTTAGTCCTAAGGGAGCTGAGAGCACTTCATGTTGAGGTGGCTTTCTTACAAGAAACTCACTTGGACTCCACTGGCACTTTACATTTTGCTAACAGATATTACCTCTCTTCATATCTAGCTACCTCAGGGTGTAAAAAGGCATGAGTGGCCATCCTGATTTCCTGCACTTGCCCCATACAGGTTAATACCTTCCATATTGACCCCCAGGGTAGATACTTCATTCTAAAGGCTTCCTTTCAAGGCCAACCCTTACTCCTCTACAACTTATACACTCCCAACACTTCTCAAATTCGTTTTGGCATAGTGGGGCATGGTTGAATGGGGGAGACGTTATCTCCGCAGTGATGGATAGAGCATCTGTATCTCAGAGGCCCTCACCACAGTCTCTCTGTGAGCCGAGCCAAGACAGACTCCCAGACACCTTCACCATAACACGCCGCAAGGAGAGATGGGCTTTGCTGGATCTGGGGATCTGAATTGTCACCAAACAGATAAATGCACTAATAATAAATGCACTGCTTCAGAAATACAAAAGTCCAGAAAACTTACGAAGAGGAGTGGATGAAGAGAATTCGTACTTAGAGACAAAACCAGGAGAGCATGTATTAAGCAGAGACGAGAGACAAAAACAATATCCGGGAAATAAGCCATGGGTCACAAATCCAGCCAGGAACGTCACAACAGAATCGAGAGGCAAAAGGGGAATCCAAAGAGCAAGCCAGTAGTCAGACATCAAGCAGGTATACACAGACAGTCAGAGCCAAACTAGTGAGCAAGGAAAATTAGTCAGCATGTAAGAGACAGCCAATGTTGTCTTAAGCTTCATTTGTCTGTATAAACTGTTAATGTTGAATGTATTTCTGTGATTCTGTTCCTTTAAGACAGCAGCCATTGTAATTGTGACATGATGCTGGAGTGAGACCCCCCCCCTTTTATGTCAGCCTGCCTGTTCTGCAGACAGAGTGTGAGCAGAGAAGCAGGAAGTGACGAGACAGAGAGCAGCAGCCATCTTGGCAAGTGTTGTATTGAACTGGTGTGGAGATTTTTCTGTACAGCTAAGCTGTATCTTGGTCCAGAGACAAACAGAGTGTAAAGAGACAACAGGACTAGTGAGTCCACGTGAAAGGAACTGTGCTCAGTGGCTGATCAGTGAGACTGACATTGTGACTGTGTATATGGATACCACAGATAGAGACTCGCAGTGCTGTTGATGTACTGGACGGCACCTGCTAAATCCCGCTTTACATCCCAGCTCAGTGTATGGATTCGGCAGGACTGTCAGTGTGCTGAGTGGAATCTGCTGTTGGATTACATTGCATTCAGTTGGTTTCCCTGTCTGTTAAAGAGGACTTCATTTCTCCCAAGATCCTGATAACCGTGAGGAGAGGACGCTTCACTATAAAAGAAAGGACCGACTTTGGGCCCCACCGCGCGCTTCTACGGACTGTAAGCGGTCCACCTGGACCACTGGGGAAAAGGGGGTGCACCCAAATGTGAAGTCAGGGTCAGTTAGGGATAGTTTTGAGTATATTGTTCATTCAGTGTCCATACTGCAGAAGTGGACAGAGTAAAAGTAGAAACCATTGCAGAATTTGCCTTGAAATTGTTCATGCTATATTGTATATTTTGCTTGTCTTTAGCCCTGTCATTTTACCTTTAACTAGCCTTTATTAACTTATAGTAAATATATATTTTTTTTCTTGAACTACCGCGTGTGCGTTCATTTCTGGTTGCGGAGTCCAAACCACCTGCCTTGCTCTCGGTTCACAAATTGGCGTAGTCGGCAGGATCCGCTTACCAGAATGGACGGTGACGCACCCGTTCGGGAGAATGGTGCTGGAGGAAGAATGCCAGCAGGGGCTATAATGAGTCAGTTAGCTAAATTTGATGGCAATAATATGTCAGTGAGTATGTGGGTGGAACAGATACGAATGATACAGCGAATGTACCAGACCGCACCAGAAGTACTAGTAGAGCTAGCAATATTGACATTACAAGGGGATGCTAAGACCACGGTGATACTGAGGCCATTTGAACAAAGGCAGACATTTGAGCAAGTAGTCCAGATTCTAGAAACCATCTATGGAGAAACTGCATTGCTGGGGTCTCTGCAGGCTCGGTTCTTCCAGAGGGTACAACAGGAGAATGAAAGCCTTCCCCAATATGCAAATGCCCTACAAGAACTGCTCCGAGATATTCAAAGGAAGGAAAGAGGGGGCTCGCCAGCCTTCTGTAACCCTGATCGGACTCTCCGTGACCAGTTTGTCCTGGGGATACGTGACGGCAGTTTAACTGTGACTATGCAGGATTTTATACGACGAGAGACTGATGCTAAATTCCATGATGTACAGGTAGAGGCCATCTCCCGTGCCAATAGTATGGTCCCGAGGCCGCAGACCGCAGTTGGAGTTACTTTGTCACAGGGGGCTAGTTCTGGCTCAGAGACAGTAGAAAAAGGGACGGTTAAAGAAATTCTCACAGTAATGCAGAAACTGCAAGAACAAATGGAACACTTGCACACTCGTTGTGATGAGCAGTCTATGAAAATTGCAGACTTCCAGAAGACTGGAGATGAAAGGGTGAGCCATCCACACCCAGCAAGTCAGAATCACCCACCACCCCGCTGGAGGGGTGAGGATAGGACCTACCGAAGGGGTCCAAATCATTTAGTGCAGTGCTCAGGAGAAATCGAAGGGGCTTACCGAAGGGGCCCAAACAGATGGCCAGAACGACGGGGGGATACGCTGCTGGGAGTGTGGACGGATGGGCCACGTTGCTGCTAGATGTCCAGAGCAGCGACAAACTTATGAGAGACCGCCGTTAAACTGAAGTCCCCTGCTGCTGAAGGGCATGTAGTAGGGGAGACTGACAAGGAGACTATGTGGGGAGAATGCCCTGATGATGACCTGATCGCTGCAAGTCCTGTCATACAGGTGGAAATGGAGGGTATTCCGGTTACCGGGATGATTGACACGGGTTCCCAAGTAACGACCTTGAGTAGAGACTGTTATGAACGGTACTTCCGGCAACATGTGAAATATGATCCCCATACATTCGTACGAGTGGTCGCAGCTAACCAGTTACCAGTTCCGGTCGTGGGAGTGGCCTGGATGAATGTCCGGGTATGTGGCCAAGATCTAGGTAGGAAAGGCATTGTGGTGGTACAGGAGTCACATGAAGTAAAGGTCCCTGTCATTTTGGGGATGAATGTGTTAAAAGAATTAGATCAGATCCTCTTTGAAAAGAAAGGTCACGGTTATTGGAAAGAAACCACCACCCATCGGCCTACTCAAACAGCTTTCCAGCGGCTGATCCGGACATGTGGCTTACAGAAAAGTTCAGATGCACAGCGTCCTCTGGCTCGAATTTCAGTTCCTTTGCATACAAAAGTTACACTGCCACCCAGTCGGGAGACAATAGTGTCCATGCCCGTAGGCACCTGTCGGAAACTAGAGGGCATAGCTGTGTTGGTAGAACCACTGCAGGCAGCCGAAGGAGGTGTTGATCCGCTAGTGGCCCGTTCCTTGGCAATAGTTCGCAATGGAAGAGTACCACTTCGATGTGTAAACACTCAGGACCAGAGTGTGGACCTGACCCCAGGGAGGCTGCTGGCTAACATCTATGTGACTCCGGAGGAAGTAAGGAAAGTAACTCCAATGCAGCTGAAGCCGACTGAAAGGGATGAGTGGACCGTAACTGTGTCCATGGGAGAAGATGAGGAACCCACCTATGAATGGAATGGCTGTGCAATTCGAGAACAGATGAAGATGGATGTAAGTTCATGTTCTCTGGAATGGGTGCAGAAGGTAGATGAGCTGTTGTGGGAGAACCAAGCCACCTTTGCAAGGTATGCTGAAGATTTTGGATGTACCACAGGGATCTACCATGAGATTCCCACAGGAGACACCCCTCCAATTAGAGAGCGCTACCGACAAATTCCTCCACAGTTGTATCAGGAAGTGAAAGAACTGTTAGCTAAGATGCTACAGGGTGGGATCATCCAAGAAAGCCAGAGTCCCTGGGCGGCTCCTGTGGTGTTAGTAAGAAAAAAAGATGGGTCCATCCGATTTTGCGTAGACTATCGGAAGTTAAACGCTTGCACCGTACGAGATTCCTACCCCTTGCCACGGATTGAGGAGTCCCTCTCAGCGCTAGGGAGAGCCCGGTACTTCTCCTCACTAGATCTGGCTAGTGGGTATTGGCAGGTGCCGATGGCCACAAAAGACAAGGAGAAGACGGCATTCATCTTGCCCATGGGACTATACGAATTTAACCGGATGCCCTTCGGGTTGACAAATGCACCCGGAACGTTTCAGCGGTTGATGGAGAAATGTCTCGGTGATTTCAACTTTGAGTTCACTCTCATCTACTTGGATGACATTATAGTGTATTCTGCGACCTTTGAAGACCATCTCCACCAGTTGGGGCAAGTATTTCGAAGATTGCGGGAACATGGGCTCAAATTGAAACCCAGTAAATGTCGGTTGTTCCAATCTGAAATTGATTACTTGGGTCACCGCGTATCAGGAGAAGGGGTGAGACCATCAAGAGACAAGATAGCGGCTGTTCAAGATTGGCCGATACCGACTACCCTGCGAGAAGTGAGGGCGTTCCTTGGAGTAGCCGGTTACTATCGACGGTTTATTAAGGATTTCGCCAAGGTAGCAGCACCACTTAATGCTCTCCTACGAGGCACATCCGGTGGTCCAAAGAACCGGTCCGTGAAGTGGGGACCTGAACAGGAACAAGCCTTCCAGGCATTGAAGGATGCACTGACAACAGCCCCAATCTTGGCATATGCTGATTACCACTTGCCGTTCCAGCTATATACAGATGCAAGCCTGTATGGTCTTGGAGCAGTGCTTTCCCAGCTTCAGGATGGCCAGGAGAGGGTCATAGCGTACGGCAGCCGGTCTTTGAGAGATTCTGAAAGAAACCCCGAGAATTATAGTTCATTTAAATTGGAGCTGTTGGCACTGGTATGGGCCATGACCGAGAAATTCTCTGAATATTTGACCGGTGCTGAAGTTTTAGTACTGACTGACAACAACCCACTAGCTCACCTGGAAAATGCCAAGCTCGGGGCGTTAGAGCAGAGGTGGATAGCCCGAATGTCTACATTCAATTACCGCATTAAGTATCGGTCCAAGACAGAGAACCAGAATGCTGATGGACTTTCTAGGGTAACTGCCCAGACCCCCACAGAAGACGTGGATCATGAGTTGGAGCATGTGGAGGTGCCCGATTTCAGCAGATTTTCACAGGCCTTGACCGCCACTAATCAGTTTGAGATGGAGGGGACTGAAATGGCTCCTTTCTTTGGTCCCTCACGACAGGAATGGGCACAGATACAACAGACCCATGAGGGGCTGGCGCAGATGATCAAGTGTGTTGAGAAAGGCCAGAAGCCCTGTAGAGAGGAAAGAGAACGACTGACACGTGAGATATTATCTGTTTTGAGTCAGTGGGAAAAGTTGGAGATGAAAAATGGAGTGCTATGCCGAAAGGTCTATTTACCTTCTGAGATCGACATTCGATACCAAATTGTGGTGCCTAGTGAACTGGCTCGCTCCTTGGCAGTTGAGGCTCATAATAAGAATGGACATTTTGGTCATGAGAAGACCTTTCGTTGGTTACAGCGACTGATTTACTGCCCTGGTCTTCGTCAAATGGTCGAAGAAGTATGCCGCAGCTGTCGAACTTGTGAGATCCATAAGGCAATAGAACAGAGAGCTCCCCTGCAAACCATCGTGACCCAGGAACCTTTAGAAATCGTCATGATAGACTATCTAATGGTGGGCCCATCCAATAGCGGACACCAGTATTGCCTCGTAATGGTGGATCACTTCACCAAATTTGCGGTGGTAACCGCCACCAAGGACCAGACAGCTGAGTCAGCAGCTCGTGCTCTGTGCCAAGATTTCATTAGAGTATATGGGTGCCCCCAACGCATCCACTCCGACCAGGGCGCCTGCTTTGAGGGACACGTAATGAAAGAAGTTCAACGTATCTACGGGATAAAGAAGTCGCACACGACTCCATACCACCCTCAGGGAAATGGGGCCTGTGAAAGATTCAACAGAACTCTGCTACAGATGCTGCGGACTCTGGAGGAAGACAAGAAGTTACAGTGGCCTCAGTTCTTGTCTGAAATGGTGTGGGCCTACAACAATCAGGTCCATTCTACAACGGGGTACTCTCCTTATACACTTCTCTTTGGGCGGTCTGGGCGAAGTATAGGAGAATTACAGTTGAATGATGTGGATGGGTTCCCTCCGAGGGATCCAACCTCTTGGGTGCGGGCGCATCGGCAGAGACTTGAGACGATCCATCGATTGGTGCGGCAGCGCCTGCAAGAACATCCCCATCCTGATAAGACCCCAGTGCAAGAAGCACCATTGCAACCAGGCGACCTGGTGCTAGTTCGTGTCAAGAAACCCCAAGGGAAATTGGAAAGCAGATGGGAGGCTTTGCCGTATCGTGTTGTTGGCCGCAAGTATGCGAATGGGCCAGTGTACCAGGTCCAGAAAGAAGGAACTGATTGTGTTCGAGTACTTCACCGAAATATGTTGCGCCTGTGTCATTCTGAAGGGACAAATCACGATGGGCCTGCCAATGTGAATGAGCTCCCACAGTCAGAGAATGGAGGTGCGGAATGGGCCTCCGACGAGGAGGATGATTGTTGGCCGATCCCTGCTCCTGGGGATGTTCCACCTGTGACTACTGTATCTCCGGCCTGTGCCCCCTCTGGTGCGGAATCTGCTGGTCCTTCTCAGCCCATAGCTGCAGCACCCCATAATATACCACCGGTCCTCAGACGGACCACTAGGCCAAATGCTGGTATTCCCCCTGTTCGGTATGCGCAGGATGAGTTTGTTTGGCCTGCCATACATCGGTATACTACCACCCTGTGCATAAAAGTACAACCCTCTGGATATACAGTCATAGGCAGGGACTGCCAATCTTAAAGTGGGGGGGAATATGTAAGAGACAGCCAATGTTGTCTTAAGCTTCATTTGTCTGTATAAACTGTTAATGTTGAATGTATTTCTGTGATTCTGTTCCTTTAAGACAGCAGCCATTGTAATTGTGACATGATGCTGGAGTGAGACCCCCCCCCCCTTTTATGTCAGCCTGTCTGTTCTGCAGACAGAGTGTGAGCAGAGAAGCAGGAAGTGACGAGACAGAGAGCAGCAGCCATCTTGGCAAGTGTTGTATTGAACTGGTGTGGAGATTTTTCTGTACAGCTAAGCTGTATCTTGGTCCAGAGACAAACAGAGTGTAAAGAGACAACAGGACTAGTGAGTCCACGTGAAAGGAACTGTGCTCAGTGGCTGATCAGTGAGACTGACATTGTGACTGTGTATATGGATACCACAGATAGAGACTCGCAGTGCTGTTGATGTACTGGACGGCACCTGCTAAATCCCGCTTTACATCCCAGCTCAGTGTATGGATTCGGCAGGACTGTCAGTGTGCTGAGTGGAATCTGCTGTTGGATTACATTGCATTCAGTTGGTTTCCCTGTCTGTTAAAGAGGACTTCATTTCTCCCAAGATCCTGATAACCGTGAGGAGAGGACGCTTCACTATAAAAGAAAGGACCGACTTTGGGCCCCACCGCGCGCTTCTACGGACTGTAAGCGGTCCACCTGGACCACTGGGGAAAAGGGGGTGCACCCAAATGTGAAGTCAGGGTCAGTTAGGGATAGTTTTGAGTATATTGTTCATTCAGTGTCCATACTGCAGAAGTGGACAGAGTAAAAGTAGAAACCATTGCAGAATTTGCCTTGAAATTGTTCATGCTATATTGTATATTTTGCTTGTCTATAGCCCTGTCATTTTACCTTTAACTAGCCTTTATTAACTTATAGTAAATATATTTTTTTTTTCTTGAACTACCGCGTGTGCGTTCATTTCTGGTTGCGGAGTCCAAACCACCTGCCTTGCTCTCGGTTCACAAGCACATGAATCAAAAAGGAGTGGCCTTATAAAGGCCTCTTCAGCTGCTGATAGGTCAAAGCATGGAGGTATAGAACAGATAGAACAGAAAAGCTTCCCTAAGTTGTACCAGCAACTTTAAAGAAGCAGCAGCTGAAGAGCCACTCCTGACACATAAGGCCTCAATTATTCACTCAACAGAATATGTGTTTGTGGGGGAAGGGGGTGTGATATCAAGTTTATAATGCATTGGAAGGACGTCTATATGTTTGTAACTATATTAAGTCACAGAAAACCAGTTGTAAACCGTCTGTGGTGGAATTTAAACCTTTTAAAAGGGTTACGCCACAAAAAAAATTTTACCTTGAGGAAAGAAAGGAAAGGGGGACATGACTGAAACCTTTAAAGAGGACCTTTTGCTACTTCCAGCAATTAACATCTAATAGTCGCTGCTCCACTGATTCAACAGTTGGAATTTTTCTCTAGCTCTCACCATTCCCAAGCAATCAATGCAGTTAGATTTGGTGTCTGATATGCTATTTAAGCTCTGTAATGTCAGTAGGGCGGTGTCAAACAGGGGGCATGATTCAGAGCTTTACAGTCATATGAAAAAGTTTGGGCACCCCTATTAATCTTAATCATTTTTAGTTCTAAATATTTGGGTGTTTGCAACAGCCATTTCAATTTGATATATCTAATAACTGATGGACACAGTAATATTTCAGGATTGAAATGAGGTTTATTGTACTAACAGAAAATGTGCAATATGCATTAAACCAAAATTTGACCGGTGCAAAAGTATGGGCACCTCAACAGAAAAGTGACATTAATATTTAGTAGATCCTCCTTTTGCAAAAATAACAGCCTCTAGTCGCTTCCTGTAGCTTTTAATCAGTTCCTGGATCCTGGATGAAGGTATTTTTGACCATTCCTCTTTACAAAACAATTCCAGTTCAGTTAAGTTTGATGGTCGCCGAGCATGGACAGCCCGCTTCAAATTATCCCACAGATGTTCAATGATATTCAGGTCTGGGGACTGGGATGGCCATTCCAGAACATTGTAATTGTTCCTCTGCATGAATGCCTGAGTAGATTTGGAGATGTGTTTTGGATCATTGTCTTGCTGAAATATCCATCCCCGGCGTAACTTCAAATTCGTCACTGATTCTTGTACATTATTCTCAAGAATCTGCTGATACTGAGTTGAATCCATGCGACCCTCAACTTTAACAAGATTCCCGGTGCCGGCATTGGCCACACAGCCCCAAAGCATGATGGAACCTCCACCAAATTTTACAGTGGGTAGCAAGTGTTTTTCTTGGAATGCTGTGTTTTTTGGACGCCATGCATAACGCCTTTTTGTATGACCAAACAACTCAATCTTTGTTTCATCAGTCCACAGGACCTTCTTCCAAAATGAAGCTAGCTTGTCCAAATGTGCTTTTGCATACCTGAGGCGACTCTGTTTGTGGCGTGCTTTCAGAAATGGCTTCTTTCATATCACTGTTCCATACAGCTTCTCCTTGTGCAAAGTGTGCTGTATTGTTGACCAATGCACAGTGACACCATCTGCAGCAAGATGATGCTGCAGCTCTTTGGAGGTGGTCTGTGGATTGTCCTTGACTGGTCTCACCATTCTTCTTCTCTGCCTTTCTGATATTTTTCTTGGCCTGCCACTTCTGGGCTTAACAAGAACTGTCCCTGTGGTCTTCCATTTCCTTACTATGTTCCTCACAGTGGAAACTGACAGGTTAAATCTCTGAGACAACTTTTTGTATCCTTCCCCTGAACAACTATGTTGAACAATCTTTGTTTTCAGATCATTTGAGAGTTGTTTTGAGGAGCCCATGATGCCACTCTTCAGAGGAGATTCAAATAGGAGAACAACTTGCAATTGGCCACCTTAAATACCTTTTCTCATGATTGGATACACCTGGCTATGAAGTTCAAAGCTCAGTGAGGTTACAAAACCAATTTTGTGCTTCAGTAAGTCAGTAAAAAGTAGTTAGGAGTATTCAAATCAATAAAATGATAAGGGTACCCAAATTTTTGCACTGGTCAAATTTTGGTTTAATGCATATTGCACATTTTCTGTTAGTACAATAAAACTCATTTCAATCCTGAAATATTACTGTGTCCATCAGTTATTAGATATATCAAATTGAAATGGCTGTTGCAAACACCCAAATATTTAGAACTAAAAATGATTAAGATTAATAGGGGTGCCCAAACTTTTTCATATGACTGTAATTAGAGGTTGCCAGTGTCAGAGCTCAGAATCACACTCCTTGCAGGCGCACCTGACACTGCCCTCCTGACAGTACAGAGACTAAATAGCATATCAGGCATCTATCATCCACAATGGCCCTCGCACAGTATAATGTGCTCCAGAGTGGCCCCTGCTCAGTATAATGCTCCACAGTGACCCCCACACAGTATAATGTGCCACAGTGGCCCCGACACAGTATAATAAGCTCCATAGTGGCCCAGACTCAGTATAATGCTCTACAGTGGCCCCTACACAGTATAATGCTCCACAGTGGCCCCTGTACAATATAATATGCTCCTTAGTGGCCCCCGCATGGTATAATATGCTCCACAGTGGCCCACACTCAGTATAATCTTCCAAAGTAGCCCCTGTACAGTATGATGCTCCACAGTGGCCCCTGCACAGTATAATTTTCTCCACAGTAGACCCCGCACAGTATAATATGCTCCACAGTGGCCCCTGCACAATATATGATCCATCATGTCTCACATACAGTATAATACTCCACAGTGGCCCCTGCACAATATAATGTTCCACAATGGCCCCTGCACATTATAATATGCTCACAGTGGCCCCCGCACAATATAAAATGCTCCACATTGGCCCCTGCACAGTATAATATGCACCACAATGGCCTCTGCACAGTACAATATGCTCCACAGTGGCCCTCACACAGTATAATGCTCCTCAGTGGATACTGCACAGTATAATATGCTCCACAGTGGCACCACACAGTATAATATTCTCTACAGTGGCCCCTGCACAGTATAATATGCTCCACAGTGGCCAACACACAGTATAATGCTCCACAGTGGCCCCTGCACATTATAATTCTTCACAGTGGCCCCAAGACAGTATAATATGCTCCGCAGTGGCTCCCACACAGTATAATATGTTCCAAAGTTGTCCAGGCACAGTGTAATGCTCCACAGTGGCTCCAACACAGTGTAATATGCTTCACAGTGGCTCGTGCATAGTACTAGAATGTTAGAATTGTATATATCTCTTTCTTTCTCAAATATATACAGTGTCAGACTGAAGGGCCTAGGATCCACCAGCCTGTGCAGACTTAGCACACAGGGCTGCCAGCAGGAATTTTGAGCACTTCCCACAGTATGTTTCAAATGGTAAATCATGCTCCACAGCACAGTATAATAAGCTCCACAGTGGTTCCACAGTGGCCCCTGCAAAGTATGATATGCTCCACAGTGGCCCAAGCAATGTATAAGGCTCCACAGTGGCCCCTGCACAGTATAATATGCTCCACAGTGGCCCCCACACAGTATAATATCCTCCACAGTAGTCCCCTGCACAGTATAATGCTCTATAGTGGCCCCTGCACAGTATAATGCTCCACAGTGGCCCCTGCACACTATAATGCTCCACAGTGGCCCCCGCACAGTATAATATACTCCACAGTGGCCCACGCACAGTATAATGCTCCACAGTGTCCCTTTCACAGTATAATATGCTCCACAGTGGCGCCCACATAGTATAATGCTCCACAGTGGCTCCCACACAGTGTAATATGCTTCCCAGTGGCCCCAGAACAATATAATTTGCTCCAAAGTGTCCCCCAGCACAGTATAATTTTCTCCATAGTGTACACTGCACAGTATAACATGTAAAACAATCTTAGTACCGGTGTCCATCATCAGATCTGCAGTTATCACTGTAAATAGGCAGGTTTTCTATCTCTACTGATGATCCCAGAACAAGCTGTGTTGTGAATGAGAATAGTTTAGCAGCTCAGGGCCATTGGAAAATTTATTTGGCCACTAAGAGATTTGATATTGAAATGACTGAGGAAGGAAATCGCCTAGCCACTTCTTAGGTGGGATAGAGCACTTTGAATGCATGAGAAACTCTCCCATTTAACATAAGAAGAGACTGAGCCAGGGAGAGCATCACCATTGCATATTAGTATGTATCCTGCCTAGTGGAATAAATTAACCAAACCTAAATGTGGACAAACAATTCACCTTGGGTGGGTTCCACATATGGGTTAATTGGTTTTATCTGAGGTGTATTTTAGAACAAACTAATGAGCCAGTTACCAAGAAGTGTGTTTGGGGACAGGACAGAAGAGAAATGATTACTCTGTCTACAAAAGGACACACACAATGCAACTGTGCAGGTTTTCTGCTATTTTTTTTTACAAGCATGAACTTTGGTGCAGTGTTTGGATGATGATAAAAGTGCCATTTGGGTCAATCTACACTACCGTTCAAAAGTTTGGGGTCACCCAGACAATTTTGTGTTTTCCATGAAAACTCACCCTTTTATTTATCAAATGAGTTGCAAAATGAATAGAAAATATAGTCAAGACATTGACAAGGTCAGAAATAATGATTTTTATTTGAAATAATAATTTTCTCCTTCAAACTTTGCTTTCGTCAAATAATGCTCCATTTGCAGCAATTTCAGCATTGCAGACCTTTGGCATTCTAGTTGTTAATTTGCTGAGATAATCTGGAGAAATTTCACCCCTGTTTCCAGAAGCCCCTCCCACAAGTTGGATTGGCTTGATGGGCACTTTTTGCCTACCATACGGTCAAGCTACTCCCACAAGAGCTCAATGGGTTTGAGATCTGGTGACTGCGCTGGCCACTCCATTACAGATAGAATACCAGCTGCCTGCTTCTTCCCTAAATAGTTCTTGCATAATTTGGAGGTGTGCTTTGGGTCATTGTCCTGTTGTAGGATGAAATTGGCTCCAATCAAGCTTCCTTATTCAAAATCCCTTTTACCTTGTACAAATCTCCCACTTTACCAGCACCAAAGCAACGCCAGACCATCGCATTACCTCCACCATGATTGACAGATGGCGTCAGGCACTCTTCCAGCATCTTTTCAGTTGTTCTACGTCTCACAAATGTTCTTCTGTGTGATCCAAACACCTCACACTTCGATTCGTCTGTCCATAACACTTTTTTCCAATCTTCCTCTGTCCAATGTGTGTGTGTTCTTTTGCCCATATTAATCTTTTCCTTTTATTAGCCAGTCTCAGATATGGCTTTTTCTTGGCCACTCTGCCCTGAAAGCCAGCATCCCTGAGTCGCTTCTTCACTGAAGACGTTGACACTGGCATTTTGGGGGTACTATTTAATGAAGCTGCCAGTTGAGGACCTGTGAGGCGTCGATTTCTCAAACTAGAGACTCTAATGTACTTGTCTTGTTGCTCAGTTGTGCAGCAGGGCCTCCCACTTCTCTTTCTACTCTGGTTAGAGCCTGTTTGTGCTGTCCTCTGAAGGGAGTAGTACACACCGTTGTAGGAAATCTTCAGTTTCTTGGCAGTTTCTCGCATGGAATAGCCTTTATTTCTAAGACCAAGAATAGACTGTCGAGTTTCACATGAAAGTTCTCTTTTTCTGGCCATTTTGAGAGTTTAATCGAACTAACAAATGTAATGCTCCAGATTCTCAACTAGCTCAAAGGAAGATCAGTTTTATAGCTTGTCTAACCAGCAAAACTGTTTTCAGCTGTGCTAACATACTTGCACAAGGGTTTTCAAGGGTTTTCTAAACATCCATTAGCCTTCTTATACAGTTAGCAAATACAATGTACCAGAACACTGGAGTGATGGTTGCTGGAAATAGGCCTCTATACACTTATGTAGATATTGCATTAAAAACCAGACATTTGAAGCTAGAATAGTCATTTACCACATTAACAAAGTATAGAGTGTATTTCTGATTCATTTAATGTTATCTTCAATGAAAAAAACTGCTTTTCTTTCAAAAATAAGGAAATTTCTAAGTGACCCTAAACTTTTGAATGGTAGTGTATGTGTGGGGACTGACTCAGAGAATGAAGTAGATGGTCAGGATATGAGCAGCAGATACTAGAGCAGTCATTAATATACCTCCGTTATTGCCTGTATACACAAGTAGCAATGGTGATTTGCTTCGGATGAACAAAAATGGCCCCGATATGAGAAAATGACCACATCTTTGACCAGGAAATGCAGAGTATACATGTGTGCAATGACTCAGAGATTGTCTGTGATGTTATAAAAATGCTTGTGTAACAGACCACCGTGAAATGGTGGAAGGAGCATGCGCAGTCGTCGTAGAGCGCAGCATCGGATGCCTACACAAGGCAGAAGATCAGGAGAACATGCAGGGGGGAGTGAAGAGAATGAACTAAGGGGAGAAATGATGACACGGGTGTGCTCAGAGCTCAATTTGCATATCACAAGAAATGGATTTTTACAGAAATGCGGGGAGCAGAAGAGAATGAAAGGTAGGAGTAGAATAGCCTTTTTAAAGGCTATTCCAATGTGCCATTACGTCATTTTCTAATGATAGAATCCCTTTAAGCATTTTTCTGTTTGTGCAAGTGTGCATGTATACATACACATAGTAGTAGTGCAGCCTCTACTAATGTAAACAAATTGGCCTGTGAGACTCTGTACATCTGTAAAAGGTAGTTTGCAAAGGCAGTCTCCTTAAAGGGAATCTGTCACCAGAACCCAGCATATCAACCAGAGACGAGTGAACTGATTCATCATGAACCAGGTTTGATCCAAATATATTACAAAATGCCGATTCATCTTGGATGAACAAGCTGCTGCCACATGCTTTGAGAACATAATATAGAAGACACAAATTTCTGTGAGTCATTGTATGACATTCTAGCACCATCTGACATCAGCTGACAGCCTTTCAGCCAATTGAAAGTGGTAGGTGGACACCTTACAGTGCTGATGTCATATACAGTGCCTTGTGAAAGTATTCGGCCCCCTTGAACTTTTCAACATTTTGCCACATTTCAGGATTCAAACATAAATACATAAAATTTAAATTTTTTGGTGAAGAATCAACAACAAGTGGGATACAATTGTGAAGTGGAACGAAATTTATTGCATATTTTAAACTTTTGTAAAAAATAAAAAACTGAAAAGTTGGGCGTGCCAAATTATTCGGCCCCCTTAAGTTAATACTTTGTAGCGCCACCTTTTGCTGAGATTACAGCTGCAAGTCGCTTGGGGTATGTCTCTATCAGTTTTGCACACCGAGAGACTGAAATTCTTGCCCATTCTTCCTTGGAAAACAGCTTGAGCTCAGAGAGGTTGGATGGAGAGCGTTTGTGAACAGCAGTTTTCAGCTCTTTCCACAGATTCTCTATTGGATTCAGGTCTGGACTTTGACTTGGCCATTCTAACACCTGGATACATTTATTTGTGAACCATTCCATTGTAGATTTTGCTTTATGTTTGGGATCATTGTCTTGTTGGAAGATAAATCTACGTCCCAGTCTCAGGTCTTTTGCAGACTCCAACAGGTTTTCTTCCAGAATGGTCCTGTATTTGGCTCCATCCATCTTCCCATCAATTTTAACCATCTTCCCTGTCCCTGCTGAAGAAAAGCAGGCCCAAACCATGATGCTGCCACCACCATGTTCATTTCGTATATCCCCAAGATGCTCACCAATTCTTTTCCTTAACTCTCAATTAGTTTTTCCAACATATTCCAGCTTACATTGGCATGTGATCTTATAGATCACTCCCCTTGAACGGCAAGATATAAAATGTTTTATTTCAAAAGCAGTTTTTAAATTTTCTGAAAAAAATTTCCGTCCTGCCAGTAAAAATGGACATGAAGAACAACCACTACACTTAAAACAGCCTTTTGGTGGAGATAGCCATGATGTAGTTTTTTGTACATCCAAATGGCTATGAACTAAGCGATCTTTCAAAGATCTTCCTCTCCTGAATGTGATCTGTGGTCTTTCACTTACAACTGCCTTAATTTCAGGGTCCATAGTTAAAATGTCCCAATGGCGCTGTAAGACCTCTCGTAATTGTGATGCCCCATTATCAAAAGTTCCTATCAAACGGACAATTTTTTCTGAGCTGGTTTGTTCTATTTTTTTTAGCTCTTAATAACTGAGTGCGATCACAATTCAGGGAAGACCTATATGCTTCTCTCAAAATTTTGTCAGGATAGCCACGTCTAATAAATCTTGATCTGAGATCAGCAGCTTGGTCCACAAAGTCCTTCCCCCCCCCCCCCCCGAGCAATTTCTTCTAAGTCTCAGGTATTGGCCACGAGGGATTCCCCTCTTCAATGAGTAAGGATGATTACTACTCCATTGAAGAAAGGAGTTAGTAGCTGTTGCCTTCCTGAACACTTTAGTATTCAGTATACCTCCACATCCCTTAGAGATCAATACATCTAGGAATGGGAGGGTAGAGCCTCCTACTTCAAACGTGAAAGATAACCCAATTTTATTCACGTTTAAGGTCCCTACAAATGCTGAGAAAGACTCTGCACAACCTCGCCACAAGACCAAAATATCATCAATATACCATGCCCACAGTTCAATTTTGATGACAAAATCCTCTCTTTCTTCTGTAGACACCATTGTCTCCTCCCACCAGCCCAGGAGCAAGTTTGCATACGTAGGTGTACATGGATTACCCATGGCAGTGCCCCTGACCTGGTGGAAGTGCTTACCATTAAAGACAAAAAAGTTATGAGTCATGAGGATTTTGTCATCAAAATTGAACTGTGGGCACGGTATATTGATGATATTTTGGTCTTGTGGCGAGGTAGTGCAGAGTCTTTCTCAGCATTTGTAGGGACTTTAAACATGAATAAAAGTGGTTTATCTTTCACGTTTGAAGTAGGAGGCTCTACCCTCCCATTCCTGGATGTATTGATCTCTAAGGGATGTGGAGGTATACTGAATACTAAAGTATTCAGGAAGGCAACAGCTACTAACTCCTTTCTTCAATGGAGTAGTAATCATCCTTACTCATTGAAGAGGGGAATCCCTCATGGCCAATACCTGGGACTTAGAAGAAATTGCTCGGGGGGACAGGACGTTGTGGACCAAGCTGCTGATCTCAGATCAAGATTTATTAGACGTGGCTATCCTGACAGAATTTTGAGAGAAGCATATAGGTCTTCCCTGAATTGTGATCGCACTCAGTTATTGAGAGCTGAAAAAATAGAACAAACCAGCTCAGAAAAAATTGTCCGTTTGATTGGAACTTTTGATAATGGGGCATCACAAGTACGAAAGGTCTTACAGCGCCATTGGGACATTTTAACTATGGACCCTGAAATTAAGGCAGTTGTAAGAGAAAGACCACAGATCACATTCAGGAGAGGAAGATCTTTGAAAGATCGCTTAGTTCATAGCCATAGCCAAAAAACTACATCATGGCTATCTCCACCAAAAGGCTGTTTTAAGTGTAGTGGTTGTTCTTCATGTCCATTTTTACTGGCAGGACGGAATTTTTTTTTCAGAAAATTTAAAAACTGCTTTTGAAATAAAACATTTTATATCTTGCCGTTCAAGGGGAGTGCTCTATAAGATCACATGCCAATGTACAGTGCTGGACAAAAGTATTGGCACCCCTGCAATTCTGTCAGATAATACTCAATTTCTTCCAGAAAATGATTGCAATCACAAAGGCTTTGGTAATAATATCTTCATTTATTTTGCTTGCAATGAAAAAACACAAAAGAGAATGAAAAAAAAAGTCAAATCATTGATCATTTTACACAAAACTCCAAAAATGGGCCAGACAAAAGTATTGGCACCCTCAGCCTAATACTTGGTTGCACAACCTTTAGACAAAATAACTGCGAACAACCGCTTCCGGTAACCATCAATGAGTTTCTTACAATGCTCTGCTGGAATTTTAGACCATTCTTCTTTGGCAAATTTCTCCAGGTCCCTGAGATTTGAAGGGTGCCTTCTCCAAACTGCCATTTTGAGATCTCTCCACAGGTGTTTTATGGGATTCAGGTCTGGACTCATTGCTGGCCACTTTAGAAGTCTCCAGTGCTTTCTCTCAAACCATTTTCTAGTGCTTTTTGAAGTGTGTTTTGGGTCATTGTCCTGCTGGAAGACCCATGACCTCTGAGGGAGACCCAGCTTTCTCACACTGAGCCCTACATTATGCTGCAAAATTTGTTTGTAGTCTTCAGACTTCATAATGCCATGCACACGGTCAAGCAGTCCCGTGCCAGAGGCAGCAAAGCAACCCCAAAACATCAAGGAACCTCCGCCATGTTTGACTGTAGGGACCGTGTTCTTTTCTTTGAAGGCCTCTTTTTTTTTTCCTGTAAACTCTATGTTGATGCCTTTTCCCAAAAAGCTCTACTTTTGTCTCATCTGACCAGAGAACATTCTTCCAAAAAGTTTTTGGTTTTCTCAGGTAAGTTTTGGCAAACTCCAGCCTGGCTTTTTTATGTCTCTGGGTCAGAAGTGGGGTCTTCCTGGGTATCCTACCATAGAGTCCCTTTTCATTCAGACGCCGACGGATAGTATGGGTTGACACTGTTGTACCCTCGGACTGCAGGACAGTTAGAACTTGTTTGGATGTTAGTCGAGGTTCTTTAGCTACCATCCGCACAATCTTTCGTTGAAATCTCTCGTCAATTTTTCTTTTCCATCCACATCTAGGGAGGTTAGCCACAGTGCCATGGGCTTTAAACTTCTTGATGACACTGCGCACGGTAGACACAGGAACATTCAGGTCTTTGGAGATGGACTTGTAGCCTTGAGATTGCTCATGCTTCCTCACAATTTTGCTTCTCAAGTCCTCAGACAGTTCTTTGGTCTTCTTTCTTTTCTCCAGGACAGAGGTTGAGTCAACTTTAATCCATTTCAACTGGCTGCAAGTGTGATTTAGTTATTGCCACCACCTGTTATGTGCCACAGGTAAGTAACAGGTGCTGTTAATTACACAAATTAGAGAAGCATCACATGATTTTTCAAAGGGTGCCAATACTTTTGTCCACCCCCTTTTTTATGTTTGGTGTGGAATTATATCCAATTTGGCTTTTTGACAATTCTTTTTGTGGTTTTCCATTGAAGACAAATTAAATGAAAATATTATTACCAAAGCATTTGTGATTGCAATCATTTTCTGGAAGAAATTGAGTATTATCTGACAGAATTGCAGGGATGCCAATACTTTTGTCCAGCACTGTAAGCTGGAATATTTTGGAAAAACTAATCGAGAATTAAGGAAAAGAATTGGTGAGCATCTTGGGGATATACGAAATGAACGGGATACCCCAGTGGCGAGACATGACAATTCGTGCAACGGGGGTAATGTAAACTGCCTGCGTTTTACCGGTATTGATTTGGTAAAACTCCATCCAAGGGGGGGTGATTGGCATAAGATGACATTACAGTGTGAGACAAAATGGATATTTAAATTAAAAACTGAAATCCCAAATGGGCTTAATGAGCGGCTGAGTTTTTGCTGTTTCATTTGATCCCCCCCCTTTTTTTGATTTCCCCATTCCTCCCTTCTTTCTTCCTTTCTCTTTCCACTTAATATAAGATATAACATATCATGTGAGATTTTTTTGAAAGGGTTTATTTTGACAGTATAAAGTGAAAACATTCTTGTTTAAAACTTTTTTAAAAAAAATTTTTTTGAGAGATCTTTCAAAGTATATATACTTCGGGGTCATTTATGATCGCAATAGATATTTTTTGTTTGCTGTATATGTTTGTCTTCATTCGACCTGTTGCCCTTTAAACTTTGGGCATTTTTGCTCTGGGTCATTATTCTTTCTGATGTAATTGAGCCTTTAATGTCCTGGGGCTGTCAAACCTGGATAGTAGGCTGATTGGGCCTCTCCAGGCTTTCTTCCCGTCTTATATTTGCATGGTTTATGGTTGCCTAGCAACCGGGTGGCCGTTGGGTTACTGTGTTATGTTTACGGGCCTTATTTAAACTACTGTGCTTAGTAGATGGTAATCTAACCTCCCCTGTAGCTTATGCGCATTGAGGGACGTATTTAGAAGCTTGCCTCACTGCGCATGCTTGTTTTTGGTGCATTTGATTGGCCGGTTATCGGAAGGATATGCGTATGCGCAATGTGTTGATTTTGCGCATGCGCAGTATGAAGGCCTGAGACTGGGAAGATACGCGCATGCGCGAGATTTTTATTCTGCGCATGCACAATATGATATATATCGCTCTGAGTATAACGGGATGATGTGGACTTACGTATGACGTCATCAGTGTGCGCTGTTTTTAGCGCTATTTTCAAACGTCATTTATGTGAGTTTGGGCACACCTGGTTGATAGGTGTAGTCCATTACTATTTAAGTTGCCCTGATATGCTGGGACTTTGCTACCATTGTCACTACATGGAGTCATTTAGCGGTTATCCTCCATTGTGGGGTTTTATTTGCTCTGCTTTACCACTGTAGGCAGCATTTATTTATTTATCTTTTTGTGTATATGTATTGACCAAGAATTTTGGAATTTATGAGTAGTCTAGTAAGTCCCCTTATGATTGGTGCGTCACTGTACCAGGAAACGCGTAGGCACTAGGGATATATAGGGTCATTTTAAGGACAGCTTGGTACTGCCCTTGTTAGGGCAGGAGTTTATTTGGGTGTAAGGGAAAGTCTTAGGGGGAGGAATAGGGACTGCAATTTTTCCTCCTGTGATGCACCCTTACCTGCTGGTTCACTCCCGTCTTCAGATATTGGTAAGATCATTTCATTATTTAATTGTGTGGCTGCCATGATAAACAACTTTATATGGTGGTGATTTCATATGTGTTTGCTATAACATTGGACTCCATAGAGTGACAAATTTATTTATGATATTTGATTTATTTTCTTTGGGACTATTTTAATATTTAGTATTAAATGTTAAGTTTTATTAGTATTTGCATCAGTGCTTTCTATTTACACCACCATGTTTGACAGTGGGGATGGTGTGTTCAGGGTGATGATCTGTGTTGCTTTTACGCCAAATATATCGTTTTGCATTGTGGCCAAAAAGTTTGATTTTGGTTTCCTCTGACCAGAGCACCTTCTTCCACATATTTGGTGTGTCTCCCAGGTGGCTTGTGGCAAACTTTAAACGAGACTTTTTATGGATATCTTTGAGAAATGGCTTTCTTCTTGCCACTCTTCCATAAAGACCAGATTTGTACAGTGTACAACTGATTGTTGTCCTATGGACAGACTCTCCCACCTCAGCTGTAGATCTCTGCAGTTCATCCAGAGTGATCATGGGCCTCTTGGCTGCATCTCTGATCAGTCTTCTCCTTGTTTGAGATGAAAGTTTAGAGGGATGGCCGGGTCTTGGTAGATTTGCAGTGGTCTGATACTCCTTCCATTTCAATATGATCGCTTGCACAGTGCTCCTTGGGATGTTTAACCCCTTAACGACCTTGGACGTACTATTACGTCCTGGGCGCTAGGTACTTAGCACACCAGGGCGTAATACTACGCCCGAGGCTGGCCGCCCACTCACTATCTGAGCGGGCGGCATCGGAACCGGGTGTTAGCTGTAACTGACAGCTAACACCCTACTCCATAACCCCTGGTCGGAACTGAGTTCCGATCGGAGGTTTTAACCCCTTGGATGCCGCGGTCAAACATGAGATCGGGGGGTGCCGATAGCTATAATCTACAGCCCGGGGTCTGGCCAGTGACCCCAGGCTGGCTGGAGCCCCCACTACCTGGTTGATCCTGCCGAGACCTGCGGATGTCAGCGCTGTGTTTCCATAGCGCTGACTTCCTGTATAGACTGCAAGACACTTGCATGCTTGTGCATCTCTGGCTCAGGTGTCCTAATGGAACACATGAAAAGTAAAAAAAAAACTGAAAAAAAAATAAAGTAAGTGAAAAAAATTAATAAAAGAATAAAGCCCCAAAAATTCCCTTTTTCTATATAAAATGAATTATATAAAAAATAAACCTAAAAATTAATAAAAACAATACATATTTGGTATCTCAGCATCCGTAACAACCTGTACAATAAAACTGAAACCATATTTAATGTACACGGTGAACGTCGGGAAAAAAAAATGGAAAAACCCGACAAAAGTAATGATTTTTCGCCATCTCACCTTACAAAATATGCCATAAAAAGTGATCAAAAAGTCATATGTACTCCAAAACAGTCCGAATAAAAAGCACAGGTTGTCCTGCAAAAAATAAGCCCTAAACCAACTCTCTAAACTGAAAAATAAAAATGCTACGCATCTTAGAAGATGGCAATGCAAAAAAAATAGATTTATGTCCCCAAATGGGTTTTTGATCTGCAAAATTGGTATTGCATAAAAAACAGTATAAATGAGGTATCGCCGTAATCGTACCGACCCGCAGAATAAAGATAACAAGTTACTTACGCTCTACGCTGCATGGTGAAAAATTTAAAAGGTAAAACGCAGTGCCAGAATTGATGGGGTTGTTTGTTAATCCACCAAGAAAGAGTTAATACATTTATTTAATAAGTTGTAAGCACCTAAAAATGATGTCATTAAAAAATACATCTCATACTGCAAACAACAAGCCCTCATATGGCTACATCACCAGAGAAATAAAGAAAATATAGCTCATACAATGTGAAGACAAAAACCCCAAAAATCGCCAAATCATTAGAACATAACTGGCTGCAGCAGGAAGGGAATCTATAAGCTGTGCGAGCGTATATTAGGGTACAAACCAGATTTAGAGCTTACGAGGGATAATAAACCAGAAGTGACCCCTAGAGTGACCTCCCCAATAATAGGAACTACTGGGGAAATAGTAGGGAATTTAGTGTACCCAATGTACTAAGCACAGATTACATATTCATTCACTTTTCCCCATCCGCTGTGCAGTCACGTCTGGGATACTAATGCTCGCTACACCCCTTGATTCTTTGAGGGGTGCAGTTTTCAAAATGGGGTCATTCCCTAGGGGATTCCACTTTACTGGTACTTTAGAGGCTCTGCAAACATGACATGGCATCCAGATCCCAAACATCTGAATCTGCACTCCAAAAGCCACATAGCGCTCCTTCCCTTCTGCGTCCTACTGTGTGCCCAAACAGCAGTTTATACCCACATGTATGACACTGGTGTACCCAGGATAACGTACATAATGTCATATGTGGGTATAAACTGCTGTTTGGGCACAGCCAAGCACAGAACGGAAGGAGCGCTATTTGGTTTTTGGAGCACAGACTTGGACGGTTTGGTTTTTGGGCACCATGACACTTTTGCAGAGCTGAAATGCCAGTACAGTGGAATCCCCTGACATGTCGCCCCATTTTGGAAACTACACCCCTGAAGGAATTTATCCAGGGATACAGTGAGCATTTTTAACCCCCAAGTGTTGCTATAATTTATTATCCATAAATGAATACGCAGCTGATGGTGAAAGGCGAAAATGACAATTTTTCCAGGAATACGTCATTTCGGTGCGTAATATGTTGTGCCCGGTTTGTATCAGAGATGAACGCTCCAAAAGCTGTTGTGCTCGGGATCCCCGCTCACCAGTTTTTAGAGTGTGTGTCTGTGCAGACATAAACTGGGCACAACATATTGGGCACTGAAATGGCATATCTATAGAAAAATTTCATTTTTAACTTTTCATTATCAGCTGCACATTCATTTCTGAAAATTAAAAGAATGCAACACTTAAAGGTTAATAATGCTCGCTACCCCACTTGATAAATCCCTTGAAGGGTATAGTTTCCAAAATGGGGTGAGATGTCTGTGGATTCCACTTTACTGGCAATTCATGGGCTCTGCAAAAGTGGCATGGTGTCCAAAAAGCAAACTGTGCTCCAAAAACCAAAATAGCGCTCCTTCCCTTCTGTGCCTGGCTGTGCCCAAACAGCAGTTTATACCTACATATGGCATTGTTAAGTACGTTATCCTGGGTACACCAGTGTCATACATGTGGGCATAAACTGTCATTTGGGCACACAGCAGGGTGCAAATGTGAAGGAGCGCTATGTGCTTTTGGAGCGCATATTTAAATTGTTGTTTTTTTGGACGCCGTGTCACATTTGCAGAGAGGCTAAAATTGCCCCTACAAAATGGGGGTCACTTCTTGGGGAATTCCAATTTACTGGCACCTCCAGGGCTCTGCAAAAATAACATGGCGACCAGAAAATACTCCAAAAGCTAAAAAAACATAGTGCTCCTTCCCTTCTGAGCCCTGCTGTGTGCCCAAGCAGCAGTTTATACCCACATATTTAATTTTTTTGTCCCCGGGATAGCCCACTTAATAGTTTTAGGAGTTGATGTCTCTGATGCCACAAAGTGGCCGCAACGTATTAGGCACTGAAATTGGATATTTCTTTAAAAACTTTAATTTTCACTTTGTACATTAATTTTTGGGAAGCATTTTTAGGCTAAAAATGATAATACCCCTTGATACATTCCTTGAGGGGTGTAGTTTCTAAAATGGGGTCACTTTTGAGAGGTTTCCATTGTATTGGTACTTTAGGGGCTTTGCAAATGCGACATGGCACTCAAAAACTATTCCAGCCACATCTGCCCTCCAAAAGCTAAATAGTGCTCTTTCCATTCTGAGCCCCACCATGTACCCCTACAGCAGTTTATGACCACATATGGGGCATTTCTGTGTTCAGAAGAAATTGTGTAACAAACTGTGGGGTGTTTTTTCTTCTTTAACCACTTGCAAAAATTAAAAATATGTCGCTAAATGGACGGTTTATTGGAAAAAAGTAATTTTTCATTTTTACGTCCCTAAGTCAATAAAATCTGTGAAACAGCTGTGAGGTCAAAATGCTCACTATACCCCTAGATAAATTCTATGAGGGGTGTAGTTTTCAAAATGGGGTCACTTTTTGGGGGTTTGTATTTTATTAGTACTTTAGGGGCTCTGCAAATGCGACATGTCACACGAAAACTATTCCAGCAAAATCTGCCCTGCAAAAGCTAAATAGCGCTCTTTCCATTTTGAGCCCTGCCATGTACCCATGCCGCAGATTACAACCACATATGGGGCATTTCTGTGTTCAGGAGAAATTGTGTAACGAACTTTGGGGAGCTTTTTCTCCTTTGTCCTCTTGTGAAAATGAAAAATTTGGGGCTAAATTGACGGTTTATTGGAAAAAAAAGTAATTTTTCATTTTAAAGTCCCAATGTTAATAAAATCTGTGAAACAGCTGTAGGGTCAAAATGCTCACTATACCCCTTGATATGTTCTGTGAGGGGTGTAGATTCCAAAATGGGGTCACTTTTAGGGGGTTTCCACTGTATTGGTACTTTGGGGGCTCTGCAAATGCGACATGGTACCTGAAAACTATTCCACCAAAATCTGCCTTCCAAAAGCCAAATAGCACTCTTTCCATTCTGAGCCCTGCCATGTACCCATACAGCAGATTACAACCACATATGGGGTATTGCCGTGTTCAGGAGCAATTGTTTTGCAAACTGTGGGGTGCTTTTTCTCCTTTAACTTCTTGTGAAAATGAAAACTTTGGGGATAAAGTGACATTTTAGTAATGTTTCATTTATACATCCCAGTGTTAGCAAAATCTGTGAAACGGCTGTAAGGTCAAAATGCTCACTATACCCCTTGATGAATTCTGTGAGGGGTGTAGTTTCCAAAATGGGGTCACTTTTTGGGGTTTTCCTTTGTATTGGTACTCTAGGGGCTTTGCAAATGAGACATGACACCTGAAAACTATTCCAGCAAAATCTGCTTTTCAGACGTCCAGTGCCGCTCCTCCCCTTCTGTGCGCTGCCATTCGCCCAAACATCAGTTTACACCCACTTGTGGGGTATTTCCATGCTCGGGAGAAATTGCATAATAAACTGTGAGATGCATTTTCTCCTTTAACCCTTTGTGAATGTGTTAATTTTAGGGCTAAATTAAGGAATTAGTGGGAAAGAATTAAATGTCTAAATTTCACCTCCATATTGTTTTAATTCCGGTGAAATGCTTAAAGGGTTAACAAACTTCCCAAATGTTATTTTGAATTATTTGAGGGGTGCAGTTTTGAAAATGGGGTGATTTATGGGGGTTTCTAATATATAGGCTATTATAATCCTCTTCAGAACTGAAGTGGTCCCTAAAAAATTAGTTTCGGAAATTTTCTTGTAAATCTGCAAAATCGCTGTTACACTTGTAAACCTTCTAACATCCAAAATAAATTACAGGACGATTAAAAGATGATGCCGATATATAGCAGGGATATGGTAGATAATATGTATTAATGTATTTGGGTGGTCTGAAAAGCAGAGCATTTCACATTTTTAAAATTGCGATTTTTTTCCAAATTTCCATCAAATTTCCTATTTTTTTTATAAATAAATACAAAAATATTCATTAATGTTTACCACTAACATTAAGTACAATGTGTCATGAAAAAACAATCTCAAAATCACTTGTGTAAGTTAAGACGTCTCAAAGTTTTGAAAAACGAGGCCTGTTCCTTAACGCACTTTTGGGCTGGCTCCTTAAGGGGTTAAAGTGTGGGAAATCTTTTTGTATCCAAATCCAGCTTTAAACTTCTCCACAACAGTATCACGGACCTGCCTGGTGTGTTCCTTGGTCTTCATGATGCTCTCTGCGCTTTAAACAGAACCCTGAGACTATCACAGAGGAGGTGCATTTATACGGAGACTTGATTACACACAGGTGGATTATATTTATCATCATCAGTCATTTAGGACAACATTGGATCATTCAGAGATCCTCACTGAACTTCTGGAGTGAGTTTGCTGCACTGAAAGTAAAGGGTCCGAATAATATTGCACGCCCCACTTTTCAGTTTTTTTATTTTTTACAAAAGTTTAAAATAACCAATAAATTTCGTTCCACTTCACAATTGTGTCCCACTTGTTGATTCTTCACCAAAAAAATTAAAATTTTATATCTTTATGTTTGAAGCCTGAAATGTGGCAAAAGGTTGAAAAGTTCAAGGGGGCCAAATACTTTCGCAAGGAACTGTACACCGTACAAAGTGCTGCTGGCTTGAACATGAGAAATTACAGTAATGGTGATGATAGGGGTGCATCATACTGAGCGCTTAGTTCAGAAAAGCTTACAAATTTGTAAGCAATAGTTAGGAATAGGAGAATTTAATCAGATTTAAGCAGTTACAGACAGATTAGTGATGGAAATCATAGATATGAGTGAGGGAACGTATCTGTGCTGCTGTACAGTGGCGTACTGATCACAGTCACAGGGGGTGCGACCACGACCGGGTCCGGTCTTCAGCCCAGGGGGAGGTGATTAAAAATAATAAATACTTATACTCACCTCTCCTGGGCTTGTGATGCATCCCGGCATCCTCTCCAGGGCTCTTCTGGCCTGTGACTGAGGTCACATGGGGCGCGCCATTGTAATGATATCAGCTGAGCCCAATTGCAGGCCCCAGCAGTAACGTTTGGGGCGTGTCACTTCAGTCACAGGCAGAAGAGGACCGAAGAAGATTCTGAATAGAGCCAGATGGAGCAATAATGCCCTGGAGAGGTGAGGCAAGGTGAGTATAAGTGTTTGTTATTTTTAATCACTTTTTCTGGGCTTCTATTTATTATACTTTGGGGTCTGAGGAAACCCAAGAGTATAATAATAGCACCAAAGTTGAGGGGGTTCATCTGAAGCGGTTCTAGGGGGATCTTGGGAGCATTTTATACTGTGTGGGGGCCACTGTGGAGCATATACTACTGTGTGGGGGCCACTGTGGAGCATATTATACTGTGTGGGGGCCACTGTGGAGCATATAATACTATGTGGGGGTCAATGTGGGCATATAATACTATGCAGGGGTCACTGTGGAGCATATAATACTGTGTGGGGGCCACTGTGGAGCATATTATACTGTGTGGGGCTTCTGTGGAACATATTAGACAGTGTGGGGGCCACCTTGGAGGATATTAGACTGTGGGGGCCTCTTTGGGGCATATTATACTGTTTGGAGTCACTGTGGAGCATATAATACTGTGTGGGGTCACTGTGGAGCATATTATACTGTGTGGGATCCCTTCACTACTCACATCACATGCTATCTGTTTTATAGCAGCCACGCACTATTATTATAGGCTGTAATAACATTGCATGGTGATTATAAAACCAATACTGTGCAATGTAAATAGTGAAGGAGTCATGGCGCTCGCAAAAGCACCACAATATCTTCAAACAGTTGCTCAGCAGGAGTCCAGGGTGTTGGACCTCCACTGAGCTCTTACATCTCTTAGACTGTTAGGACCCTGCAGATCAGCTGTTTCCCACAGCACGCAGCTCCTAGTATTGTTTACATGCCGGGCGCTGTGCTGTTCACTCACTGTATTCTTGATAACTGCAGTTGTGGTATTAAAGCTGTATCCCAGTCAAGTATCTGATATACTGCTGCAGCACCCGTAACCGTCACTATCAAGAGTTTGCTGTAGGAAGGAAGTAGGGGGCCCCAGGCAAAAGATTGCATCGGGGCCCACATGACTTTAGTTACACCACTGCTGCTGTATATAGAGTGTTTAAACATACTTTTTACTGGCAGTCAGTCTTGCTACTAAGAAATCTTTTGTTAAGGGTTTCTTTGGGCAAGAGTTTAAATTTGTTTCATTAATTACATACAAACTGCTTTTCTAACAGCAAAGCACTGATTCTGCATGCTCTAATCTGAAAAAAAAATATGTATTTTTTGTTGTTGTTATCCCAATATGAAATCTAACTCTGTTAGCCTGTGCTAATCTGAAAACTTCCTGATTATTTTTTTATGTGTCATGTGTCTTAATCTGAAAAATATATTTGCTTATTAACACTAGAACTACCGGAGAAGTCATTTTGCCCTTTTGCTAATTAATTTTCTTATAACTTCTAAAATTTTAACAAATGAGTTCTGAGATTTTGTGACTTTTATTTATTCATGGTAGTGTAGATTTTAGGACACAAAAATGAATTGTAATTTTTTCATTCAGGGGCCCAGATTTTACTATTCATACCTATAAGTACTGAAAGGGTCAATTTGACCCCATACATAAAAGTAGTAGTAGGCAATACACCTAACATTACAGAGTACAAAAAATCACAGATTCTTGACGGACAGCAAGTGTCCGTTATTTTTTTAACATTGATGTCTATGGGTAACGGACCTATAACGGACAGTAACTGATAGCCATCGGTTACTGTCCGTTATTTTATGTCTGTTTACTTTCCCTGCGCATGCTCAGAAAGAGTTAAAGAGGACATTTGGTGTCAGAGGGGGCATTCCTTACTGCCCGGCGATGACGCTGAGCTGTGAGGAACGCCCCCTCAGTACAAGTCTCTGAACAAAGAGAAGTGTCAGGGAGGGAGTTCCTCGCAGCGCCCTTCAAATAGTAAAACATGTAACTTACACCGCCGATATCTCCAGCCCCGGGGCAGATACCGGGAAAGCCGGCAGTGCGCTGAATTCAGCGCGCTGTCGGCTTTCTAGCGGTATGTGACATGAAAGGTCCTCTTTAAAAAACGGACACTGCCTGATGCTAACATCAGTTAGTGTCCGTTATGATAGGTGTCTGTTTTTTTTTTTTTTTAACGGGCACCTTCATAACGGACTCCAACGGTAGTGTGAACCCTGCCTAAGCTGACCATGTAAAAGGAAAATGTGTTTAAACTGCTGTACTTGATCTTAACACCGTTCCTACTAAGTAAATAAATGTTTTATTGGCAAAACAAGTTACTTTTATTCTAGAGTCAGTACTTTTGAATGGGGGTAGTTATAGATATTATAATACATGTGTTAAGCTTTTTTTTTTTTGTTGCTGCTCATATATACTACAGTATTGCACCCTACTCCAATCTAAAAGAGATCTCCAGTATTTAACCCCTTTCCATTGCAGGCATTTTTCAATTGAATTATAACTTTTTTCCATTCACAGAGCCATATGAGGGTTTAAAGTCTGCAGAACAAATTGTACTTCATAATATAGTATATTCCACACAATATACTAGGTAACTAAAAATCAGAATGCCGTGAATTGGAGAAAAACTGCATTTGAGGAACTTTCTTACGGGCTTTGTTTTTACTGCGTTCACTCTGCAGCCAAAATGATGTTACCTGTATTCTATGGACCGGTACAATTCCAGGGATAACAAATTTATATACAGTACAGACCAAAAGTTTGGACACACCTTCTCATTCCAAGAGTTTTCTGTATTTTCATGACTATAAAAATTGTAGATTCACACTGAAGGCATCAAAACTATGAATTAACAAATGTGGAATTATATACTTTACAAAAAAGTGTGAAACAACTGAAAATATGTCTTATATTCTAGGTTCTTCAAAGTAGCCACCTTTTGCTTTGATTACTGCTTTGCACACTCTTGGCATTCTCTTGATGAGCTTCAAGAGGTAGTCACCTGAAATGGTTTTCACTTCACAGGTGTGCCCTGTCAGGTTTAATAAGTGGGATTTCTTGCCTTATAAATGGTGTTAGGACCATCAGTTGTGTTGTTCAGTAGTCAGGTGGATACACAGCTGATAGTCCTACTGAATGGAGTGTTAGAATTTGTATTATGGCAAGAACAAAGCAGCTAAGTAAAGAAAAACGAGTGGCCATCATTACTTTAAGAAATGAAGGTCAGTCAGTCCAAAAAATTGGGAAAACTTTGAAAGTGTCCCCAAGTGCAGTGGCCAAAACCATCAAGTGCTACAAAGAAACTGGCTCACATGAGGACCGCCCCAGGAAAGGAAGACCAAGAGTCACCTCTGCTGCGGAGGATAAGTTCATCCGAGTCACCAGCCTCAGAAATCGCAGGTTAACAGCAGCTCAGATTAGAGACCAGGTCAATGCCACACAGAGTTCTAGCAGCAGACACATCTCTACAACAACTGTTAAGAGGAGACTGTGTGCAGCAGGCCTTCATGGTAAAATAGCTGCTAGGAAACCACTGCTAATGACAGGCAACAAGCAGAAGAGACTTGTTTGGGCTAAAAAACACAAGGAATGGACATTAGACCTGTGGAAATCTGTGCTTTGGTCTGATAAGTCCAAATTTGAGATCTTTGGTTCCAACCACCGTGTCTTTGTGCGACGCAGAAAAGGTGAACGAATGGACTCTACATGCCTGGTTCCCACCGTGAAGCATGGAGGAGGAAGTGTGATGGTGTGGGGGTGCTTTGCTGGTGACACTGTTGGGGATTGATTCAAAATTGAAGGAATACTGAACCAGAATGGTTACCACAGCATCTTGCAGCGGCATGCTATTCCATCTGGTTTGCGTTTAATTGGACCATCATTTATTTTTCAACAGGACAATGACCCCAAACACACCTACAGACTGTGTAAGGGCTATTTGACCAAGAAGGAGAGTGATGGGGTGCTACGCCAGATGACCTGGCCTCCATAGTCACCAGACCTGAACCCAATTGAGATGGTTTGGGATGAGCTGGACCGCATAGTGAAGGCAAAAGGGCCAACAAGTGCTGAGCATCTCTGGGAACTCCTTCAAGACTGTTGGAAGACTATTTCAGGTGACTACCTCTTGAAGCTCATCAAGAGAATGCCAAGAGTGTGCAAAGCAGTAATCAAAGCAAAAGGTGGCTACTTTGAAGAACCTAGAATATAAGACATATTTTCAGTTGTTTCACACTTTTTTGTTAAGTATATAATTCCACATATGTTAATTCATAGTTTTGATGCCTTCAGTGTGAATTTACAATTTTTATAGTCATGAAAATACAGAAAACTCTTGGAATGAGAAGGTGTGTCCAAACTTTTGGTCTGTACTGTAGTTTTATTTACGTTTTAACCCCTTAAAAACCTCAAAACTTTGCAAAAAAATTTTTCTTGGAGAAACCTTATTCTGCCACCCGTAACCTTTTAAAATTTCCATGTACGGGGATGCATAAGGTATTTTTTCTTTATGGGGCAGGATGCACTTTTTAGTAATACCATTTTGGAGTATTGGGGTTGCTTCGATCACTTTTTATTCAAATCTTTATGGGAGTCAAAACAACAAAAAAATTCAGCGGTTCATCTCTTTTGAATTTTTTGACTGCTACAGCATTAACTGTATGGAAAAAATATTTTTAGAAGTTTGTAGAGCGGGTGTTTTTGGATACAGGGATACCTAATGTATATGTGTTTCACTTTATTTAGGTACTTTTTTTTATGTCTGCTAGGGAAAGGGGGGGGGTGATTAGAATTTTTAGTTCTGTTTTTTTATATATTTTTTTTTATTTTACTATAATTTTTAGATTCCCTAAGGGGTCCTGAACTCCATGGGGTCTGATCACTAATACAATGTATTACAATGCTAATGCATTGAAATGCATTGCAAAATACCGACTCATCTAATACAAGTTGCATAGAGCAGCCTGTAATAGAAGTAATGCAGAGACAAGCTTGGTAGCCTTCAATCGGCTTCTGGCTGTCATGTGAATGGATCTCTGTCCCATGATCTCATTCCAGGGACCAATGATCCACCCCAAAATGCTGGCTGAGACCCGGCAACTATGCGGCCGCCATAATTAAATACCCAACATCCTCTGTATTTTTGCTATTAGTATCATTACGGCAGATGTCGGGAAAGGGTTAAAGGGAGTCTATCGTTCATATTTTCAATTTTTAGCTAAGACTATATTCATGTAGCCTTTAGAAAGGCTATTGTAGGCATACCTTTTATTTCCTGACTCTTGCCAGCATTTTTCAAAAAAAGCCTTTTTCTTGTTATGTAAATTAGCTTCCACGGAGCACAGGGGGCATTCCCCCTGTGCTCCGAGCACCCCTCACGACATCACTCTCTCCCTGCATTGCCCTCCCCTTCTTCCTTCTTGTTGAAGGAAGAAGGGGGTTGCGATGCAAGGAGAGGTTGATGACGCTAGGAGTGCTCGGAGCACATTAAAAACATATCCTTTATTATCTCCTATTAAAAACTGTCATTCCTTTCCTTTTATTCCCTTTTGATAAAAAAAGAAACATTTGGACCCAAATAATGAAGTACATCTCATGTTAAGGAGAGAAAGCATCAACAATATATAAGAGATCTCCAAGATTTTAGAGAAAAAATAAGTGTATGAAGTGGTAAGAACTACATCAGTGGGCCCAGTGAAGGGTCATATTACGAAAAAAAGAGACCAATATACTCAATGTGGTTATTTTAGATCTTCACATAGAGCATGTGGAAGATGACAATATATATATATATATATATAGATATATATATATATATATCTATGTATATATATATATATTTTTTTTTTTTTAACCCCTTCCTGTCGGTGACATTTTTCAATTTTTGATTTTCGATTTTGAGTCTGTGCCTCCCAAACCACATAACTTTTTTATTTTTCCATTCACAAAGTCACATGAGGGCTTAAAGGGGTTTTCCAGGCAAAAAATTATTTTTTCAAAACAGGGCAGTTAGTGCTATTAATGGGTTAATAAGTGCAACCAAATACCTTTAGCACTGTTTTGAGTGATTTCTGGGTTTTTCTGTGAGCTCCTGGCATCTTCTGCATTTGTTTACATCCCTATCTTCCTGTGGTTTGTATCCTACAAGTTCCATGATGCTTCACTTCTCCTCCCTCTCTGACTCACTCACCCCCTTCCTTTCTCATACATTCCCCCCTCACTCACACACTCCCCCTCCCTGTTTCCTTGCTATTGTATACTAGCTGAATGAGAGCAGACTGGGCTGGAAGAGAATGCCGGCTACTGCGCAAGCGCGGTTCACTAGCTATTGCGCATGTCGGCATCTCCCCAACTTTTCTTCCTTGCCGGCAGAAGTTGTCCAGGTGGTGCTTAGCGGAGCCGGGCGCAAAGTCACTTCCGGAAGTGGCATCACAGCCCTACTCTGGTCCAGAAGATAGAGAAGTAGGGTGAGTATATTGTGCCTGCTTCACAGCGCACTGCGCATGCCGGTGTTATGGCACTATTGCAAGTGCGTGAGAGTCAGGCACACTTGCGGTGACCAGATGGAAGGTAACGCTGCAGTTGGGATTGCGGGGTGCAAACAGCGCAGACTTGTCACGGTCTCTGGGCACGAGGGCGCAGCGCTGGTGCTGTCCCACGTTACCACCACTGGTACCGGTGATGAGGGGGCTGCACAAATGTTTGTGGTAATTGTTCCCCCGGGGCGCTTCCCCTATACTGTGCCGACTGGTGGGGTTTGGGGCGCCCTGATGTTGTCGGTGCAGAGTCAGACACAGAAACGGTTGTAAAGTTGAACTTTTACTTCCATGGGTGTGGAGGCACAAATGGTTAAACAGTTTCTTCAATACAAAACAACGGGGTACGCCTGGTGACACAGCAAAGTCCTGGGGTGCAGGGTAGACTTGATGAAAGGTGTTCCTAGCCCCTTATACTTCAGTGTTACAGCCCTAAGGTGCGTCTGGGCTCCTATTTGGCTCATAGGAGGATGCCCACCATGATACTAGTACATAATATTCCCCACTCACGTTATGTGGTCCTGATAGCTCAGAGTTTCGGGGTGCAATAGTCAGGGTGGCAGGATATTCCACAGGTCTGGCCTTGGCCCCTGGATCCTGTGATACTTGCTATGGAGCACGTGTTCCAGAATGTTCTCTCCACAGTCTCATGCTGACAAGATAATGATGCTTGACTTCCTTCAGGGCGATGGCTAGGCAGACAGGGGACAGGATCTTCTGAATAGCTGGAGTATGTCAGCTCTCCAACCTTCCTGGGCCTGTCTAGGACTTGAGATTCCTGCACTAAACTCACTGCTTTCTTCACAGGACATCACACTTATCTCCTCACCTCCTCCTCCTAACACTCCACACTTCTAACTCCTCACATACAGGACCTTCCTGCAGGGGTGATACCATGGGGACCCAGTGATCAGCTGACTCCTCCCCTTTTCCCAGGCGATGTCCTCCCATTGGACATTTGGTTACTATTCAATCCTATGGGAGGTGTAATGCATGTGTGAGGCTCACTAGGTGGCGCTGTGTTGTGCGAGACTCAGGACCCCCTGCTATGTGACACAGGCTATGAAGCAACAGGAAATAATACAATGACTACAGAGATCACCCTCAGCCCAGCCATAGCCAGCTCTGGGATGCCACATACTCCCCCTCTTTCACTGAGCCGACCTCGGCGACGGGCTGGGGTGAAGGTGAGAAATGTAACATATCGTTAATAAATACGAATAAAGTGCAAATGTCACTAACAGTTTAGAAAAATATAATACTTAGAAACTTGAGGTAAGACCTCCCGGCATAGTCCTGGAATGTCCATGAGAAGTCTGAAGGGTAACGGAGAGATAATTAAACGTAGACTTATGGAACCTTTTGGCGGTACCATCAGACAGTCCATATCGAAACAACAGCAGTGCAAATGGGTCCAGAGGCTCTCTGGCACAAATTTTGTGAGTGTCCATTATCATGAGAGTCTCTCTGAGAAGCAATAAACAGTCCTTTCTGTAAGGAAGAGTAGGCACTCTAGCACCAATGTCCATACCGCAATGGGGTAACAGAACTTCCTTGGCTCGGTGAGCCAGGCACTATGGCTTGGATTGTTGCATATAAATGTAAATACTATATTACATGGCAAGATATTATATATATACTGTATATACACACAGGAAAAACATTAATGTAATCAGAGCAGGAATAACATATATACAGAAGCAGAGACAGTGAACCTCTTTTACTCAAGGACAGCCATGGCATCACTATAGCGTGTTGGAGGTATGCCTTTTGTGGTACGCTCAGAACGCCTAAGTGGAACGAGATTTGAATCAGGAACAGAGTCACTGAAATCAATTAAATCATCTGTCGAAGGATTCTCTTGCACTAGAGCAATTGGTGGATAACAGCTAAATGGTAGTAGTTTAGGCGCCCACCTAAGCTCAGTTAAAGTTGGGGGTCTCTCTTTCGCTTCAGAAGGTGACAAGATCTCTGTACTCGTTGTCTCAGCTGGGGGCACCTCTGTGGGTAGTCCTTCTTTAAGGCACAGCTTCAGACGGTTTCGGTGTACTACTTGGGGCTGTCTCCCAGGTTTAGAGATCTCATACACGTCGGATTCAGGATATGGTATGGAGATGACACTGTATGGTTCTTTCTCCCAGAATGGATCCAATTTCCCATTCCGATGGTTATTCCTTAACCATACACGGTCGCCAACTTTCAGGGGCGCTGCATGGGCGCGATGGTTGTAATCCTCCTGTTGTCTCCTACGAACCTCATCCATGCGCGTTTCAACTATCTCTTTAGCTTCCTCCATACGTCGGCGGTGTTCAACAACCCAGTCTGTTATGGGTAGTGGATTGATGGTGTCAGGGACCTTCACACCAAGGGTTAAGTCTGAAGGAAGTTGACCTTGTCTTCCAAACATTAGATAAAATGGTGCGTATCCCGTAGATGTTTGGGGTGTGTTGTTGTAAATATAGGCCAAGTCCTTGATACGCTCAGGCCACTCAACACCAGGTGTAACTGCGGCTTTTCTTAGCATGCCGATGATCACTTGATTTGCCTTCTCGCACATACCATTCCCTTGAGGGTGATACGCTGTGGTTCGCAACTTCTTGCAGTCTTGGAACTGACACAGCTCACGGAACAATTGGGATTCAAACGCCGATCCACGGTCGGTGAGGATATGCTCAGGACAACCGTAATGGCGGACAAACTCTGCGTAGAAGGTCTCAGCCGTAGTTCTTGCTGTAAGATCTCTGACAGGCACGATGACAAGGAACTTGGAGTAATGATCCACCATTGTCAGAGCGTAGCTGTAGCCGGAACGTGTGGGACCCAACTTCACATGGTCCAGAGCAACAATTTCACACGGCTTTTGAGTCTTAATTGGATGTAGAGGGGCCTTCTGATCTCTTCGACCTTCCTTGGTGATACTACAGGCGGGACACTCTCGGCACCAACTCTCAATGTCACTCCTCATCCCAACCCAATAGAAGCGACGACGGATGGTAGCTTCGGTCTTTTGTACCCCGAAGTGACCGGATCTGTCATGATACGCCTCAAGTATCATCTGTGCGTCTCTTCTTGGTACGAGGATCTGATGAAGCCTTTCACCTGTGACAGGATCAAGAGTGTTTCTAAGTAGAAGACCTCGTTGGACAAACAGGCGCTTCCTCTGTCGCCAAAGGCGTTTTAATTCCACGTCATGAAGACCTCTCTTTACACGGGTTGGTATTCTTCCTGTAAGCAGGAAATCTGACAATTCTCCTAAAACTCTGCTCTCTTCTTGGAACGTTTTCCACAGAGATGGCTCCTGGAGGGATTCGGCAGCTGTTTTCGCCAGAGATTCTCCTTCTACAGGGACACCAATAGCAACCTGTTGGGCAAACTTGTTGTAGAATGGTGGCATCTCCACCTCTTCCCAGATGTCTTCTCGGGGTGGTTCTTCTCCCACAGGCAACCTTGAGAGTGCATCAGCGTTAGCGTTGGACTTGCCACTGCGATACTTGACAGAGAACTTGTAATTCGTGAGTCTTGAGGCCCACCGTTGTTCAAGGGCTCCCAGTCGAGCAGTGTCCAGATGCGCCAACGGATTGTTATCTGTGTACACGGTAAAGGGTGTGGCAGCCAGGTAGTCTTTAAACTTCTCTGTCACGGCCCAGACAAGCGCCAGAAGTTCGAGTTTGAAAGAACTATAGTTCTGGTCGTTCTTCTCCGCGCCTCTCAGACTCCTGCTGGCGTAGGCGATGACTCGCTCTTTGTTGTCCTGAACCTGGGACAACACTGCACCCAAACCTTGGTGACTTGCATCTGTGTACAAGCGGAATGGCTGACTGTAGTCGGGATAGGCTAGAATTGGTGGTTGCGTCAGAAGTGCTTTAAGCGCTTGAAAGGCTTCCTCTTGACGTGCTGTCCAGTCTACCGGAAGTTTTCGGTTGTAGTTTTCTCTGGGACAACCGCGCAACAACTCGTTCAGAGGCTCGGCTACTTGGGCGAAGTGTGGTATGAAACGCCGGTAGTAACCTGCGAATCCAAGGAAGCTTCGGACTTCTTTGACGGTAGTTGGTCTTCGCCAGTTCTGGACTGCAGTGATCTTTTCAGGATCAGGTTGAACGCCTTGTGCGCTCACGACATGCCCAAGGTAGTGAACTTGGGGTTTCCACAGGTAGCACTTGGAGGGCTTCAACTTTAGGCCGTGCTGTATAAGTACCTTGAATACCTCGGACAGGTGACGAAGGTGTTCTTGGTATGTCCGGGAGAATACAATAACATCGTCCAGGTACAGTAGCACACTCTGGAAATTCTCATGGCCGAGGCACCTCTCCATAAGCCTTTGGAATGTGGCTGGGGCATTACATAGCCCAAATGGCATACTATTGAATTCAAAGAGTCCCATCGGGGTCGTAAACGCAGTCTTTTCACGATCTTCAGGCGCCATAGGGACTTGCCAGTATCCACTGGTTAAGTCCAGGGTCGACAAACAGGTAGCTGATCCCAAAGCCGTTAGAGATTCCTCAATCCGCGGCAATGGGTATGCGTCTTTGTGCGTGACGTTGTTGAGTTTACGATAGTCCACACAAAATCGTAGGGTTCCGTCTTTCTTCTTGACAAGGACTAGCGGGGCTGCCCAGGGGCTGTTACTCTCCCAGATGACATCAGCACCTCGCATCTCTTGGATCAACTTTTTCACCGGTTGGTACATCGCGGGTGGTATTGGACAGTGACGCTCCTTGATTGGATGGTGGTCGCCAGTCAGAATGCGATGTTGTATGGTCGTGGTCTTACCAAAGTCCAATGGGTGTTTGCTGAATGCCTGTTGGTAACGCTTGGCCACATTGCGAACCCCATTGATGTGCTCTATAGGGGTATTGGCGTCTCCCACGTTCAATTCATCCCACCAGGACTTCGTGGCTCCATTCTGAATGTTCTCAGCAGCTTGGGTGGAATGCTGTGTGGCGGTAGAATCACCAGAGAGAATGTCTTCTGGTGCTAACCGGTGTAGCAGGGCCACAGAGTGGAACTTGTGGAGGTTCACGGGAGCATCGCCCAAGTTGACTAAGCGGACAGGAACACGTCCATTGGAAACTGTGACAAGGCTGCGGGCAGCCATGACAAGTGGTTGGCCATCTACCTGTATGGGTTGTAGCAAGGCCTCGTAGTCCTGATTTTCTATGCCCGGACGGGCACGGCACCACACCATAGTTTCTGTTCCAGGCTGTAGGGTTACTGGACGGGTATCTTGGATCCGGACTCGACCAATTTCACCTTGTTTGTTGGCGAACTTGTGCTGGGCATTGAGTACACGAATGGCCCGCTGAATGGTCTGCTGGTCACTGGGAGAAGCTGTAAGGAGAGAGGCATGCAAGGCATCCAACACTTCTGCAAAGCAATGGCGTAAAACATTCATGCCTAATATTACAACTGCAAATCTATCATCCTCTACATCAGTGACAATTACACCCTGTCTAGGCAGTTTCAAGTTCCCAATCTGGATAGTGGGTTCCCAATAACCCTGCTGTGGTATGGGCTGTCCATTGCTGGCACACAGATTTATCCATGTGTCAGGTGTTCTATTCAACACACCTAAGTCCCAATGTTCAAGGAACACCTGCTTGCGCAGGGTTGTTACCTGAGATCCAGTGTCCACCAACGCTGTCAGAGGGACGCCGTTCACCCGGATTGTGATGTGTGGGCAGGCTGAGACGAAGCGTGACAAAGGCACTGGAGATTCACCTGGGCCCTTCTTCTTTCCTCCCGAGGGGCGGCCCGCTGCCTCGGGGGTGGCCCATTTAACTGAAAACACTGAGGCCTGGTGTGTCCATATCTATGGCAATAGGTACAGTATGGCCTCTCACTCTGCGGAGGTTTCACTGAAGAAGGACGTCTGGGTGGCGACTCAGGTGAGATGTTGAGACTTCGCAAAGGATCACTGGACGATGAAGACGGCTGGGTCAGACGATCTAGACGGACAGTAATCTGTTCCATGGCACGGGTCAGATGATCCACTCGGGCCAGAAGGTCATCTCTGGAGTCTGCTGGTGTAGTCTGCGCAGTTTGGGCAGCAGGTGAGGTACCCAGAGGTAGTGGCAGGACAACTGGAGCAATGCTTGTTGAGGGTCCAGGTGAGGGAGCACAGATGACTGG